>JAWWEE010000105.1:100241353-100271425 GCA_035221455.1 Xenops minutus
CTGCCGTAAAAGAGGAGCCCCGAAGAGGAGATACAAGGACTCCTTGAAACAACACCTCAGCCTTGGCCATATTGACCTCCATCAATGGTCCACTCTGGCCTCCAATCTGGGGAAATGGAGACAAACCATCCATAACACTGCTGCTTCATTTGAGAACAGATGCAGAATCCGTCTTGTGGAAAAAAGGCAATGCAGGAAGAACCGTGCCTCGCCAGTAGTGCCAATGGAGACTTTCCACTGCGCCTTTTGCAATCGGACTTGCCTATCTCGCATTGGCCTTTTTAGCCATCAGTGCACTTGCAGCAAGTGTAGGTAGAGCTCTTCCCAAATCTTCATTCACAAAGACTAGCCATGATGACCCCAGAACGAGGCTGATGTGTTTAATGTAATACATAGTTAGTCAGAAGCACATTTTTTTATGACTTAATGAAAACTTTCACATTTAGTCTTGTTCTGTGCTCATCTATCTCACTCCCAACTGTGTGTCTTACAGTAAGGCTCAAAAATCAGAGGCAAAGACTATTCCAAACTAAGAAAGGACATCAACAATTGAAATAATTCCTGTCCTACAGCAAATTAATAGAGAAGCATGCAAGCATTTCAATTCATACAGAAGTTCTGCAGCTGAGAATAAAAGAACCATAGTATAATAAAAGCAGTTTAGGTAGAGAGGGACCTCTTGAGGTCATGTAGTCCAAACTATGGCTCACAGACAAAACTAGCCAGGGCCTTGTCTAGTCCAGTTTTGAATCTCCAAAAAAGCAATATGACAGCCTTCCCATGGAACAGAGCGCTCTAGCACCATATGGCTATTAGTAGAACTACAGGGAAAGAATCTAGGACACTAGTAATATCCTTGATCTCACCTTCTCCTTTTCATGTGGTCCATCACAGTCTTTTATATCATGTGATATTTGAACCTGAAGGTTACCAGTTCTGTGGCTGAGTGCACCAAACAGGTGTTTTATGAAGTCATTTGAACTATACATGTAATGAGTGCACTTATGTCAACAGGACCTGATGACTCAGATGGTCTCCTGCAGGTCTCTGTTCCAAGATAAATTTGCCAGTATTACCTGCACAAGTAAGCCGCTAGTTGCATGAATGATGGCTTGTTTTTCATAGTCTACAACAGCATGTTTTTGCATGTGAAACTACCTGCTTGTAACAGCATAGGCATGTTTTACATACATATTTTATGAGAGTTGCCTTTGAAAGATGGTCTTTGGAAAATCTATACAGTTCTCCTGGAAATCCATATAAATTACTTCTGTTCCAAGGGTAAATATATGCAAAAGAAATAAAGAGATCCCACCCTTCCTACAAAGTTTCAGTTTGACACATGCCAATCCAAAACATGCATTTTGCATATCTGTTTATTAGAGAAACCACACAAAAAGGAAAGGAATGGTACACACCACCTGTCAGCCTACTCTCTATGTAGGCATTCAAGGGACAGGCCTTCACAAGCAATTAAGGACTGAGAGGATTAGACCACACCTAATTTGCAGGTTTGTTTCCATCCACAGTTTCATTCTGTACTATAAATTATTTAGATTGCTAAGAAATTGAGAAACAGTGTAAGAGAGGAATTTGCAAAAATCAGGGAAGATAAATTAAAGGGAAGTTACAGAATAAGCACAGTATTTACCTACACCTAGTCTTCTTTACCTGCTCCCAAGGCCTCCATTTCAACACGACCTTGCAGGCATAGCTAACGATTTTGTTTTAGCATGGACCACATAGATAGCAAATGGGAATGTATGGGAGATACTATCAGGTGATGGAGGAACTCAGTAGGAAGAGGAGATAATTTAAAGAAAACACATTCTTATGTTCCTCTGCCCCACACTGAAATACTTTGCAGTTTCTGAATTTTGCATAAAATGTTATGCCAAGTTTTCTAAGAAATCTTTCAGAATCTACCTGCCAAGTGAATAAAGGAAATATGGCATTACCAGGAATGTCCATAAAGACTACTGCGTTGCAGCCATTCAACTGCCTGACAAGGGTCATAGCCCTGCAGCAATACACAAAGAAAGTCGGGCTGAATTCCTTCAGGAACAAGTAGGTGGCCAGGAACAGGTCACCCAGGCTTTCCACTCCCCAGTTCTGCACCTGCAAGATAATAATACCTCAATGAGAACTGTAAAGAAAAAAAAAAAAGGGGGGGGGCGGGGAGGAGAGGTTGTTTACAATAAAAGTTCTTTTACTTTTTCTGCAGGGATGAAAAATAAGGCATGTCCTTGGCCCCAAGTAAAAGTTGAAATAACAGGAAAACCCTTTTTTCATTAAAGATTAAAACTGTGAATAATATTTCTCCCCTTCTTTCCACCACCACACTGAATATACCTTTCATATTCTTAACAACTTTGTGGTGACAGGCAAGCCTTCCCTTTGTCTATCCAGGAAGTGAATTCTGAGCACCACTTACTTGGTGACCTCCACACCAGGCCCTGCTATTTGTCACGTCTCTCAGAAGAGAAATAGAAAATGAAGTTCCACATAAGATTTCAATGAACCATTGCTTTGGTGTTCAAATAAACTCTGTAGCATGTCTCAGCTGCAGGAAAGTGCTTTCTACAATCTCAGATACAGGAAAAGAAGGAAAAAGGAGGTGCTCCCTTCACACATGTAACAACCTGCATTTGCACAAGCAGACAAATTGAGAGTCATCCCATTGACTCTGTGAGATAGTGTAGATGACTGAGTTTTCCAGAAACTTCCTACCCTTTTGCCATTATGTGGGATTCAATGTTATTATACTGACCAAACTGTTCATGTGCATCCTACTAATGATTGTACTCTGAAAGCCTTGACTTTACCTCCTTCATGACCCAATCCAAAGTAAATTAAATAAATTTCTTTAGGCAGGAGTGCTAACAGCACTGAAGGTACCTCGAAGACAGCGTGAAGCTGACTCTCCACACTCCGTAACACTTCTGTGGCAATACTGTGTTAAACTTAGCATGCTTTGCCATTTCTATAATTTCCAGAAACTAAGAGCAGTTTCGTTTCTAATTCAAGCTCTGTTCATGATATATCTCCTCAGAGCAAGGAGATCAAACTTCAGTTCATATTCAACACATGAAATATTTCATACTGCACAGCTTCTTTCACTGCAGTTTTAACCTCAGATAAATGTGTGAGTACAAAGCAACAGGGAAATCCTACACTAATATTTTGATTTTGAAGATCTATAAGGAAAACTGAGGAGGAAAAAACATGTAAATTGGAAGGAAGGAAAGTGCTGCTTACTAGGAAAAATAACCCAGCATAATCAAGTCCTACAATGCTGCAACAGTTTACCTAACTGTATGAAAGTCCAGAAAGATATTTAGCTTTCTCTCCTTGTTACTATAGGTTGGGCTAGTATTATGATTCATAATCTCCAAAGTATCAATTCCATGATACTTTCTGATTCCTAATACTATTAATGGATGAATTAAAGATGAATTAAGAAAACATCTAGAGACAAAGTTAATCAGTATTCTGTAATGAGTGCTGAAATATTTTTCTTGAATTGTTTGAAAAATAAGCAAGAAGCCTCTAAAAAAAGCTGTCTTGATTTCTATTTTTAAAAAGTAAGAAAAAGAAGGGCTGTAAAAAGATCTCTATTAGTCCATTCTCTTTCCTTAAGGATTTTTGGTAGATTGTTACTCTAAGAAAAGAAATGTCAGTATACTTTTCAAAAATCTTTTGTTTCTGACAGAGAGTTACAGTATCATTTATTGATATATCTGCTCTCTTAAACTATCATCTGCAAATTAAAATATCTAGGATTTAGTCTGTAACAGCATGATATTTTCTGAAGTAATTGTGTAATGTGAATTGTCTTATTCTGGACCCCAGTAGAATGGAGACTTGACATCCTTGTGCAATCCAGTGAAGAACAATGAATTGATGAAGAGACTGGACATTCTGACTGAGTCTGTTCAGCCAGGAGAATAGAAGAGACAAGGAAATCTTATCAATATGTGTAAGTATCTAATGAGTGGGGAGTAAAGAAGAAAGAGACAAAGAATTCTGATTTATGCACAGTGAAAGGTAAATAGGGAATCAGCACAGACAGAAAGGTGAGAAATTCCATTTAAATTTAAAAAAGAAAAATAAATCTCTGTCTACAGTGATACTCTATAAACACTGGAACAGTTTGATTAGTGAGGCTGTGGAGTCTCCATCATCAGGAATACTCCAAACTCAGCTGAGCACAACCGTGAACAACCTGCCCCAGTTGACCTTGCACTGAGCAACGGCATTATACTCAACACACTTTAGAGATCTCTTCCAAACTCCTGTGATTCTGTGAAAATCTGGAGTCCCTGGATAGAAAGGCCCAAAAATATTTCTTTCATGTTAATTCTTTATATCAATGAGCTGATGAGACAGAAATCTGACTGCCATGAAAATCACAAAACAGTTGAAGTTGAAATAGACCTCTGGAGATCATCTGGTCCTCCTCACTTGCTCAAGCAGGGTCACTTAGTCTGGACAACCAGCACTATGTCAAGAAAACTTTTGAATATCAATAAGGAGGGAGACTACAACTTCTCTAGTCAACCTCCAACAGTGCTCAGTCACCCCCATAGTGATAAAGTGTTTACTGATGGGCAGATGACACCTTCTCCGTTTTAATTTGTGTCCACTGCCTCTGGTCCTGTCTCTGGGCACGACTGAAAAGAGCCCAGCTCTGTCCTATTTCAACCTTTGTTCAATTATTCCCACACAGTGATGAGATCCACCAAGCCTTCTCTTTTCTAGGCTGAAGCAGTTCCAGCTCTCTTAGCTTTTCCCTGTAGGAGAGATGAACCTGTCTCTTCTTCATCTTTGACACCCTTAATCAGACTCTCCCCAGTATTTTTATATTTCCCCTCTTTGTAGAGCAGAGCCCAGATCCCAGAGAAGTACTCCAAGTGTGGCCTCAGCAGCACTGAATATAGGGGAAGGATCACTCACCTCCCTCAACCTGCTAACACTCTTCCTAATGCAACATGGGACACCAATGCTGGCATGAAACTGCAAAAAGCTTGTTCAATTCTATCTCATGTTCAACTTGGTGTCCACCAGGACACCCAGGTCCTTTTCTGCTGTGCTGCATTCAAGACAGTTGACCTTTAACACAGAGAGGTGCATGCGGCTTCCCTTCCCCAAATGCAGTACTTCATACTTCTCATTGAATTTTATGAGCTTCCTGTTAGCCAGGTGACATTTTCAGCTGGAGATGATACTGTACATGATTGTGATTCCTTATGATTAATATTTACATTTAGATATAAATGTTTTATGTTTAGGAAATATAAACTCTTCTATAGAAAAAGTATATGTAAACAGTCAAATGGAGGAGAGAGATACAATTTTTCTTTTTCAGACATAGCCGAATACAGTTAGGGAACATTTACTGAATCTAAAATGCATCAGCTCCTTGATTTTATTCCAGATGTCACTATATGAACTTACATTAATACATAGCAGAAATTGTAAATAAATATTAAAAGCCACATCAGATAAGAATTCACATCCAGCCTCCAATCCAACCACGGACAAGCTATCCCCAAAAGCACTTATCCAGAATTTATGAAGTCTGACTTCTGGTGTTCCTCTCCTATGTAGATTATCTACTTGTATTAGATAAGCATTTTTACCTCTTCTTTCTTTGTCCTCTTTCAAATTGCCTATTTTCAGGAAGCTTGCAGGAATAGAACAGTCTTAAAACCTCTGTTTCTCAGTGAAATATGATTTAAAAGTGGCTATAAAGTTCAAATGTTAATGCATGATACATGGTCGAAACACATTAATAAGCAGAGGGTAATGAACTGAAGGTGGTCTGAACGCCATCTCCTTAAATGCATACTCCAGAGCAATGGTGTGTATAAAATTTTCCCAGAACACATTACAAAGGTAAAAAACACTCCTGCTTACTAATTCAAACTGATACTACAGAAACCAGTTCTCTCTGTAATCTGCAGCAGCAATGATGTAAGCCAAACAACACTAAACATGCTTTAGCTGTAAGTAGTTGTGCTTCATAGCACTATAGCTAACTTGAGGAAATTCACCACGTTGATTTAATCATGCTAATAAAGAATCTGGGCAATGATGACATAAATATAAGCCTTGTTCCGGGCTAAGGTTTACTTAGAATGATTGAAGATAGAGCTCTCCCTGATTACTGGCTTTTAGGAAAAGCAAAAATATCTGCGGCTATGACTAATATTCATTCCCTTCTGCTCAGTGAGAATACAGATGATCTGACCTACAAGGCAAGAAAGATATGCATGTTTATCCAGACTTCTGACTGTAAAGGTATTATATGAAAGATGTCTCATATTTAAACAATCACATGCTGCAGAATTTCCAACTTATACTATTTGTTAGTAGCAATTAATATTGGGATCATCTGCTTCCTGACAGTTTGTTAGGAATTTTTGGTATTAATACATATTTTAAAGGTTGAAAAGTCATGTGATTGGTGCACATTTGACAGATGTGTGGATATATGTTTAAAAAAGGGGAGAAAAATCTTAGCAAAATGAGAACCTACAAAACAAGCATAACAAGAACAAAGAAAATGGCATATTTTATTGTGTTCTCTACTTTTTTTCATCTTCATTCATTCCTAGCTGGATTTGATTTACCTGGTTCATGATTTGCCAGGAAAAGATCATATCACTAGTTGTGTCCTTACAAAGATAAAGATTTGGACTCCAGAAAGACATATCACAGGTAATTATTCAAATGGAACTATTACGTAGTTATAAAGATATGTCTAAAACATAACCAGCCATCAAAAAATAGATTTCTTATTTAATTAAAAAGTATTTCTATGCTTAAATGTCTTACTCACTTTGTGTATATTACTTGATTATTCTACTTATATTGCATTTTTATCTGTTTCTTTAAACCTGGGCAACAATTGTGGGCTACTGGTAAAAATGAATTAAAAAACAATATATATATACACATGTATAGTGAAAGGAAAACAGATTTTTTTCTCTTTAAGTTTATATGCCTTCTTCTGATATGGCTTTCATAGTGAAAAAGTCAGACCAAGTACAAAGAAGCAAGAGAAGAAACTGGCCTAAGATTTCTCTTCATTTGTGTGTGATTGAGGCAACTTGCAAGGCAGGTAAGACTCCACTTCACTTTTACAGCAATGGGATTTGCAAGTTGCAAGGCTGTTTAATAGAGAAAACTAAAAGCACCCCTGTAAGGATTTAAATGGTAGTCTCATTTGTTCTACAGAAATACACCTTTCTTACTTCTGTGATTTTGAACACCTGCTGTTCTCCAATTAAACTATGAACAAGTAAAAAGGAATACAATGTATTTGCATGTGAAATGCAGCATAGTAGCAACCACAGCTTTTTTAAGAAAAGTTCAATTTGGGAAGAATGTGTGTCTGCAGTGTGCAGCAAAGATTCCTTTATTCTTCTGAATTGAGAAAACAAGATGCTGGGAGCTTTATTTTCTTAATGAAAGAATTCAAGGATGATTTGCCACTCACCCAGGACTCTGAGTGGTATAGCAAGTGGAAGTAGAGAAATATGGCACATATTAGGAGTAGCTTAAAGAACTGCTGATGAAAAAGACTAGTTTAGAAGTTAGATTATACAAGTTATATTCTTGGCTTTATTGTCTATTTAGTGTGGAATGATAAATGGTATTTTGTGTCTGTGCCTCAGCTCTATCTGTTAAATAAGGGGTTTCTTTGTTTTGCAAACTGCCTTCATCTAAATGTGCCAGAAGGTCATAGTTACTGATCTATTTCAGTAGTTTATAGAGAAGTTTCACTGTTCGTAATACACACCTGCTTTGTTTCACAAGTTTAACATTTTACGTCCTCAGAACTAGAGAAGTAGAAAGAGGGGCATGGAAATAATATCCTTGTGGTCACAGGAGAGGGGACTAAGGTGCAAGGAAGTGAGGTGCTTGCTGGCAGCCATCTCACATAGCAGCCGAGCAGTCAAAAATGGCAGCTGGATCTCCATTGGGATCCAATAAAGATCCCAATACATTTGATCATATCTCTGTCATGTAATAACAACATAGCTCTAACACAAGTTAATACACAAAGAAGGATTCTATCTCACATTGGTCCTGTTTTCTTTTGGATAACATGATTAGCTGGGCTTTCAGTACTGCAGTTCACAAAAAAAATTAAAAATCCCTTCAAAAAGCAGGGATATTTGCAAAAGGAGTTTATAGCAGCACAGGAAATAAGTACATCACTAAAGGTTTCCAAAAACTGTGAGGTAGAAGGAAGTTGTCAGGCCTGAGGTGGGGAAAAGAAATGCAGGGAAAGTGGGCAAAAAAAAAGAGGTGGGAAGGAAGAGGAGGGGGAAAGAGAGGGAGAAACAAGGGGAAAAAAGAGATGGCTGCAAAACTGCTGCCTAGATTCCAGCAGTGTGTCTTTTGTAAAGAAACACTTAAACACTCAAGAATTAAGGAGAAAATGTAACTTTTTAAGTAATCTATTGATTTATATCCTCACTCACTAAAGTCAGTGAGAATTTTGCCATTGATTTCAAAAGAGTTGTAGCAGGTACAAGTACTTTTGGAGAGTGCAGTAATAACATTGTCTTTCTAATCACACAGAAACACTGTGTTGTGAAGTAATAGATTCAGTTACATCTGGATAAAAATTCTCCAGTAATCAGTGGCCATTAACAGATAACAGATTTTTCATAAGTCAAATAATCATAGGGTTGGAAGGGACCTTAAGGATCATCTACTTCCAATCCCCCTGCCATGGGAAGGGACACCTTCCACTGGACCAGGTTGATCAGAGCTCCATCCAGCCTAGCCTTGAGCACTTCTAGGGATGGGGACTCTACACCTTCTTTGGGCAACCAGTTTCAGTGCCTCACCACCCTCACAGTAAAGAATTTTTTCCTAATACCTATTCTAAACCTAACTTCTTTACAGTTTGAAGCCATTCCCACTTGTACTATCACCACATGCCCTTGTAAATCCTCATCTTTCCTGTAAATTCCCTTCAGGCACTGTAAGGCTGTAATTAGTCACCTGAAGCCTTCTCTTTTCCAGGCTGAACAATCCCAGTTCTCTTAGCCTTTACTCATAGCAGAGGTGCTCTATCCCTCTGATCAATTTGGTGGCCTCCTCTGGACTCTCTCCAACAGCTTGATGTCCTTCCAGTGTGGGCGACCCCAGAGCTGGATGGGATACCATCCACGTGGATACTCCAGGTGGAGTATCATAAGAATAGGGTGGAGGGGCAGAATCCCCTCCCTGGACCTTCCAGCCATGCTGCTTTTGATGCAGCCCAGGACATGTTTGGCTTTCTGGGCTGTGAGTGCACATTGCCAGGCCATGTCCAACCTCCCACCCACCAGCAAACCCAAGTCTTCCTCAGTAGGGTGGCTTTCAATATGTTCATCCCTCAGCCTGTATTGATATAACGGGCATCCGACCCAGGAGCAGTACCTTGCACTTGGTCTTGTTCAACCACATGGACTTCTCATGTGCCCACTTCTTGAACTTGTCTTGGTTCCTCTGGATGGCATCCCATCCTTCAGGCGTGTCTGCACCAATCAGCTTAGTGTCATCTACAAATTTCCTGAG
The DNA here is from genome assembly GCA_035221455.1 of Xenops minutus. NCBI lineage: Eukaryota > Metazoa > Chordata > Aves > Passeriformes > Furnariidae > Xenops > Xenops minutus. The sequence continues at coordinate 100,250,936 of JAWWEE010000105.1, forward strand.
GGTGCACTCAATCCCTCTGTTTATGTCATTAACAAGATACTAAATAACAGTGGTTATTCAATGGTACTTCAGCGATACATGCTAATTCTGAGAAATAGGGTTCTGGAAGAAAAACTGACATTTTTAATAGGAAAATTCAAACTTTACTTCCAAATTGCTTTCTAAAAGTGGTTTGGTCAACTGTGAATTACATATTCAGCATTTTATTTTCAGAGAATTTCCAGAGACTCATTGTCTTTTCTTCATTTTCAGAAGATAGAAAAATATTACAGAGCCAAAGAATTTTGTAGCCTTACATAAGAAAGACACATTTTCACCAATCCAAACCACACCATCTTCTGCTTGTCCTGACATAGCAACTATGCAGGATTCTCTCTTGTTTCTTATTTACTACCTTTATAATATTGTTGGCTTCCCAAAGCAGCCAGGATAGTGACATTTTACAGTGAAATACAGTTTAACCTCCATTCCAGAGATGAAAAACTGACATCTACCATAAATATCCTGCAAGTCATCCCTATCTGAATCTGCATTTCTGTTTTTTTTTTCTGTTGAAAAGTGTATGGTGTTTACAGTATTTAGTGGAAAACTGCATCTATTTTGTTCAGGTAAAGTTAGCTGTATTTCTAGAGCCTAGTTTCTAAACCTAGTTAAATATTTTTGCATGCACTATTATATTTGGAACAGTTCATTTCTTAGTTAGATAATAGGATCATACTGCATACAAACATAAAATAACCTGGGTTTAGTTTGCTACATTTTCAGGCACTGAGGTGTTTCTTCTTTTTCAAGGTTAAAATTAATTGTTTTGGGAAAACAGTTATGTATTTCTGCAAAGACAAAAAAAAATAATAGTTCATAGAACATACCTAAAGGAAAAATTCAGGACTGTAACTGTGACTGTTGCTACTCTGTAAATATACAGAGTATATAGATGACAGAGTAAGTAGTGAGTGAAAATACTTCCAGGAATTATGGATATCATATTCAAAGATCTAAGTAAATTAAGTTAATAAATAAGTAGCACATGGTACAGTAAATATCAACCTCAATGGTGCCTTCATACTGGTGCATAAATAAGCCCTCTGTAAAAATACATCTTAACAAACAATTTAGCTATTCCACCTTTGAGAGGCCTTCATCAGACAAGTCATTCCATACAAATTGTAAACTTGTTACTTGCAAGCATAACTTAGAGCAATAACTGGAATTAAAAGTATGTTTTTTATCTTTGCAGAAGGGCTATAGACATGTCTTCTCTCTGTGGGAAAATCTGGTAGTTCAGCTGCATGGTCAAGCTATAAAGTCTTCCAGAAGAAACTATGAACTTCCTGCATGAGAGGGTATGCCCCATATAGAGCTTTCTGTTGCCTTTGCAGAGTCCAGCTACTACAGTCCTCATCCTACAGTCTGTCTTAAAATAAGAGCCTTTTTTTTTTACTGTCTTTGTCATTACCATCAGTCTCCATGCCATTTACCTGGTTCCTGCAGTGCCAAAAGAGATCTCCTAGTACCAGGCTAAGGGCCATTTTAGGCAGGAAGTATTTTCATCTCTCTTCTGCATTGTTCTCATTCCTGATCCACAGTCTCAGAGATATGTTGTTTTAAGCCCTCTCAGACTGAGCTGTAGGTTTAAATTTCTAGAGGCTAAACCACCCTTAGACCTGTGTTCTCCCACCTGCTCCTGGGCCTGTGGCAAAAATAGGGCAGTACCACTCCACAACACCACATTGTGAGTGAAGGGTTTTCCATAACACAGGGGAATGTTGTTGCAAACTCTTCATTCTCTATGTTCTTTTGATAATTCTGCTAACTTTAAATAAGCTTTTCCTGCCAGAGAAAGTTTTGTTTTTCAAAAGCAAAGGGACAGGATATAGTTCCACTTGCATGACTGCTTGGACAGTATGCATTTCAGTCTTCTTAAAAAATAAATAAATAGGTAGCATAATGGCTCATCTGTTAAAATAGTTCTTTGGCTAGTAGAATTTTTGGGAAGTTTGTGTGTAGATGACCGGGGGTGGGGGAGGGGGGGGGCGGATCAAACAGCACCTGTTTTCTCTTTATTCTTTCTTCAGAGATCCACCCACTCTCTGTAAGCTGCTTCCTTCCATGCACACAAGCTCTTACTAACATGAGTTAAGCATGTTCTGCCTAACACCTGCATATTATGAAGACTTCTTTTTTTATTTTTTTTAAAACTCAATCTTTAAAATTTGGCAGCAGGGGGTTGGAAAGCAGCTTGATTTTCATTCAATTTTCCAGGTATCATTTGGACTACAAGTAAAAGTTCTCATTGCAGATTTGACGAAGGAAGAGTGATTTTAGCTCTCAGTCTGTTCATTGCTGCCTGTGTTTTTTCTAGCCATGACATCATTATTGCATGCTGCAAAAAGTAATACCAAACACAAAGATATGTACAAACGGCCATTTCAGTTCAGTCTGCAGGTTCAATAGGTGTAATAATATGTCACCACCAGCAGCCAACAGAGCCTGAGAAAGAACTGAAGAGGGTAAATGCAGGCTTATGTCTTCTTGGCTTAATTTTACACCTTGCAGTAGCAAGGCATTCAAAGACTTATAGTAGGAGCTGATGCCTATGTGTTTAACTGTTCCAATGAGCATTTCCCCCATGAACATGTCGAATTATTATTTGAACCCAGGCACTTCATATTGACTTCCATTTATTATATATTTCAAAGGTGTCTGGAGTAACAGAATCAGTGTAAATTTTCAGGAAGTTTAGGAACAACTCAGTTGAGAAATTTTAGGCATATGCACACTGAAAGAAGACAATTCGGATAATTCAGTTCCCTGCTCTGAATCACATGCCTACATTGTGGCTTAATTCCTGTTTCTGTACAATTCCTTATCCACAGCACTGTTTTGTAGGCAGTCATAAAGAAATGGGTCTCCCAAATTCCAGTCAATCTCCCTCCATGCAACCCCCTGACTTTATCACATCTAATTCTTCTTGTGATGTCATGCTGGATCAAATCCCTATGAAATATCATGAACTAGGTTTGGATCATGGTTTTTCACCACCACATGTATATATTGCTTATGCTACTGAATGAAATACAGTGCTAAGAAATCAAGACAGCAGAAACAGTACACAGACACATAGGCATGTGTCTGCATATCCTGTGGAGAGGAGTAATAGATGGGCTCAGTGCTTCTATGTGCCAGACCAGAAAAACTAACTACAGGTCACTTAAGCAATATATGTATACTGACTGTCATAATTAGTCAGAAAAATTAGGTTTCCTCTAAGCATCACAAACAAGCAAACATGTTGGATTTTCCTGATTTTCTTTTCCTTTAAACCCAAAACATTCAAAACCTGAAATATTTTGACTATAAAGGAAGGTCTCAAGTCACTATTAACAATTAAAAAAATCTTTCCCTCCTTTATGTCTCAAAACAAGCTTTATTTGTATTTGTGGATCTCATTTTTTATATTTTTTTAATAATTTTAATGACTTTAATACTGAGACAGAATGTTGTCAGACTTTTTCAGAAAATTATGGAACAGAAGAGTACTCTCAGGCAGCCACTTACATTTATTTGGGTGGGGAGAGGCATGGGGGGACCAAAAATTTAGATTCAAAGAACATATTACAGAAAAGATAAAACCATCTTAAAATTTCATTTAAAAATTGGTATTACATATTTTTAGTGCATCTAATTATTTTACAACTTTTGGCCCTACGAACAGTAGCCCAAACAGTACTATTGGCTGTTGTTGTGGCATAATATAATACTCTTAAGGAAGATAATGAACATATGATAATTACCAACACGGTTATACTCAAAGCAACGCCAGTGTTCCCCCCTCCTTTGATAAGCAGCCCCTCATCCTCCTTTCAAACAGTACAACTCTATACTGTAGGCTTCTAGATGAAGGGCCACACATAAAGGATTCATCAGGAAGCTTGCCAAAGTATTGTAATGGGAGGTAAAAGCTTAATTGCCTCACAGGTGAATGCCTCCAGTATGGATCTAAGCTGTAATGTCTTTAAAAGAACTCAATCAGTTGTTTTAATGCCATTATGTTTCAATTTTTAAGTGCCGACACTTAAGGAAAAGAATTCCCCAGTTCAGGTCTATCTAGCAGCTCTTTATGTTTGAATGACTGACACCTGTTAACTTAATTAGATAATTAGTTTACTTTGAATTATTAAGGGAAAGATCTGAAATGATAAAAGCTGTAGCAGAGCTGGAGGGCTTTCTTATTTTTTCTCTTTCTTTGCTGGTTTAGCTGAAAAGATAAAGAGCGAATACACAGAAACATATGGTTCTAACCTTCTTGAAGATAGGCCTATGGGGGATTTTTCCAGGTTTGTGAAGTCAGCTCCAGAGTGATGTTATCCATTTTCAAACATTTTCTTTCCCTGTTTAGCATTTTGAATTTTCACAGGCTTCGTACTCTCCCTGGTTTTGATAAGAATCAGTCATTGATTTATTGAAGTATTTTAAGAAAAGAACATTCCACTGGTATTTTCACTTTGGCCAAAAGTGGGACAACACCGCAGTTCTCATAAGGAGAAGACCTATTCTCATGAGATTTCTGAGCTGATTTTCATAACAAAGAAGTGAGTGAGAAACGTTTTTGTGTTGCCTGAACCAAACCTTTTGAGATTCATCCCCTAGTAGAAGCATTTTGCTTTTAACGATTTCCCACTGATAAGTATAGTGAAGACAGTCTCTGTGCATTAAGAGCAGCTTGCAATACAATAGGTTTTGAGAGGCAGTAGCTTCCCAAGCTTTGAAGCACCTGGCATAATAATGGCTGCGCTGATGGATGACCTGATGCCTTACACAGACAGAGTATAGCCTATCAGCATTATACTGATGGATTCTTTCCAGTACCTAAAGGAGAAGATTTTGAAAGGAAGACCTATTTCAACTTCAAGGGAAAAACAATAAGACTGCAGAGCTGTGGGAGAGTGATGCATTGCTATTCTATAGCTTCTGCTTCTAGGTACAGCTGTCAGAGTTTGAATGTTTCCTCTTCTCAAGTAAGCATTTTCAAAGGTTAATGAGATGGAAGGCAAGTAGACATGCGCTGGCAATGTGCATTTGCAGCCCAGAAAGCCAATCATATCCTGGGCTGCATCAAGAGCAGCCTGGTCAGAAGATCCAGAGAGGGGATTCTGCCCCTCTGCTCTCCTGTGACCTCACCTGGAATACTGAGTCCAGCTCTGGTGTCCCCAGCACAGGAAGTTCACTGAACTGTTAGAGTGAGTCCCGAGGAGGCCACCAAGTTGATCAGAGGGATGGAGTACCTCTCCTATAAGAAAAGGCTAAAAGAATTGGAATTGTTCAGCCTGGAAAAGAGAAGGCTTACAGTACCTGAATGGAGCCTACAAGAAAGATAGAGAAAAACATTTTACAAGGGCATGTAGTGACAGTACAAATATGAATGGCTTCAAACTGACAGAAAGTAGTTTTAGATTAGATATTTGGAAGAGTTATTTTACTGTGAGGGTGGTGAGGCACTGGAACAGCTTGCCCAGGGAGGCTGTGGATGCCCTATCCCTGAGACTCTTCAAGGCCAGGTTGGATGGAGCATTGAGCAGCCTAGTCTAGGGAAAGGTGTCCCTGCCCATTGCAGGGGGGTTGGAACTAGAAGACTTTCAAAATCTCCTTCCAACCCAAGCCATTCTATGCTTCCAAAACTGGTATTATACTAGGTAGTCTTAGAAGTATGATTTTATTGAGCAGAGTAATAGCAGGTAGGGAAGTTGCTCTGTTGAAACTTATCAACATACGTAGGATGAAGCCAACATCTATTAAAGGGGATACATAAAATCACTTTCACTTTGCAGAACTAATAACAGAAACCACAGAATTCCTTATGAAACATGATCATCAGCAGCATAGCTTAAGAGTATTGATGTAATTTCAATTATGTTTCTCAGTAAGCTACATCTATGATGATGTAAATTGGAAAAACTTCAGATAACATTTCTGAGGGCCCTGATACAAATTCCTATTGGGCACCTTGAGATAAAACCCTTGCAAGTGGAGGATGCAATATCCACTAGCTGCCAACTAGGCACACAGGGCACTTTTCTACACCAGCAGATTCAGGCAGGCTCACTCTGACTACAGCCCAGCTGATTTGATGATTTTAATCTGGTAATTACATAAAAAATCTTAGCACTGCCTTATGTGCATGTGGTAAGCAATGTTAAAGGCAGGTTATACTAGTTTGGACATTAACTACACCTAGAAACCAGGCAAGGTTGAAAGTGACACCAGAGTGTGTCCATATACCTCCATCAATATAAACACATAAACCTCTCAATATCACTTTCTTTGCTGACTTTTTAAAATTAACTGAACAGCAAAGTGCCATTATTTCTCTAACTGTCAAAAGGGAACAAATTGTATTTTTCCATCTCATGTACCTGCTACAAACCTTGTCAGTGCTAATTCTATGTGAGGGGAAATTAAAAAAGTGCAATGTGTTGCTCCTTCTCAGAACGAGACAAGGCTGAAATTGCTCTATATCAGCTTTTACACAAAGCTTAAAAGATCATGAAAATTCTGATTCTGTAAGTATTAATGAGGGAGAGAAGGTACAGACAAGACAAGCTCTTTTGGAAGGGAGGAAGGTAGGTATGGGAGATCCCTAGCCACAGGAGTTTTCAGAGGATCGTGCAGTAGGTAGATAATTACATTCCTGGGAACCACCTCACTCTTTCTGCTTTCTTAAGTAATTCACTGTTCTAATTAGAACCAACCACAGAGCACTGATAACAAAGGAGAGCCCATATGATGTATGACAGTTATTTAACTTGTCTTGGAATCAGACAGGCAGCATTATGTTTCTGGCTTTAGGTGACTGAAACAAGAAAAACATGATCAGAGATAGCTATGTAAGAAAAAGTCTTTGTGTGGCAAGGGAAAGGATGCTGTACTGCTCTTGTCACAGACCCAGGTGACACCAAGTGTATAAATGCCTTAAAAATTCATTGTCAATTATATACACTAATTTGCACTTCAGAGACTTATCGAGGACAAAAGAAGTTGTGAGCATGACGCATTGTGTAAAGTACTATATTTTTGTATGGCAAGTCTGAAAGGGAAGAATGTTTTTTCTGCTTTGGCTCAAAATAGTGACAATGTACTTAGCCTAGGAAATTGAAAAAAAAAAAAAAAAGGAAAAAAGGAGAAAAAACAAAACCAAAACCAAGCAAAAAAACAAACAAACAAACAAACCAAACCAACAAGAGAGATCTACCTCAATGAGGAATAATAGAAACAATATAGAGAGATATAGGGTGCACTTCATTTCTTCATTTGTAAAGCTTTTGGTTCTATATGGATTCAAGGGATCATATACAGGCAGCTTTCAGTACAGTGTTTTCCTACTGCACAGATTACTGGGATTGCAGTCCCGGTAGCCTGTATACCCCTCTGTCCTTTAACATGAGATAGACTCTCTGTTACTGTTTATATGAAGGGAGGAACTGGCAGGTAAAGAAGCATACGGAGTGTTAAAGCATAGTGTAGTAACAATGATACAGGCTTGCTTTCATTTCTGGCAGGTGCATAATGGCCAGAGAACTGAAAACGCACACAGAGGTTGACATGACAGAAGGACAATGTGAACTGGACATACTAGCTATAACTTTGGGGGCAAGAGGTAGAACAACACACAGACATTATGCTGGCTCTAGAATTTCTCACAAGGGACCCTCCATTAGATAGTAAACTCAGACTTTAAACTCAGATTTCATCGCCAGTGTTAGATATTGCACTGCAGCTGGTGAGGAGCCTGAAACCTTTTTTAAGGGAGAAAGAAGCTGTGGAAAAGACCTACCACATAAAATGGCATGCTTTTTCCACAGCAAGTTTGAGGTCTGTATCAATAAGTTGCACCATCACATTTCATATAGAAAATATGAGAGCAAGACACACAGTCTTGTTCAAGAGGTAAATGTTTATCAGTCATGGCTAACTACAGCATGTGAATTAGAATGAGACTGTCTTGCATGCTCACAGTGAATAAACTTTCCCATAATTTTACTGAAAAGAAGAATTTTGGCAGTACCACTCAGAATGGGTGAACAAATCAGACTCTAGCTTTTCATCTCCTAAGCCCATAGTGCTCTCTAGCCAATTTATAGATGTTTCTACATTGGTTTCCTGCCCCATGTGTTCTCAGAAAAAATTTTTCCCAACTATTTTTTTTTCTTTCATTTGTTCGTTTCTAAAACTGCAGCTGTTAAACCAGTTCATCAGAAGTAGCATGAAACAATGGGAAAAAAACTTCACAGCCCAGGGAGCTTGGTGACAAACGGTGCTTTGGTGAAAGACTTCCTCTTTTTCACAGCCTTCATGGCCAGAAAGACTTTTGACCTCTGAAGCACTCTCAAAAGGAACATTTATCCAGTGAATGAATGCTGGGGAAAGTTGCTCTGAGCCACTCAGCAAGTAATCCATCACCTGGGACCATTTCTCTCACACTTGCCTGGAATTCATTGCAGAAGTCCAGGAGGACTTTTCAGTAGAAACTTTATGCGACCATTGATCAGAATGAATCATTTCATTAATGAACATTTGAATATTAGGGGATGTTTTCATTGTACAATCACCCAAGTATTTAATTTCTTTTGCTTTAAGCTTTACTTTAGGAAATTAATGAATAGTTCTGAAAAGCAGCTCAGTACTGGTCAAACCAAGAACTGTAGGGACTCTATACTCGCATTCAAACATCAAACCAAGTGGTGACATTTCCAACACCATAGGCTTCAATTCTATGTCTAATATTTGCCACATTCTGCTTTTGAGTTATTTTCTGCCTGTTCTTGTTGGATATATTTATACCGGCTCTGCAAAATAAATGTTTGCCAAGGATTGTTTTCTGATCCAGAGGCCAAAGGTCACACACAGATGTCAGCTGCATCACACCATGCTTAGTCAAGACATTGTTACTATGTGTTGTACATTCCTCAGTTTAAGGGTCTGAAACAAAACAAGGACCACATTATACTACATCACAGTGAGACAGTTTCATGGCACAAAACAAAGGAGGTATGACATGCTGAGACATGTTTCAAGAAGACGTGGAGTTTGAATACACATACACATGTGCGCACACACACACACACATACACATATAGCCTGTACAGACATTGAGGGAGAGATGTATAGAATAGAGACAAAACCTGTCCTATTCACACTGCTTTTGGCAGTCTACAGAGCATGTTATCCACCCAGCTGTGCCTGGACAATGTTTAAGAGATCACTAAACTGCTGCTCTGCCTGCAAACATGACAGGAAATAACCCGTATGGACAAGCAGTAGTTCAGTGCAAAAGTTTATGCCGTGCTCATGTTTCATTTAGCAGCAGAGATATAGACTGTCTCTCACATGATGCTTATTGTATGTGGTATGGTGTTTTTGATCTTCATGCTTCCAATCCTAATAGTGCAGTTTGTGTTATTTCCATAAGCATTCCAGCTATGTTGTTCCCACAGTGTCCATGCTATTTGAACAGCCATGAGCCTCTTAGCTCTGGAGGTATAACTTGTGAGACATACCTTGACAGACTTGAAATGTTATTTAAAGAACTGTGACATGTTGATCAATACTAACCCAGCAGCTTGGGATCCCCCTCTCTTAACTTGTATTATATACACAGAGAAGAATAAATATTAGGGTTTGGCTATTGGAATAGTCCTGCCTTTTAACTTTGCATCTTACTGAATTCCAAGAAATAGCCCAAGCTGAATATTTGGTTAGTAGCTGTATACAAATAGACCAAAACAGAAACACATGCACAGAAATAGAAATAACAGATTACATTGCTAATGCCTGTGATATCAGTTTTAGGAACAAAGCTAGTATATGTTTTACTGATACCCAAAGGTTACATTTTCTTTAGCCAGCTATTATGACTTAAACTATTCCCTTGGAAAGCTCATTTTCAGGGTTTTTTTAGCCAAGTGAATATCAAGCACCATTGGAGAAACATATAACCTGACATTATTAGGGTTTTAAAAAGAAGCAGACAGTGTTACTAATAGCCCTATTCTGGTCCCATAGATAAGGAACCTTTTTAATGCTCTGCTTTGTAGTAAGTGAAATTTCTCATCCTTATTTAAGATAAAATGTCAGTGGTTACTGAAAGCACATGTGAGCTTTTGGTTTAACAATTTATTAATGGAGTGGGGTTCACTACACACTTTCCAGGATCCAATTTATTTTTACTAAATTTTAGCCAACAGCTATGATACCTGTTGTGTTTCTTCCTGACTTAATACTATGTACCAAATACGTTAATTCACTGCATAGCTGGAAACAGGTACTGAAATGCTACAGACTTTTTTTTTTCCCCACAACAGTCTCTACTTAAGCTAATTAAAGACACAGTTCGCAGATCTGGAAAGCTGAACCTAACTTCATGAGTACATTTAGTGTACCACATTGAGATATATTGTGATATATCTGCCATATCAGCTTTTGTCTAAAATAGCAGAAAAGAAAGAACATGTAACACATTAGAGATCTGAGAGATCCAACAACATCTTCCTCTATGGTTAAATACCTTTTTTGACATTATCCTGTTCTCCAGACTTTCCCTAATGTATCAATGAATTCTACTCAATTGCCTTGTAAATCAAGAGTAGCCTTAATAGGACTCATGTTGACATGCAGTACTCTCTATCCATATGGTATTGATTAATAAACAACCTAAGACAGTATTGAATAAATCCCAGTTTCTCTAATACTTTAATTGGAAAAGCATGTAGAATTATTCCCCAGAAGACTCTTCAAATTCTCTACAAGAGATGGTCCATTCCTGGGCTTCATAGGTGTTGTATTCCTAAACTTTTTCCAACATAATCATGCTAGACAGCACCTGGAACAGCATTCAGCTAGCTGGACTAGCACTGCTGGCAAAGCTCAAGTAAGTCTTCTAAAGACAACATCCAAAAAACCTGGAGAGCCAGGAAAAGATAGCTGAAAAGTCTTTAAGGTAGTCAAAGACCACACCTATTTGTCCAGTAGGAAGCTGTATCAGATATTCCTGGTTGAATAAATCAGAGACTCACCCATAGAAGAGTTCTTTCCAACATCCCTGTCTTGGAGAGGGGGGAACAGATCCAATGCCTTTTTGATTGTAATGAAAACTATTTTTTTGCCATTGAAAAGTGAAAAAAAATTCTTACAGAGGATTCAGATGGAATTCTTAGAAAATCCCATGATCGTGTTGCCCTGGAAACCTGTAGTACTGAATCTATGACAGTGGTCATCAAATAACATTCCAATAGATCATCCTCACATTAGTTCTTGCTTTAACTCTTCAAAACTTCTTGTAACATTTTTTGCTCCTTGGGTGCAGGTGATTAAATGTAAATTGTGAACAATCCTTGAATATTAACAGATAGAAACATATTCATTCATTGAAGAATAAAGACACATTAAGATTATTTTTGGAGGTAAAGTCCTGAAAAGTCACAGTTTCAGTTTAAACACAGAATGTAATTTAGTTTCAATCACTGACACTACTTTTTGCTTCTTGTTTAGACACTTTTAGAAAAAAAAAAAAAAAAACAAAAAACAACCAAAACCAAAAACAAACAAAAAAACAAAACCCACAGCCTGAAATTCAATAAGATTTTTAAGCACTGCAATTTTCATTATGATGCAAGTCACTGTTGTAACATATATTTATTCCTTTATCTTCTATAAAATAGGAATATCTCTTATCCAAACTAGTCAGTATATGAAAAGTGTTCACTTAAGAAATACATTCTTAGTACGTCCAAATCTGTACTTAGGTAGGGGTGATAAGGCAACAAGATTCCATGCAATTTTGCATGGAAATAGGTTATTTTGCTATAATTACAGGTACATTACCTTCTATACCTGCATGAGAAGCTCCTGCTTATAAATGCTACGTATATTATGATGTATATTATAATGGCTCAGAAATAACAAAATATGAGAAAACTGACACAGAAATCAAAATAGTAGAAACAGGGTTTAAAAAAAAATGCAGTATTTTAATGGTTAGAATTTCCCAGAATTAATCTGATTGTAAGTTTATATTTTATTTCAGATCCAGCTATTCCCAAATATCAATCCATATTGCTGACACTATGATTTTTTTGGCCTGCCAGCAGATTACATCCTCACCATGGTTTCACCACTGGCAAGAAGCCTAGGAGAGAAGTTTGCAGATGGAAAGGGATGGAGAAATTCCCAAATAATCTGTTCCATTCTGGTCAGGTTCTTATACCATGCCCACCACTATTGCATCAGGGACCTTGCTGAGCTGATACATTGTGGCCCTGCTTGCAAAGCACAAGCTTTCAGGCCTGAAAAATGATGGATGAACATTAGGTTTTGGTTCAGTTACAGGTCTGGGAAAAATTAAGAGCAGTTCTCATTTTATCAGAATGAATTCACCCATCCCTAATATAGAGCTGGCGAGGTATTTTTTGCAGCTTTAGAATACTGTTGCATAAGCATAGTGACTAAATGATAAATGTCTCTAACGGGGATGGAGTAATGGGCTTGAACTACTCCACACAACTCTGCTGGAACTGCTGTTCATCACTCACAGTACTGCTAACTTTGGCTTTGTAGTTCACTAGTAAGAAAGACATTCTTCTCCCATCCCATCCTGCCTCCACTCCATGCTTGCTGATGTGGTCATTAAAAAAGGGATCACATGGGCTGGTATATATATATATATATATATATATATACCATGTGGTATATATATATATATACCATATATATATATGTATATTAGAGTGCTGCATTACAATTTTTGCCAGCAACCTGAACTACTCATGTTGACCTAACCATCTCTTTGTCCATGGTTTATTGACATTCTACACTTGTCAAAAAAAAAGCCTTGATTATTGATGATGTAAATATATTTCTTCATTATTAAGTGAATTAGCTTGGATTTTAACATCTATTCATAATGAATGCAGAGGGCAACTTGCAGCAGAAAAAGGGTTGTAAGCTTTCCACTTACCAATTAATTCTATTATCAAATGCTAAGAAAAAAAATAAGAGCCTGCCAGCTGTGGCTTTATTGTGTTTTCCCAGAACTAATAATGGGAAAGCTGTGAAAGTTTTTCTTTTATCACTTTTTTTTTCTTTTGTGTGTTAGCTAACAACAATAACAACAAAAACCACAGTCTTTTGTTTCCCACAGATACATTTTTTTTTTCAGGTGATCCAAACAGAACAGTAGTGTTAGTACAATAAAATTAGGAACCTCAATTTTAATCTGAAATTTCCTTCCTGCTAAGGATTTCTGAGATACCCTGAACAGCTATTTTCCTGACCTGTAGATGCAAAGATAACATGAACTGATTTGGATGAGTGACAGTTCAGTCCAGAATAAACGCATTCAGACATCTACAGCTGGTCTGTTCCTACCTTTGCGTCAAGCATTACGCAGTGAGTCTCAGTGTAGTCCTGCTCCTTGCTGAGTTGACCACAGACAAGCTTAAGTGAAGGAAAAGCTTCTGCTTGCTTCTTCAATGGTCTGTATAGTCTTTTTTATGATTTTCCAGCTGTGTGCTGTAAGCAGCATGTCAATGACAGCAATTTGTTCCTAATTGAGAAGGCAGTATTAAAATCTCTTATTTGAAAACCTTCAAACATTAATCAAACTTCATAAAACTTTAATAGTTTTACCCTACTTAAGTCACCACTATATGGACTCAAATTCTGGGCTTTCAGGCAGTCCTCATATTTTGGCATCTTATAACTGAACAAAGAATTTTAACCAATTTCAGTTTCATCATTTGATGCATAGGATTAGCTTTAATTCTGTCTCTTAATCTGTGTATTTTATTTCACCAAAACCTTGAATTTAATTTATCTGGGTTCCTGGTTCAACAAAGTGGAAAGGACTACTTACTTCTCTAGGTAAGGTCATAGACAAAGAAATAATGAAAATACTTTTTCAGCTTCTTTCAAAACTGATGACATTTCCTCACTGAAAGCATAATTAGACTGTGAAACAAACAGAGGTGGGATGCCAGCTAGCCCAATTTAAATAAGGATTTATAGAATTACAATGTCCAGCATTATAACATTATATACTGTTAAGAAAAAATAAATGTAACAACTAGAAAACTTTGTGCTTTACAATTTGAAATTACTTTGTGCTAAGGGATTAGAATGAAACCTCTTCACTGAAATTATTAGCATTTCATGGGATTTCTAATATATTCTTCTGGATCATCTGGTATTGGCCACTCTCAGCACAAGGATAATAGAACAGACATTTTTTGTCCAGTAAATGGAAATCTGACCAAGTGTAACAACTCAATGGAAGCAAGATTTATGACATATGCAGTAGATCTTATAGTAATATAGTGATGGGGTGGAGTGGCAGGTGGTAACTCACAGCCCACATTAATTTGTTTTATTATATTTAATGTCTGAGTTTTATAGTAAATATATATATGCTTATTTCTTTTAAAAAAAGGTTTTATTATTAAAAGCAGTTGAGGTTTTAAAGCAATTTTTGATCACTGTAGAAGAATATTGAGATGTGCCTTTTTTGTTAGTATCCCCTGATACTTGAGAGACCCTTGAAGATTATGTATTGATTACCTGCTTTTGAACTGGAAACAATGATTGTGTTCCTGGTATCCCCTGAGAACTCAGCAGTCACAGATTTCACAGGTTTAAGTATACTGGACACCACATTCAAAGTCTGATATTAATTTTACAAAATATACTAGTTTTATACCACAGGGATCTTCCTAGAAAAAATAGTCACAAAATCAGCTTGAGTCTGTCTTCTCCAAGTGTAAACTTTTAATGGACACATTGTACATTAAAATGTACATACTGTAGAAATGTATTCTTAGGTCAGAAGATAGTATTTTTTTACAGCTTTAGTCATCAAAAAGAATCATCTTGGTGGAATAATGTCTAATTATTTTAGACCACCTGTACTGGCCTGGTGTGGCCAGGTTTGGGTAGTCTGGGGGACTTCAGGGGTGGCTTCTGTGACAACCTACCAGAAGCTCTGCTAATGTCTGACAGAACTAATGGCAGCCAGTTCCAGGATGGATCCAACACTGGACAAGGCCAAGCCAATCAAAGATGGTAGGAGCACCTCTGTGATAACATATTCAACAAGGAAAAAAAGTTCTTGTGCAGAGGTAATTTCACTCAGAGAAGAGAGGAGTGAGACCATGTGAGAGCAATAGCCCTGTAGACATCAAGGGCAGTGAAGAAGGAGGGGGAAGAGCTGCTCCAGTGCTGCAGTTGAGGTTTCCCTGCAGTCAGCCCATGGTGCAGTCTATGGTGAAGCAGCCGGGACCCTGCAGCCCATGGAGGTCAACAGCGGTGCAGAGTTCCATGGAGGAGACCCACGGTGGAGCAGGCGGATGCTCAAAAGAAGGCTGTGACACCATGGGAAGCCCAAAATAGAGCAGGTAGGACTTGTGACTCTGTGCAGGACCCACACTGGAGCAGCCTGTGTCTATAGGACTGCATCCCGTGGGAAGGAACCCACACTGGAGCAGTCCATGAAGAACTGTAGCCTGTGGGAAGGACTCACGCTGGAGAAGCTTGTGGAGAACTGTCTCCCATGGGAGGGACCCCACACTGGACCAGGGGAAGGATTCCTCTCCCTGAGCAGCTGCAGAAACGAGGTGTGATGAAGTGACTGTAACCCCCATTCCCCATCGCCCTGCACTTAAGGGGGCAGGTGGTAGAGCCCAGGAAGGAGGATGGGATAGGGGAAAGGTGTTTTTAACATTTGTTTTACTTCTCGCTATCCTGCTGTGATCCTGATTGGTAATAAATTTAGTTAATTTCCCCAAGTCCAGTCTATTTTGCCCGTGTCAGTAAAAAAGAAGTGATCACTGCCTGTCCTTATCCTGATCTATGAGCCTTTTGAAATATTTTCTCTTTCCTCTGTCCAGTTGGAGAAGGGAGTGATAGAATGGCCTTAGTGGGTACCTAGGATCCAGCCAGAGTCAAAACACCAGACCATGTAATAATCACCTTTGTTCCATGACAATACAATTTCTTCAGCTGCTCACTTGAAACTTCGTTGCATAATTTGCCGATAAAGTGTCTCTGGCCTGGTCTGATGAAGTAAGCTGCAGGACTCAGGATACTTTATGTTCATTTGGGGTCATGCTGGTTTCCAAGAGGGATTTTTTTTTTTCCATTGTTTTCCAAAACAGATCTGAAAAAACAAATTTTTGTAAATCAAAGCAATAACACAAAAACAAACCCCATTCACCCAACTGATGATATTTTTATAAAGCTCTAATTTCACAATATCTGGTATAGAAAATACTACAGCATTACTGCTGCAGGGATGGATTCACGTTTTCAAACCAAAATGTGGTCCTTATTTGCACTCTGTGATAGCATGTGCAACCAAGGAGCTGGAGTAGAACTGGGCAGCTCACTTACCCCCAAGCCTAGAGGTAGGCCCACAGCTGGGACAGGCTGTATAGCCAAATAACCCACCAGAAAGGCATCTGGTCACAAGTGGTCTATCAGGGAATTTTCCAGTTGTTGTTGAGGCAGTTCTGTGAGTAACACAAAACAGTCTGTGTCCAAACCTTCAGTAAGAGTTAAGCTAGAATTAAGCTCTTACTTAGCCCCAAAGAGAATTCCTGTCAAATGTATAAAAGTTCTCACTTCAGTCAAGCTCTAATGTTTTCTTCATGTGCTCAGAAGAGATATAATGTATTAGAAGAATAACATAAATTATAAGCAAAGCTATTATTCCTGTATATAGCTCATGGTAAATTGTTACTAAAAGATTTTGATTATTCAGTTGGTTGGGTATTTATAAAACATGTTCTAGCATATAACTGGAAAGAAACTTGCATTTTTTTCTGTAGCAGAGCTCATCTTTCCTGGCCAGACAGGAGGAAATGGAGGGGTATTTGTAATGAGAACCTTCAACAGCTATCATTCCTCAAAAAGACTTTTACAACGTTTTGCAGAATGAAGGTGAGATGATGAATATTCTAGGCTTTTGATTTAAGAGTAATCAGTGGGGAATAAAAACCACTAAGACAAAAACACAATAAAAGGAAAAATTTAAGAAAAAAATAAAAAAGAAAAGAAATACTCCCAACAGATTTACTGTACCCTGAGACAAACAATGTAGTAATTTCATAATAAAAATAAAAATGTTAAAGAAAGGGAATGCATTAAAATTGCTATCAAATATAATTTATTAAATAATAAGATAAAAATATTATTATATGCTCTCAAAATGCCTTTCAAATTCTGTATTTTCTATTCACTTCCCCAAAGGTTAAGAGTGCCTAATGTTTCCTTTCTGGCCAAACACCTGTCAAATTCCTATTTTAGATATATTTTAAGTAGGAACAAGTTCTAACACCCTACTAATTAACTGAGCATATTCCTTTCCCAATTCCTCTGCTGTGTCTTCTTCTGCAAGTTCAACCCACCAAGTAGGATTGCTATACAGCCATGAAATTCCTTAAAGCAAGACAATGAAGATAATACAGTTGAAAACTCAAAAAATAATATATTCAAATTTTTTCCCATATTCCTAATTAACCATTAAAATTTTGTTGGAATTGAATATCTTGGGGAAAAATTCTCTTAAACAGTGCATTTTCTTATGTCTGATAACGCAGTTGCTGTCTATCTATATCTGCAGTTTGAGCATGAATTGTTTGAATGAAAGCAGAAATGGATCTCCTTGTCTTCTAATGTGGACTGTCTTTCATTCATCCCAGATTCTCTGCCAATATAGGGATAGGATTTCCATGTGCTTTGCTCTCAAAGTACTTGTCTGCAACTCGGCAGAATGCGTGTTTTCTCTAACCCTGATCCCAATGACCATGGAAATTGTATGGTTCACTTCAGTTAAGGAACTATTCTAGTCCAGCAATCAAATCACCTTCATCTTTTTTCTTTATCAGTATTATACGAAAGGTTTGCTGCAAAGAGAGGCAAAAGAGAACTACAGAGAAAGTGGCCTCATTAACTCCTAGAAAACCAACTTATCCCATCTTTAACCTGAAAGGAAGCAGAAACTACAGAAGTAGGAAAAAAGGCATTTATTTTACTTTAGATAAAATCGGTTTTTTCCTTCCCAGCCAGACTCTTACTAGGAAAAAAAAAAAAAGATGGTCTTTCTTTTGCAAACACTTAGGATTAACCTTGGAATAGTATTTTTGTGTATTTACAAACCAGATATTCTGTCACACCATCCCTGTAGCATTTCTGGAGCATGCTCAACTGCTTTATGTTGTCATGCCCTCAAAACAAATGTTTCAGTGCCATCATACCTCACAGTAGTTTTTCAAAAGATAATATCACTTCTGAAAGTTGATGGACAATGAAATAAAATATTGCTGAATCCTATCATCTTTTGTCATCATCTAGAAACTTTGTCATGGTGTCACAGTTAAAGTGAATGCACAAAAGACCAAATTAGAAGTTTACTAATATTGGAGTATATAAATAAAGATTCCTTTATTGAAGATACACGTAATTTTTAAACTGAAAGACAAAAGTCATCTGTCATAAACCTAGGATTACTCTATGTTGTTTTTACAATAGGTTTGATTTTTATCAGCTATTTCATGTCTAGTTATTCACCCAGCCCTTCTCCATGGACACCCCCTTGTCGTGGAGGAGAAGCTTGCGTGCCCTCATGAGGTGGCGAGCTGTGCTGGCGGTGGTTCATGCCTCCGGTAGAGTCTCCCATGCTAGTCAGGTCTCAACTGAAGGGTCAGACAAAGTGTGTCCACGGGCAGGATGGGCTCGCTAGCTCCCCAGCAACCATCCTAGGAGAAGGACAACTCTAACTCCAAACCCGGGCAGATGGAGCTCGCTTAGCCCTGTAAGGCCATCCATCTAAGAGAAGGATACTCTAAGCAAACCTACGTCCTGAGGACTTCGCTGTCACCGTCCAAGCTCGCTTGGCCCTGGCAGATGAACCTTAGGAGTAAAGGGTGGGGCCAGTTCTGCGCGCGCTGTGCCTCACCTAAAAATTCCATTGCTCAGGCTCTAGGGATCTTCCCACATTTGCAAAGCCCTGTAGCGACAGGCGAGGGTGCATTGGCCTTTTTAGCCACCAGCGTGCTTGTAGCAAACGTGGGTAGAGCCCTTGTAAATCTTCGTTCGCAAAGCCTAGCCATGAGTGAGTGAGTGATATCATTCTATATTTGGCATTTAGATATTTTGTAATTACATGTTGGTCATAAGAACGTGATGACTGAGAGGTCAAAATGGGAGAGGGAAACTGAAGTCAGGAGATGTTGATATAGGAATAAAACCTTCATAAATAAATTTATTTGCATTGCTTATATAAGCAATATAAAGCTTATTTTATCAGAAAAGTCTTATGCTTCTTAGGATATATTTTACATTGGAGCAGCAAGGCCAAGCCTCTGAAAGTACTTTGTTCTGCACAGTTCCTGTGTGGATTTGTGCATCTTTGGAAGTGGCAGATACTCGTTATCACTGTTTAAAAAGATTGTAATGGAAAAGCAAGTATATATTTTCATTTGTGGAGGTATTTTTAATGTAATAATAATGTTGCTTGACTGATAGAAATTTAAAAGATACTGTGGTGTTAAAATGAGCAGAAGAGAAAGCCCCAGTGTATTGCATTATAAAGGGAGAAGTTTGAGAAGGCCATGTGTATTGCCAATGACCCACATCTGAAGAGGGTGGATGGGAGGAAGATAAAAAGAAGATCAGGAGAGGGGAGAACATTGATTTGTAGAAAGCCTAGATACTTGAGTAGACAAAGGGCAAGGGTAACAGCAACAATTAAGTTCCTGGGGGAGAATCAATTTTGCAGCATCACTGTGTAAATGCACTTATTTGTTAAAGGCTGCAGATGACCAAAGTGATTCCTCTATGTATTTTGTCCAGGAAACAAGTTCCCACCGAAGAGGTAGAGATACAATTTCCCTGGCCATTTTATAGATCTTCGTTTGGGCTACTTATCTCCTTGAGAGCTCTGTAGCAACCCATTTTGGCTCTTAGCTGATGTTTCAGGAGCTCCTGGTGTCTGCTTATACAGTTATATTTCAGTGTTCTCCACTGAAAACTTCCAAGGTACAAGTCAGATGGAATAGTTTAAAAGCACGTTTTGTTATATTTTACTTTGTGTTGTGTTATTTATTGGACAGCACATAGTTACACATGAGCCTTATCTTTAAATTTTACAGTTTAAAAATTATTAGGTAGCATAGTAAATAATTGCAAAATAGAGATATATTCTGGAAAAAAACCCTTGCATTGACAAATGCTAGTTCTAAAATTAACTCTAACCTCTAAAGAGAGTTTGTCCTTTCTAAATTGTCTGGGGTTTATGTTTGTTTTTTTTTAATAAATAAAAGTTGTTCTGCCTTTCAGATTAGTGAGAGTGGTGGGGTTTGGTTTTGGTGGGTATTTTTTGTTTGTTTGGGGGGTTTTGTTTTGTTTTTGCTTTGTTTTGTTTTGTTGGGGGTTTTTGTTTTTATT
>JAWWEE010000105.1:100271525-100320347 GCA_035221455.1 Xenops minutus
CTTTCCACTGTGCCTTTTGTGACCGGACTTGCCTATCTCGCATTGGCCTTTTTAGCCACCAGCGTGCTTGTAGCAAGGGTGGGTAGAGCCCTTGTAAATCTTCGTTCGCGAAGCCTAGCCATGATGATGATTCACCCAGCTTCACTGTAAATTGTTAAAGAGCCTGCAAAAGCTTCCAAAGCCTTTCTCCTGTTAGGTCATTCTTTGTAACAATAAAGGAACCAGAGCCTTATGTAGGTACACTAGCTAGCTTTAGCATTTAAGCAATTGTACGTAATAATGAGATCCTACATGCAAAAATAGTTTTCTCTTCTGACAGTCACCATAGTACTGATATGATTGAGAAATTTCTTCCTCATTGATTTTGCATTTGGGTCTTTAATGGGCACGTCTTCCATTTGAAGGTCTGGCATCTGAGCAACAAAGGGAAGAAAGTTATAACTTACCACATGCAAAGGCTGATGAGAAAAGAATTAAAGTATTTGTTGACACCCTACTCCTAAATTCTAAACCAAGCATGTCACGGGCCAGCACTGGGTACTGGACACTGGCCATTGGGCCCAACCCAGCTGGAGAACTGACTCAGTTTATAAGTGGCCAAATTTATGAGGTGCTTTTTGATTGAGGTAAGGATGCATTATCATACAGTAGTTAATCTACACTTAATTTATTTTAGCCTGATAGAAAATCTACAGGATGGCCACCCATATTTAAAGAAAGATAGTACTTTTCCTCCAGCTTTCAATGCAGCAAATGTTAGGATTTTATTAATACACTGAGTAATGTATTTGCTTTATATTCCATAAAGTGATCTCAATCTCTGCTAGGGTGAAAGTAATTTAAAAGCAACTGCTTTATAAAATAGTTTTACAGACTTATTAAAGTAATTAAGTATCTCTATAAGATAGAATTGCTCTTACACTAAAGTCTGAAGCACTTTATAGCTGTATTTCTTAACCAGAATAGTGCTTTAAATCAATTATATCCTGTTATAATGAACTTTTTGCTAAAATACACAATTTGTGGC
Source organism: Xenops minutus (assembly GCA_035221455.1). NCBI lineage: Eukaryota > Metazoa > Chordata > Aves > Passeriformes > Furnariidae > Xenops > Xenops minutus. Next base: position 100,272,553 of record JAWWEE010000105.1, read on the forward strand.
ATTTCTGTAAAGGCAATTACCAGTAGCGTTTTAACACAGAATCCATACATTCTGCATACTCTATATGTGAACGTGTGAAACATATCACACCTTTACAAAGCATTTTAAAATCATTTAATTTCTGCTATAAATCATTTAAATGGATTTTAGTCTCAGTAATTACTGTTGATTGGTTCAGTGTGCTGTTTTACTTAATAGATTGTGTTTTTCTAATTGGCCAAGATTTTAATAACAAATTACAAAAGGATATGGGGGAGGATGGGGTAGTACAACAAGCAATTTTAATATATGTGGTGTCCTGAACTCAGTTAATTAATCCAAACAGTAGCATTTGAAATGGCATCTGGTTGATGCAATGGAAAGAGCTTTTATAATCCTAAAATGCTCTTTAACTAATCTGCTCAGGCTTCTTAAATATGTGTTTTTAATTACTTTATTATTTGAAATAAAACACAGTTGGTTAAAGAAGCCTGTGGTGACTGGTATCTTTGGGGTATACTCTCATTACAATCTTTTTAAAATGAATTTGGAATTCTTGCTCCTTAAAGAATTTTCGGAAATACTGTGATGCAACTTTCCGTCTTGAGGTGAAAAGCAAGCTTGTGGCTACAGCATTCTTAGAGCAGATCAAAGAATTTGCTGTGACACTGAGGGTTGATCTGGTCAGGGATAATGGTCTGCTTTAATTATGCCAATTTTATTACTTTTTCAGGTAGTCTTTTCTCAAATAATAATTTCCCCCATAATAATTACTCTTTCATGAAAGTAAGGAATCAACTGATATGTGCAGAAAATAAACCAATCAGGATTGTGATCCTGGAAATTGGTATATTTTAACTATTCTGATTTAGCTGTTCCAGGTGGACACTCATATGGAATAAGTCTTCTACTTTGTGGAAAATGGATTTATTGCAGCATTAAAGATGAGACTTCCAGAATACGGGAAGCTGACTAGGCTAATAATATTTCCACATCCTGAACTAAGACCACTCTGCAAGAAGGGGATAACAATTCCATTAATTTTGGATCATTTTATAAATTGAGCCCCTGCATACAGGAGTACTGAGAACAGGTCTTTGATCTCCATAGAAAGATAACTGATGGAAAAAAAAATATCCCCTGCATGTTCCATTTGCATCTCTTTAAGATGTGGTCAAATTTGGTTACTGTGGCAAGAGGTCACAACAACATGTTTTTGAAGCTTCCTCCCAGATATCAAATGCCACTGCCCTATGGAGCAGGCTTTCTTATATGTCCTAGAGATTGTATTTTCCTTAGAAATTAGGATGGTGGGAAGACCATGACTTCTAAGTATTGAATAGGAGCACATGAAGTAGCACCCTTTGTGGCTCTAAGACTTATGTTCTCATTCTAAGGTATGTTAAGCAGATGTAAAACAGTGCCTCTAATTTAAACAAACTCAATAAAGCTTTAAGTTGCAAGTCTCAGGTCCTGCTGGCTGTGTAGATAGGGTGGGACAAGTCTCAGCTCGTATTGGCAAAGGCATCCAAAACCAGACCATATGCAAGTAGCAGCCTCAGCATAAGTATGTCCTGTAGCTGTACAGATTGGCAGGAAAAGTTCTTTATATACTTTGTTTTCTAAATCCCTGACTTATTTTTAAAGAGGAGGTACAATGCATAAGAACAGTGTTCAAACTGCAGAAAATTAACTGAAAATAAAATTTAAAAGGTGAAATTGAAGTATGAATCTCACAGTCCTCTTCCCTGTTCCCAATTTAAAAGGAATGTATAAGGCTATGTCTGTTTCAAATTAATTTATTTGAAAAATTACTAAGACTCCACAGCATATTTCAGACAAAATTCTATCATTTCAGCGAAAATAATGCCCATTTTCAGCAGGGAGAAGTGCTGGTCAGAAATCAAGGCATCAGTCCTTGTGTTACAGCTTTAGCCTTGTTTTCTGCTTGCTATTTCTGCCCAAGCACAGACTTTAGATAAATCACTTAGGACTTCCATGATTTGTAAGATGCTGAGTGGAACTTCAAAAAGCATCCAGGGAAGTATGAATAGCGAGGTACTAAAACACCCTAAAATACTAAAATATAGTCCCTATATTCCTGTTGTCTTCAATTATATTTCAGAAGAGTACTGTAAGAGTAGTTGAAATCACAATAGTCACATGTTTATTCTTTACCCCAGTGAGTATCACCCATCACCATAAATGTCAGGTGGCAGTGGGTACCATAAACAGTGTATCTGGTGTAGGATCTTGTTCCCAGACAGACCTCTTCACATCTTGTGGGATTACAGGGTGACGCTTTAATGAGAGAAGAAAGAGCTGCCTCTTCAAATCCAGTGCTGCCATCCCTACCTCTGCACAGGCAAAGAGAAGCCTCCCTGAGCATCCCTGGGTGGAGCTCTGTCCTTCCAGTCCATGTCATGGTGTTTATTTTTAGGTACTAACACTTACCAGGGAGTTTCAGAGTAAGATTGTCTCACTCCACCCACAATTCTCCCAGGGCCTGCTTATTTGTAAGGTTCTCAGAAAAGGCTGTGATCTCATATAACAGGGCTGTCCAGAACAGAGACTTCAGTCAGAATGGAAGCCTTGGCTCAGGATTTCCTGTTATTTCTTAGTTTATGGTTAACTGCTTAGTGTTACATAACAAAGTTTGTGTGTGTGAGTTGTTAGACTCTTGGTCCTATTTTGTTGCTTTCTACTGTATTGTAGTTCATTGTAATAATTACGGACTAATGTCGTAATTATCAACTTCTTAATTTTAATTTATTTTCAGGGCAACAGCTCTGATGAAGTTTGCTTTTTTAAAAAATTATAATGAAAATAACGTGTAATTTAGAGGAATCTGTGTGAAAAGATCAATAAAATATCAAGCTAATGGCCCGGATAACAAGGCAACCAGGTATTGAATAAACTCTGCAAACTGGAAAAAAGAAATCAATTTCTTCCCACCAAAGGTTTCAACATTTGGACAGAAGTGGATCTTTGTATTATGTGCAAACAGGCAGCTCACAAAATTTAAACACTGGTAGGATCAGGCCCACAATCCCTTTTTCTCATTATGCCAGGATCCCTTCCTTTGAGGAATTGCAACTCAGTGACAGTTGGAACAGTGGAATAGCAAGAAACAAACAAAAGTGCTTTCCTGAACAAAAATAGGTAACATGGGAAATCCCCCAAAAGCTTAACAGCTCCTGCACATATATTGCACCCTCCATTCAGAAAAGATGAATGAGTGCTTGGGTTTCTGTACTTTGTCACAAGTGTTTGCTTGGGTCCTGAAACCAGAGTTACGTTTGCAGTAGCTGCCTGAAGCTGTCTGTTTCCATTAATTGTACAGGGAGCCAAAATTTACCAGTTCTGAAGCATGGGCCAAATCACTCAGACTCCTGAACACAGTTGGACTGTATAGGACAAAATTCACTGCATTAGCCAGCCACAGATACAACTCCACCAGCCTTTGGGGATTGTGTTAGCACAAGACAGAACTACTGACTAACTTTACCTTTGAGTTGTATCTGTGGAAGGCTGTATGAAACCAACCTTACAAGACATGCATGTGAGCATGTACTAGACAGTATACACTCAATTCTATAGGTTAGCTTGGGTTTATCTCTAATATCTTAAAAGGCTGGAACCTCAAAGAGAGCTCTCACCTTTTACATTTTATTAATGCTAATTGTTTTATTCTCTGTGGGTTGTTGTTCCATTGCCATTACCACTAGAGAATCTCTCATTAAGATTGTAAGTAATGGGACTACCATCTTCTGTATTTGATGGGCTTATGTTCTTTCTGTAGAATGGTTTCTGCAAAAAGGTAATTCAAACTACACTATGTCAGTACCCTTCTCTCCACTCCCATCTTCCATATTCTGTTTCTTCATGCTCATAAAAGAATGAATGTGTCTTCCAATATTCTGTGGGTGTTGACATTCAATACACACTATATCATTTGATTAAAAAAGCATCAACTAAAATAAACAATGTAAATAACAATGTAAATGGTTTCAATTAATTGAAATTCAACCTATCAATCTGAATATTATTTTCTTAGTAGAAATACTTTGTGTGAAACTAACCATTGCAAGACATGAAAGATTACATTGTAAGATGATTTTGCATTAAATCATAAGACTTCAAGTGCTTTGTAGACTTAACAAATTAATAATATTATATACAAATATCAGTTTTACCTCAAAAATGCAAACAAATCTAGGGTGCCAGAGGCAGTTGTCTCCCAACACATGATAACAGTACACAAAGGTTTAGGGAAGAAATTAAAAACAGCATTGAATTGAAACAGCCAAGGGAATTTAGGTAGGCAGAGCGCAATTACCCAAGCTGGAATTTGGCCAAGACACTGGGGCTAACACTTTTTCCCTTTTGAAAAGTGCCAGGAGATCTTTAATGAGAACAAGTACCCAGGGATCTCTAATGAGAACAAGGTCAGGACCTTCATTTGATATCTCAGCTGAAACACAGCAATCTCAGCAGTGCCATACAACCTAACACAAGGCTGGGGCATAAGTTCAGATCTGACTCAGAAGAAGAGTGACACCAACAGCATCAGTACCACCTTCTTCTTTTGTACCTTACTCTCTATGGTTTTCTCCCACTCAACAGTGTAGTAAAGTGCTCTTTGTCAGGTAGAGCAGACCACAGGAAAATTGCTATTTCCTTTTAAATGCATTTGGCTCAGCTGTATTGTTCCCATTTGGTATTTTCTGCTGGGTAAATCTGTCAATGGGTACTGGCTGACTGTGAATGGTGAGTAACCAAGGACAGTAAAGTGGAGTCTACTCTTGACATGAGAGAACATAATTATGCCTAGAAACACAAAAGCAGAAAGTATATGATTCTAGTAATTTTAATCACTTGCATTTGTTAGTAAAAGACCTTAAAATAGTTTTGCAATTACAATTAGATAATCAGAAGAATCTTTTTTATTTAGTGTAACATTTTAACATCTGTTTTGTCAGTCCAAATACTATCTTTCTGACCTCTGAAGTTCTCTGGTTTATAAAAGTGAAAATTTGGGTATTACTGGTGCCCTTTCCATGGTTCAGTTATGATTTATTATAGTCTGTTTGCATATTGTGATATAGTAATTTCCAAAATAGCCACAAATACCCAAAGGAAATGAAAAGGTGAACATAATTTTCAAATGTTACTGAACTAAAACCCCACATGTTAATAAACAGTCCAGTTTTCAGAGGCACTGAGCATACTCAGATTCTGTTTATTTTAGTTTATTCCCACTAATGGCACATGATCACATGCTAAAAATGTGCTTGGCAGGATTAGGCCTCAAGCCGAAACAAACTAATTTAAAGACACTTCAACAGTAGTCACAAGGGCAGCAAATATAATCACAGGCAGTTGCACTTTTATTTGTCTTCCAATTATTCCTACTAGGTCAACAATGAGCACAGCTGGTCCCAGATGGTTCATGGTTTGCACAGCCAGAGAACCCTGTCCTGGTTTGATTGATCAAGATACAAGAAAATCCAATGTTATAGGTGGCAAAGTGTGTTCTTACACTCCAAATACTACATATAGCACCATAAAAAAGGCTTAATTGAACTTATGAAAATATCCTTTTTTGTATTTTTTTTCTGTTCAGGAGCTACAACACTGTGAGTTGATCCTCAAAATAGCATCAAAGAGTATCCCTGATGTTTCCACACCGAGTGTAAAGACAGCTTTCCCCAGCTGGACAAGCCACACTGTCCATACCCTCTGTGGAGCCCACAATTTAATCAATATGTTGGTGGACTTAATGCACTAGTCTAATAACTTACTTCAGCTTTGACATCTCTCCGTGCCCAGTGGGTCTTAAAAATCCTGTTTCTGCACTATTTAAATTGCACACTATCTTCCTTCAGACTAGCTTCTTTGACTGCAGGATCTTCTCTTGAGAAAAAACTGCAAAGCAATGACAAGTCAGGAAATGCAAGTCAGACACAGCTTTCTTGGCATAACAGGATGATTCTGAGTAATGCTCATCAGGAATACAAAATAATTTGTGCAGTTTGTATGGTACTCTTGCTGAACACTTGATTTGACTTAGAAACCTGAGAGAATAGTTTGTCTCAAAGGTCTCATTTGCTATGATATTTGCAATTATTGTCTTTTATCTGACATCTTGATAACAATGACTTACCTCATCCCACCTGGAAATGAGGCATTACAAATTATTTTGAAAATTCAGCATTTCAAAAGTTTCAAAATGAAAGGGTTTAAGTGGAATTCACAAGACACACAAAGCACTTAATTTGGCAAGGAAACTGCATTTGACATGGGGACAAACTGGACATGGGAGAGACCACACAGCCCCATTGCCACCTTCTTTTCACCCGGCTACAAAACACCTGGCCACCTACATCATGTGGAGGGCTGACGTGGGATAGAGTCCAGCTTCTCTCAACCACCTTCTCTGCATGTACATTTGCCCCAGCATGAGCAAGGTCCTTTGTCCAAAGTTCAGGGGGCAGTTCACTGAATTCAGACAACTACCTTAAAATCTATGTGACTTCATTTGTCTTACCTGAATTTTGAGGCAATAAATTTTGTTATTTGCTCTTTTCATCCACAGTATACACATGTATGTGTTCATCTCCAGTTTAACTGGATTATGTAAATGAAAGCCTAAGTATCTAGAGGTTTCAATATCTTTATGTTCATATTGTTCAATGCTGCATTGTGTACTCAGACAGACACAATGTATGTTAAATTCAACTCAAAATCATGAACCTTTTGGCCAGAAAAGCACCCAAATTTAACTGAGAAAGAACCTGTCAGTGACTGAACAAGTACTTGCATACCTGAACTATTACAGCTGACTTCATTAACAGTGTCAGACATTTTCATTTGCAAGACAACATCTCTCAGACACGCATTTATACTCCCAGCTTGCCCGTGAGTAGGTTTAGATAGATGGATAATAGATTATATATATAAGTGTATATTTGTCCTTTCCAAACACATGTGAAAGCTAAACTTGAAAATGTGAAGTGTCCCAGTTTGAATAAGCAATGAAAAGCCCACGGGAGTCAAGAGTAATTAGGAAGCCAAAATATCCACTAAAGTAAGGCAAGGAAGAAATGTAAAAAGAGATATTCATATATATATATGCAAAAAGATGAAGAAAAAGCACAGTGTTACCTGCATGAGAGCAGCCCTTTCCCTATTGCAGCAGTTACAGGTAACTGCCCAACCAAGAATGTTCAGAGCACAGAAAGGTCCTTTGTCATGCCAGACCTATGTCCCCCTCAGTAAGACATCACTTCAATTGCCTATTCCCCCAGCAGGGTGATGGGCATGAATCCTGCCTTACACCTCATCAACCTGCTCTGCTCAAGTGTTTGCCATGATTCCTTGACTTCTGCGTAATGTCTTTCTCACGTAGATTTTGGATATGTCTGAGACAACTTTGTTTCCAAGACTAGAGGCAGTAACCCAGCATGGCAAACATGCCAGAAGACACCAAAGATATTTAAAATATCCAGGAATCACTTAGTCAGTACTAAAAAAACCCTAACTTCAGTCTCACTTGCCTCTCCTGGACCAGAAAAGCAACAAGGAACTTTTCATCTATGGCAAACCCATACTCTGTACAGACAGCAACACATAGTGTGCCCAGCCACAGCCCTGGTTCAGAGAAGGGATTAACCCAAGTTCATGTTCACCATACAATCCCCTCCAAGCCAGCAAAGTCTTTTATAATTTTTGTACAAGCCGGCTGACCAGAGATAAGAACAAAATGATCATGTTTTTACCTGCCCTTCTTTGTAAGAGTTCAGTGGTCAACAAACCCCAGAAGAGCTGTTTCAGATAATCCCTGACAAATTGGCATGTGTATCTGAAGTTTCCTATTAATTTCTTCCTATAATTTCTCAGATCCAAGAAATCTTTCTATTACTAAAAAAAGATGAAAACATTTCAGGGACTTCCAAAAGATTTAGTTGTGGCAATTTACAAAGGGTTAAAGGAAAAATGAGTTTGTATTTTATGAGCATTGTCTCAGCCATTCTTTGTTAAGACATTGACTAAGCCTCAATATGATAGAAAAGAAACTGAAGAAGTCTTTCCTTGGCAGTGGGTCGAGAACAGCTGTGAAAATAAATGATGACTAGAGAGAGAGAGAGAAAATATATGCGGTACCAGTATGCCTTACTGTACTTTTAAATTTATGCTGCAGATGGTGGAGTGTTTTCGAATCTCAGCACTCTAAAATAACTAACCTGGCAGGTGCACACCTGGTGGACTTCTAAGGGGAGAGATCCAGCCATTATTATCATAGACAATCCAGTAGTTAAAGCTGAAGAACTGCATGGCCATGCAGTTTTAGGTGTTTTTTAATTTTTTTTTTCTTAGTTGCATGCCAAAACTACACATCAAACCACAGGCAGAGAATAATGCCTGTGTAAGAATTCATACACACATATACACATACTTGTCCATTTTCATGCACATTTCATGTGAGTATCTGGAGTTAATGGGAGAGTAGAAGAGTCCAATAATTTTTAAATTTTTAAAAAACTTTTAATTCACTAGTTTTGGTGTATCATTATCAGAAGTACTGATAACAGGAAGGAGGCTCTACCTCCAGTTACAAAAAAATTAAAAATATCCCTCAACTGATGATTCTTTTCAACATCTGCCTCTTTTCTTTCCTTTCATAGAACGCATGCATGAATAATCAGACCATAGTGCTGCTGTTAATTGAAAAAATCATTACTAAACTTCCAGGTGCTGTTTACTATATAACCATTGTAATTTTCTATCCGAAAATCAGCATCTCACCAACATCATTGTCTGCCCTGGGGCATGGGGATTGTGCAGCTTTTACATTGTCAAAGGCAGTTGCAGCCCCATTTGCTAGCAATGAAAGAAATGGATCCACACCTGCAGCGTTTGAGGCAATAATTCCTAATATTAGCCAGACCTCATGAGGAGAGGGCTTTTTTGCCAATCCTTTATGACGCAACACTTTACAATCCATTTGAAATCATTTAAATATTCTTTTGTTACTCCTGCCCTATGTTTATTCTTCCTTTCTCCCTTCTCCTGAAACAGACCTACAAATAAAAGACAGACATATACCATACCTATGCAGATAAAAAACCAGAAGAATTAAAACCCACCTCTTATTTCAGAGTATGAATTATTAGACCTACTCAAGAAAAGGGTGGAGAGATAGTCTACAATACCCTATGACTAAATACAGATGAAATCTAAATCTCTCTTGGAAATATCACCTGGTTTCTACCCAAAGAAAGTTATTTCAAAGTCAGAATTGAACCTCTGGGCCAGAACAAATTGTATCTCTTAAGCCAAACTACAGATAGCAAGATCCCAACTGGTTCAAATCAGAATATTTTCTCTGACTTCAAGAGGGCTGCACCTGCTTGTGCTTACCTAGGCTCTGTCTTTCTGTACTCTCAGGTATGACACAACAGCGTTCCACAAGTCTCTGGCCCTCTCAAAAATTACTTTTGACTTGACAGATTTATCTGTGTCTCTGAAATGCCTCATAAATTGTCATCTTCAGTTTCCCAAAGAGACTCTGCTCAGAACAATTAATTTAAAGAGAATTCAGAACAACTCGACTATAATTTAGCTTTCGAGAAACTTCAAACAACGCTGACTGCCAATTCAGAATTTGCTAGAGATTTAATAGACTGAATTTCATCTTCAGTATCATATACATAGCATTACTAGCCTAAAATTAATACCAAAACAACAGTCACAGTTATTTTTTACATAGCATATTCCTGGTGGGCTCAGCTCTGAGCATCTCTTCCTAAACTAAAATTTACAACTTGTAGCATAGACAAAAGGAGTAGAGCCACCTGTATACACTTAATTAGATACATAAAAATAACATAACATAATTTAGTTACTTGTGTGAGCTGGCTTAGAAGCCAGTGAAACTGCTGGGAAGGAGTAAAGGTCACAGCCCTGTAGCCCAAAGAAGACAGTCGAAGACCTGACTTTTTTCACATAGAGCCCCCCAAAACTTTTTGGAGTCTCTGAGAAGTGGTGAATATAGCCAATGTGAAAAGATAGACTGAAAAAAGAAAAGCAGAAGAGTTTCTCAGTGATAGCAAGAGGGGAGAAGGCCAATATGAAAAGGATGTATTGTTAGGGCTTGCTTCAGCATAATGTTCTTTAAAAACAGCACTGTTCAGCAAAGCATTTAAGTGTTTATTTAATGGCTAATGCTTGATTAAGAACAAGTCACTGGAACATAAATCCTGCCAGACTTAAAGGTTGACACACTATGAAGTGCTTTATTGAACTGGGGCCCAAACAATACTGACTCAATTAGGAAGCAATTTTAAAAACTAAAATATATCAGTGTCTGTAACAGATTGTACTGTCTTCCATAATGAAGAAGTTTCTGCATTTTCATCAAAGGAAGAATGAATTGTATGGTAACATATTCATAATGAATAGACGTTTTCTATGTTTGGTCTTGCCTTTCAACTATTCATCCACATAAATTTTCTTCTGATAAGAAGAAGAATTGATCATATAAATATGCTCTTTGAAAATGCATTTTAATTTCTTAGAAAGAGTTTTTCCTAATGTATTATCTAAAGGATATGACTGAAGTCCACAAGAGCTAGTGTTGGGGAGTAGTCATTCACATCACTGAGGACAGTGTTTCTGCACCTCTCAGAGCTGACCTATTTCTACTTTAAGAATTTTACTTGTGATCCGAAGCCTTCACAGGACACTTCAAAAATTCAAAAAAAAAAAAAAAAAAAGTCAGAGTTGATTTAGTATTTTTAAACAGATTTACATCCTGAATCATCTTAAGGCAAACACCAAGTATCGGTAAGTATTTGCTTCTACTTTTGCCTTTTATTCAACAATAAAATGCCTTGAAGTGTAGGCTGAATCCACTTGGGAAGCCCAGAGACCCATGTGCATCTGTGAAGGCTTTAATCTGACTTCTCAAACTGTTAGTCTGATTCCAAACACTTTGAAGTAAATGGAAAAAACTTTCACAGACATCAATAGGTTTGATTCAGACCCACTGGGTTTTTAGAGAACCTTCTTTGGAACAGATTGGCTATTGTGCCCTTCACCTGTAATACTGACTGTCTTTTGTAGCACTAAAAATTTATTTAAAATCTCCATAAATATTCTAGTATTTACAATGAGCAATATACAGTATCATTTCCTTCTTTGGCTTCCACATAGCATTGTTCCAGATACTCAATTGGAAGTTTTTAGCAGGTTTGATTTTCATAACTCTGTGAAGTTTGTTCCAAGATTTCCAGGTGTGTCTGATCACTGAGTTATTTGTCTTTAAATCTTTCAGGGTGAATTTTTGGTAGGTGCCAACCTTGCATGTGTCTGTTAATTGATGCTCTGCTTTCACCCATGGCAATTGTACTTCATCAGCCTGCCAGACTCTGAAAGCTTGAGCCAAATTAAAAGCCCACTGCTAGAGCTTTACATTTGGTAATTTTAAACCTCCATATTTAAGGTTGGCAGAATGTTTTGTACTTCCCATCTTCAGCCTAGCTTTGGAGAAAGAAAATTGATATGGCCTTAGTCACTTGCATATAAGCTGTGCAAAAGCAATCTTGGAAATGCACAACTAATTTGTGTCACTGAGATAATTTGAAATGTGAACTTGAATAGATCCTGGAATATGAGATCTTCTTTTATATTTTGAATTAGCTTTACTAGTCTTATGACTTTAGAAGTTTCCTTCTGAAAGTATTTTCCTATCTTCCATGCATTAAAAGGAGCTGAAGGGGTCATATAGCACGCTTGAAGGATTTTTTATTTCAGACCACTTTATGTGGTAGCTTGATACCTGGATGAAATCAAATACTACTTTCAGATAGCCCAAATATATGCAAGTATTTGGCCAGATCTGCATCACCCAGCAAAGCTAGCTGCCTTCATGAGATCCTCTTTTATTTTAGACCTCTTTTGCCGTATCACATTCTGTAGATTTCCATATAATTGTGGCATTACCATATCTAAAGATAGCAATTAATTTACCTTAACATGCATGGAAAAATATCTTGACCCAAGCCAACATTAACTTGATTTGATTCTTTTGGGGCAAAAATCTTAGAGAAAATGCATAAATCTGTTTGTCTTCTACCTTTCGTCATTCAGGTATCACTTCAACTCTTGGAAAAGGTCTATTAGTCTGTGTAGGGAGTATATAAGGATACAAATATTACTACTAGTAATAAATTTATGACATTTCTTTATCACATGTAATTTAAGCATCCCATTTATATCTGTCAGGGCCCTGAGCACATCACTAGCAGGGCCCCATCCCAGCCTCTCTAGGACATCACCCCACCCTGCTCAGGACCTGGAGCCATCAGTCCCTGTCCCAGTGATGGTTCAGCAGTGCTGGTGTCCAGCCCCCTTTCTGCCTTCATCTTTTAGTCCTGGCTGGAGCCTCTCCCTGTGCTATGACCGTGATTCATCCCTTGCTGTGTTGGGGTGTGTCAATCGACCCTGTTACCAGCAACTTGGGACTGTGCCTTGTGAGTAAGGGCACAGCCAGTGCTGGGTCACCCTCAGATCTGGTTCCACAACTCCAGCCCATGCTACTCCCTGACATAATTGTACAATATATAATGGAGATTTAATTTATGCATTTCCTGAACTGATCCTAAAAGTAGGAAATCATACGTAATTTACCAAGCCGCTCCACTAGAGATTACATGATTCTATGAAGATGAGTTTCATGGGAAATTAGGCACTTATTTCTATAGTGATTTCTTCTTTTTTGTAAGTTATATTTTCAATATGACATACCCTGCAGGATGAACATGATTGCAAATGGTTTCATGTCAGAGGAATTTTTTTATTTTTTTTTTTTCTGCACCTTATGAAAACAGCATTGACCTGATCTAGCCAATCTGATGAGACCTGAAGAACACAGTTAGGAACGTGGCAGTATTAGGATCCCCTATAGTAATTTAATAAAGCTTTAAAAAGCAGTTCTTAAGGTGACTGAACTAGTTTTCCAAAGGAACCAGGTTTTGCAAGAGGAAAGTGATGTCCCTCTGTACCATAGCCACCACCATAACTGGAATTCGCTCCAGAAAACAGGTGGTGACTCACTTTGTGGCTCTGCTTTGTCATGAGCCCTCCATGCTTTGATACCTTTCTCAGGGCACTGCTTATGTGAACTTTCATGAAAAGCACAGAGAAAGAAGACAGGTGACAACTTTCACTGCTTCTTCTGAGACATGAACCTGAGGCTAATGAGGTATGAGGAGAGTGATTCAGGAAAAACAGCAGTCAGCAGTATGTGTCTGACCTGTGCAACACCTTGTGGCATGAGTGTGGTCTGCTGTAGGCTGTAGATTGCAGCTGTACAGCTTGGTTAGAGGTAACCAAGTGCAGTGGCTTTGGCACTGTGAGGATCCCTCTCCTAGGATTGCTCCTGTCCCCAGTGCCACAGTGCCTACTCTCCAGGTCCAGCCAGTGGCAAAGCAGCTGGGTATATATTCTCAGCAGGCATGCAAGTGCACGGGCATACAGCCAGCCCCATTAATCAGCACAGAGACCAGGACCTTTAACAACACCCACACAAGAACACACTCTACTCAACAGAGTCCTGTTCCTCCCCTCCTTCTATCTGCATTGAAATCTACAGGTGAAGTGTGTAAAATCCAGTTTGGGTAATCTATCTGTCATTAGAAAGTCACTGGCATGAGGACCTGTGATTGCCTTAGGTCGACAACATTCCAGTTGCTGGCACTGAGACCTCTTCTACCCACTAGCCAGTCCAACTCCAAGTTATGTTTTAAATGATCCCAAAATTCCCTTTGCCCTTCAACCCATAATAAGTCTACATTTATTTAGGCAAAGACACTCTTTAGCCTGCATGACATTGCAGGGAGCCTCTTTTACTGAGTTCACTCAGCATTTTCTCATGGGTTTCACACCAGTGTTAATGGTCTCACCATTCTCTTTTGATGGTCTCAGAAACAAAGTTTACATACATTCAAAGGTGGAATGGCCAGGCTAAGGAAGAATAAATTGATTGGAGATTAGCATATATATCCAGGTCAGGAAGCCCTCAAGCTCTAAGTGTTGGAAGGCTAGGAGACTACTAAAAGGAAGTATCATATATACTTGTTTCATTCTTAAACTCTTCCCCTGACAGCTGCTTTTTGTTGCTGTCCTATATGAGGGATGGGGGAGATGAATCTTCACTCCTCTCCAGGACTGCTGTTCTTGATAGGCAATGCAGATCTGTCCCCTTCCAAAACAAAGGAAAGACTTGGCTAAAATTGTAATAAGCATTCATCTTTATCATGTCTTTCTCTACTTCAGTCCTGTTTCATGAGAAAATATCTCAAATGTCCACCCCAAATGCAATTACAGAATGGCAGGAAAGAGGATGGTCTCATTTATCACATAAAGATACTGGCAGAAGCAAGGAAGAGCAATGAGTCAAAGGGCAGGTAAGAAGCATAAACTGATTTGGGGAACATTTCCCACACTGCAGATTTAAGACGAACCGCTATGAGCTGTCATTTCTATGAGCTAAAATTGGTCCTCTACCACATTATTTGCCATATATTTTGCAAAGCTTATTTTACCTGAGGATAGATCAAGACAACACATGAACTAAGGTAGAGCAGAAAAGGGAAGGTGAGTTACTCTACAGCCTCTAGATCTTTTGTCACAGCCTGCTTCTTCATTTAACATCTCCACTGTGCCTTTCTCCATAAAGCATTATGTTTTTGCTCTGAATTAAAGCTGAAGTATTTGCTGTTTAATGTGAGAGGGTTTTTTACAGATTATTTAAGGCACAATTTCTGTTTATAGTCCCAGGGTATATTCTAATCACCTTTGTTTACCTCATATTCCTTTCCTAATTAACTGACAACCTATTAGCATACATTTTTTTTTTATCCCAGGAGTATTAATTATACATAATTTATATCATAAGCATTTATTCCTTATCAGTCAGCTGAATAAAACATTTACCTGTTTATAGCTACTTGAGGTTAACACTTTTATACAAAAAACTCACCTGAGACTTCCAATCAAATTATCAGATTTTTAATTTTCTGTTACATAATGATATTGTATTAGTCATTGTAGTATTTTATTCCACTCTAGGCTAAACAATCATTTAGTGAAGCAGAGTGTTGGCAACATTAATTAACCAATGATACATGCTCAGTTGAACAATAAGCTGCAAAAAATAAAAATGCAAGATGAGATAATGTATAGACCTTCTTTTTAATTGTATGCTGGAGAGCAGTACTAAACCCTGCCCTCATCTGTACACATGTAGCTCAGTGAGAGCTGCGCATCCAAGGGCAGGGTCTGGCTGACATGGCAGGACTGAACATTGTCACTCTCAGGCTGCAAAATTCATCATGCAGATTTTATCTTTGCTTACTAACATTCACTCATTTCTGAATATAAACTGCAGAGCAACCAGGTGGAAAAAGGGGCTATTCTATCACCTCAGGAAAATAAGTTGATAAAGATATTGCAAGCAGCTTTGCATAAATGTAAAAAACCAACCAACCAAACAAACACACAACCAACGACAACAACAAAAAAAAAAAGCATAAGAAAGAAAGAAGAAGTTAGCTGAGGTCATTGTGTTCTTATGGGACTGGTGTGAATTAGTTTATCCCAAGCCACACCGTGCTTTGGTTGTCCTGTTTGTCTCCTTTTTTTTTTTTTTCCTCCAACCCTTCATCCTTCCATTTTCTTCTGACTATTTGGGGGTTTTTAAATCCTTTTGGGTCTTTCTGAACTACTTTCACATTATTCACCTTCCATTGTTATATTCATATAGTATCCTTTTTCACATTTGATTTTATTTTCCATTCCTTTCCCACTCCTTGCCACTGTGACTTTTTACCCTCAGTCTCCAATGTTTCTCACTGCATCTTCTGGTTCTTTCTCCCCTTCTCTTTGTTTCTTGCCTTCTTTCATATCACTGTCCCTGTGCGCCCCTCTCCCTCACCATAGTTCTCTATTTACTTAGAGAACTTACTTCATTTACTATTCATTATTCCCCTGTTCTTTGTACAACCATTGTGTCTTAGAGCTCTGGCCATGGAACAGGCTCCATTGTACCAGGCACTATAGAAACACAAAGCAAATCATGTGCCTCTGACCCAAGCAGTCAGACACAAGAGAAGAAACTAGAGGAGATGATTGCTAGATCAAAAGAAAACCTTCTCCTTTCACCCCTGCATATAGATAATTCAATTTACTTTAGAAGGGAGAGAATAAGGACAGTGTTGTTAAACAAAAGTAGTCAGGGATGGAAGCACATGAGTATTTTAGAGGGAAAAAAATAAGAGAACAACACAGAAGAAAAGCTGGAAAATGTGGGCCAGAAATTTTCATGGTGGGTGATTTTTAAGGGCAAAAAGCACATAGGAGGACAATGAAAAGGCTATACAACATGCCTGACACACAGTTCAAATGACAAATACAACAACATGGACGGTTCTGTCTTAGGGTCAGGATTCATCTGACCAACTTAAACATCTAAAATCTGAGTTGCTTTATTGTTTTTTTCTATAGTCAACCAGCAAAAGGAGTTTCTGGGCTTCAATTCATCCTTAGAATAACTGTCTAAAATAGCCAATGTTGACTACATCTTAAAAATGTGTCCACCTTTCCTTTTTGACTGAAAATGAGCCTGACTGCTTCAAATATTGACTCTTTGGAAACAAAGCCAGGCAAGAGGGAGTGTGCAGACATGGCCATCTTTAATAATAAACTGGTCTGAGGCCTAATTTTATCCTTTGTGCTTCTGTGAGCCCAGTAGCTGAAAGCAATTGGATCACTGGGCCACCCAAGTACTGGAGGCCTGGGGGAGCTCTCTGGCCATGCACATACTCAGGTGTAACAGCAACTCAGGGCTCTGCCATGGTTTCCTTCTCCTCTGTCAGGAAGGATGGTGACTTTGCGTTCCCAGAAGCCAGTCCAGGTCAAGGCCTATTTATCTTTTTTACCTTGTTTCAAACTTCCTTGCTTCCTTTTGCAACATTCATTTGCTAATTTGGGGTCCTCTACCCTGCTGTGGCTGGCCTCTTAATTGGGAATACTATTTTTAATTTGCTTGAGAATTCACACAGTTCTCCAAACATAACCTCCATAAACTTCTAGGTTTGCCTGGAGCAGAGCTAACCTGATATTACGAGACACTGTCTGGCTTTTGTTAACAGGATCTAACACCATTAGTGCATGATATTTCTCTGTGATTCCCTTAGCTGTCAGAAGATGAAGACCGTGGAATGTCCTTCTCCTGACCATTTCTAAGACACTTTATGCTTCTTAATGCTAGTTTGTTTCTTCTATCAGTTTTCTAAAGTTAAAATCGAGCAGATAGGCTATCTCCTGGCCACTAGTAACTGGTGGTGGGAAATTTAAACAGTGTTTGAAGAGAGTTTCTTTACTTACACAGATTTGTTGAAAATTGATCTCTAGAATGCCAGTGATCTTTGGGACTGACTGAAGTGCTCTTTGGGGAAGGTGTTTGGGTTGTTGTAATAGTAGTAGTCACAGAACAAAATCTTTTCAACCCCCACTTCCTTGTAGAAGAGAAAGTAATTGCGCTTGGTGTGGATACTGTCCATGATCCCCCTCCCTTCAGGATGATTTTCCTGTTTACCTTTATGTTTTCCTCCTTTTTAACACTAGAAAAGGAGCCTTAAATTTTACAGGGGTGCAAATATTTGTCTGAATCAAATTTTCCCTCCTGTATTCAGCAATGGGACACCAAGGCAGCAGGTGAAGGAGAGGGAAATGTGCCCTAACAAAGGGATGTAGGCAGCATTGTAATCTGCTTTGCTACTTCCTGTATGTTGCAGTGTGGTGCTGAAACAGACTGATGAGGCCACCAGAAGATGAGAACATCTCTCACCTCTCACAATCTGTTAGAACAACATCCTGGATATAGATACCGGCTCCACAAACTCCTATCCCTCTTTCTCTATCAGACAACGGATTCATTTCTGTTCCTGTGGCTGCCAAGCTGGACTGTACCATCAGCAGTCCATTAGTTGTGGTAATGATCAGCAAAAGTCTGGAGAAGCATAATAATCAGTCATTATGTCGCCTTTGTGTTCAGAAAAACTGTAGACCAATAGGATACATGGCGGCCCACAGGAATGCCCAAGGGTTGGCAAAAATGTTTTCTGGTTCACCAGTAATATTGAGGGTTGAACAGCAGCTTTGTGGTACAAAACAGTGAAAAGCTCTGTTTCAAGCTGTACAACTGCTGTAAATTGCACCAGATATCACGTGAAATCCCAAATTATGACTTAGCAGTTTTGCTGACTGCATCTTTTTAGAACCCTCTCTAGTTGCTTGGTGACAATAAGGATTCTGAGGCTTTTCACTCGTTTTAGGCCTTCTGATCCAGCTGGTGTTTGGTTTCTCCTGATGTAGGAACAATGTCTTTGAAGGAGCCACTTGGCCCTGCCCCAGCAAACCTACTGAAAACACTAAGGCTGTAGTGTTGCCACTGACAACACAATGCTGCTTCACAATACCTTTGGTCCAGCAGAAAAAGCTACCAGTATCGTTCATTCCAGGGAGACTTCACAATACAACAGCTATAAAAATATATTCTACTAGTGAACCTGGTACATTTAATGCATATAATTATTTCAAGACCATCAATAGGCAACATTGGCAGTTTATGCCTATATGCTTAATATTGTGCAGTCAATCTTAAGAAAGCCTTTGAATCAAGCTCTTACAAATCTGACATAACTGTCTCTCAGTAGTAGTGAATGAAAACAATGCTGAAACATACAGAGCTGAACAACATCCCCCTTTCTAGAGGAAGGTACAAGGTCAACTTTTCCAATTTCAGCTGTTTAAACTTCAGCATATTACTCTTCAGAGAGGTATTTAGACGACTTCACTTTTACTGAGGTGCATCATATCAAGCAGTCAAGACTAAAAGCAAAAATAATCCTGGTTTAGGTCATGAGGAGTGAAAAAGTCCTTATGTGGGACATTTACTGTTCAGACCCACCAGCTGTCAGTGTTTCCTGAGTTCTCTGCCCCAAAGTGAGCACTGGTTGAAAACAGAGATGGGTTATGTGGCTGTCTCAGTTTAAAAAAAAACTAAGATGTCCATCTGGACTAGGAAGGGGGCCTCTTCACAAAAACCACCACAACCTTTGAAATTAAGAGACTTTAATCAGAAAATGTATAGGAAAGGATGACAGTTCTTTACTTCAAATATTTATATATAAAACCAAAACCAGAACAGAACAAACAGCAACACTGTAACCAAAAACTTTCAAACAGATCAAGTCCTATATTTACAGACAGCGGGATGCAATGCCACACCTTGGGATGGCAGCAGCCACGAAAGTCACTCCCTTGCTCCAAAGTGGCAAAGACGGGGACCAGGGAGAGGTGCTGGCTACGAAGCTCACTTGGGAACGCTGGCCAGAGGGATGGGATGAAACCTTTCCTATGGGCAGTGCAAAGACCCTCTCCTTGTTCTTTGTCCAAAAAAAGCATTGTGGGGTTGGGGCGAAAGGGGGTAACAACTGCTCTGTAGATGGTGTCGGCCCCTTCAAGGAGTCTGTAGAGAATCCAGGTAGTGGCGACTGCTTTCTTCAAAGAACAGCACAGGGCGCACAGAATTGGGGGGGCAAGCCAGAAAAGGGACCCCCTCCCACTGTTTCCACCAGCCCAGCAAACAGCAGCCAGCACCCACCCAGACTGAGGAGAGAAGTGCGGCCAGCACCAGGAAAAACCTCCCTCTTCCCCTGCCTTTTCCAATCCTCCCCCCAGCCATGAGGTTGGAATGTAAAACTATTAGCCAACCCTTTGCTTAGGCTTTACCTGGCTCTGGGAGCAGGTAGTGGGGGGCTGGGCTGGGCTTCAACAAGTCATTTCATCCTGTGTTAGTAAGGGAGAGGAAAAAAATTCCATGAAAGATTTTGAAACTATAACAGTGGGATCCCCTCTTTACTCTTGGGTGTCCAAAGTCTCCCTCAGAGAAGCATCAGCTTCCACAGGCCACTGTACCTGAGTTCTCCAACTCAGATAAATAGTAATGCATCAAGAAACTGACCTTTTGGAAAAATACCCAGTTTTCAGGATCTTTCAGACATTGAAAATCCCTTAAAAGTCAAAGACAGCCCAAGGTTGGGGCATTTATCTCTTGATAACCAACTCTGTAACTCTTGATACCCACTGTTAGCGACCGTTCTTCCTCAAACACACCTCTTAAAAAAAACGCCCAAAATAACAAAACTTACACTTTCAACTTTTGGAGCCTAGAAATGGAGGAACCCCAAACTCTTGAACATTTGTATCATTACAACCAGTTCATCATTAGCTTACAGTATTTTTACTGGTCTCTGCCCATCTGAGCTTAGATATGATGTTGTGTCTTTTGCTATAAGAGCCAAAAATTCAAATTATTTCAGAAAAAAATCGAGAAGCATATAAGCATGTGGACTTCACAGTGTTGCATTAATGGTTCGACATGATGATCTTAGAGGTCTTTTCCAACCTAAATGATTTTATGATTCTAAAAGGATCTCCTGAAAGAAGAAAATCCGCACCTTAAATAGTAGGGATTGGCTTACTCCTTGAGTAAGCAATGCCTCTGGCCCAATACAAAGCACATCAGAAACCTCCATTGGAGCAAATTAACTTGACCCCACTCAGTAAACACAGACATAAGATATAGGAATGATTTCTTCGTCTTTGACTGCTTCCTAACATTCTGTGAAGTGAACCAAATATTTGTGATCCAGAATCAAAGTCTAATTTCAAAAAAATCCTACAAATTAAGCAATCGTTCAGAATTACAGCACAATATTAATTAACTCAAGTTATACTTAGTGTTGTGATGTGCCATTATATGGAGTATTGAGATACCTTACGATATTCTGGATGCTTTGATTGTATTTTATGACTGAAGTAACTTCATTGTTTTTCATATTAAAATTGGCTTCACTTAAGATGTCTGAAGGAGGCATTTAATTCCTTTTGCCTTAAGAAAATGAATTGCCAAATCAGTATTTAAGGGACAAAATCTACAATGAAACCTGTCTTACATGACCAAGAAATAAAAACAGCAGTTGTCACAGGAAATGATCAGTTAATAAGGGGCTGTCCACAAAACATATGCATCAATTTGAGTTGTTTTCAAAAGTGAAGAGAAAACTGTCTAATTCATAAATTTAGTATGAATAATGAAATATTTGTCATTTCTTTTGAAAAATAACTCCTGAACTGACACTGCTTAGGTGGAAATCTCATCTGATATAAAACCAGCAGCTTTCTAGCCCTCACATTTGTGATAAATAGGTTGAATCATGCCACAGAAAAATCAGAAAATAATCTTTAAAAATTTAAAAATCTTACCGGTTTTAAGTTTCATGATTACTTAGAGATTGATGTTGATAATATTACATAGTACCAGCCTCTGATAATATAATTTACCTGGAAAATACTGTGGAAGTGCATTACAAAAATGTAGCAGAATGCACAGTCTCACTGTCTCATTATAAATGATTTCTTGGGCACATTTATTAAAGAAGGATCACAGACTCAATAGGCAAAATATAGAGGAAAGTGATTCCAATCTGCAGCCCATGGGTTTTTCAGAAGACAGCTCTCACTATGTTATATAGGCTACAAAGAAGATTAAGCCATTTAAATATTTTGCCTCTATCCTTCATTTTATTCTTTGGCTGTTGAGTGGACAGTGAAATCTGTGTATTTCAGTAGTAGCTGAAGATTTAAGATACTTACTGCACACTTAAAACATCCAGTTCTGGCATACTGTTTTCAATGAAAAATAGTAGCAGGAAATGTGGAAGCTTCCTTTACATCTGCCTTAGGAACTAGAGATCCTGATCACTCATCTTTTATTATTAATTTCTTTTATTCTTTTTGCATTCTTTTTTCCTTCTCTATATTTTGTCCTCTTCTTCACTTATCTTTGCTTTCCATTCTCATCTTTTCAAAGCGAGCAATTCTCAAGTTTTTTGGTGAATTATTTTAAAATCTCCCCCCCCCCCCCAACAGCAGGGGTTTCTGCTAGCTGCCTCCAGGAGCTGGCAGCAGAGCAATCTAGATGAAACAATTGCTTTCAGATATGCCCTTTTGGAGACTTTCATGCGGGAAGGGAATCCCAATAGCCACTCTGGAAACTCTGTGGACCTTTCCAATTCCCAGTGAAGAGACTTCTAAGTCTAATCCATCAGAAATTCTTGTTAGCAGCTGCTGGACCACAAAATGTTTGGCTGCTCTACAGACCACATATGGTAGCTGATGCTTCAATAATGAGTGAGAGATCTCATGTCCACATCAGCTGTACAAAACTTCATTATAATTCACCTTGCCCCTTTCCCAGAAATAGGTCAGCTACATGGAATTTGGAAGATAAAATAATATCCCTGGAAAAAGGATGATGGACAAGCAATTATTCATTGCATATATTACTAGAAACAAAGGGTAAAATTAATTTTCTAACCAATGTCTTTTTGTAATATTGCCTCTTCCATGGAATAGTGACAGGCAAAGGTATATCTTCCTACCACTGGTTTGTTGGTTTGGGGGTTTTTTTGCAACATTCTCTGGTAAAACATATTTTTGTGTTCAATCAGCAAACGTATTTTGCCATTTCTTGAAAAGTCAGACAATTAACACTGGGAATTTCTGCCTCTCCTGATTTCTGTTCCAGAATCACTCAAATTGAGAGAGCTGAGTACTTTCCTTTGTATGAATGTATAGGAAGCTAAACTGGGATATTATGAAAAACAGTTCACAAAGCCAGTGGAAAGCTATATATAAAATGATATTCTCATTTCAGATGAAGCCTGAGACAAAAAGGATATAGGTAAACACAGCTGCAACATTTTTAGGCATATAATCAAAGGCACAAAAAAATATTGGAAAACTATGTTAATTATTGTAATTACAATGTGAACAGTATTGATAGAAAAATATCTTTAAAGAATATAAAATCAAAACAAATCTTTTAACATATGGGACTTTATTCTAGAGGAAAGATATGCCAGAACAAAAGTACCAGTTACCTACTTGCTGCTTACTGCTAGTAGGAGTTGAAACTTAAGAGAGAACCAAGAAGTAGAAGAAAAGTTCCTCAGTTCTGGTTCACTGAATCCCCTACTTCATGAAGAAATGGGAAACTAGCATCAAAACAATAACAGAGGACTTTTTATACAACATTCAGTTTTAAGACCCTTGTCTCTCCATCTGCAGCTCCAATGTCATTCCCTTTTCATATCGTGTTTCTGTATTATTTTCTTTCCTTCCTTCCTTATAAGTCTTTTGATTCTGATCTTTTCCTTATTGCCTGGAGATATTTTCACTTTTTGTCACTGTGAATGTCACAACAAGTGACATGCTCAGCTTTTATCTGGACTTGCTTCCACTGGGCTTAAGCACAAGGGTAAAATGGAACTGATCAGTGGAAGACCCTGTAGCCCCCTATGCAGTCTGTGGAGACTGGCAAGCTCTCACCTGTTGGCTTCATGTTCCAAAAGATGCCATGACTGTGCAGTCAGCCTGCGATAACCAGGTATCTATCAGCTCTTTGTCTTTCCATGGAAAGCAATTGAGGCCCCACAGCAGAATTTTTCACTGTTTTTTTTTTTGTTTGTTTGTTTGTTTTTTTAAATAGGTGTCACCAACAGTTTGCTCTCCACAGCTCTTCTATTCAACAGGATCTCAACAACAATCTTCTATTCAACAGTCATAACAAAGGGGGAGGAATAGTTTTGAAACCTAATACGTCAGGTGGCATATACTCATTAGGGTAGTCTAAGGACTAAAATGACTACATACTCTAATGTCTACCTCTTGCCATGGCTGCAGAAATAAAACCAGCTACAGGCCTGCTAAATCCCCTTTCAAAGTGGGAAATTCAGTGGCCCTGACTTCAGCACTATCAGTGGCTTGCAAATACAACTGGATGCCATGCTGCAGATCATATGCTGCTCCTCAGCGCAGCCCTAGTGCTTCTGCTCATTCTGAGAGAGGACTCTCTGTGCCTCTGACAGAGCACCCTCCACTCTGCACAGGCTGTGCAGCATCAGTAATCCTGAGTGCAGTGTGAGGAGTGGAATCAATTATCTGCTCTAGAAAATCAATGAAGTCCTAAAGCAGGATGGGAGAAGACACTGATAGCTGCACAAATCAAAATAGTTACCCAGTTATTGTCTGGAGAGATGGACTTTTCCTGGTTTTCCATTCAAAAACTATTTTTCTCAATTTATCTTTTGGAGGGAGAGCTGAAATCTTCCCTCAAGAGAGAAACACTTAATTTTAAGATAATTTGCACATAATACTGTGCTTTTGCATAGCTTCAAACAAAATTATTTCCCATTAAGATAAAGCAAGGTGAGCAGACTGCAGCCACTGAACAGAGTGATCTGGCAGAGCAGAGCACCAGTATAATGACATCAAGGGTTAGATTTTTAAAACATTCAAAAATAAATTAAATTACAAAATAAATAAAAAAAACAAGCAAACAAACAAAAAAAAAACAAACACGCGGTCCAAAATTGTCTGAGCAGTACAGAGTCACTTGGAGGTCCTTCACAAATGCAGAATGATTGGCTTCACCCATAGGCCCTAACTGCTCCAGCTGGTCATTACCTGACCACTAAAGCCCTTTGGACAAGCCAATAATGTTTAAATAATCCACATCCAGACACTGTCTTACACCGTCCTTAGTGGACTGCAGTGCAAATGCCTGGTACAATTAATTAACACTGGGACCAAAACCAGAGTCTCCAGCTTCCAAAACAAATGCTCAGTCGTGTAGCCAAAAACACAGCTCCAATGGCATAAGCCAATTTGCTCCCTGTTTTATTAAACTTCCACAGTGTTTAGAATCACTAAGTCACAGTAGGTCTGGCACTTCATGTGATGAACCTTGGTGAGCATTTCTTTACTCACCCAAAACCAAATGTAAGCCTCTATTGCTAATTCTGCTGTCTGAGGCATTTCTGGTTTACTGCAAATCATATGTAATGATGTGAAATTTGGAACCATACATAACATACATGCCTGAGCCCAATTAAGACATGAATCTGCCTGCATATATGCAAGTGTCTGCTTTCCTTCTAAAAGTCTGAACACTAATTTTTAGTCTGCGTGTTTCCCATGGCACTGCCTGTGATCACTCTTAATATTCAGGCCTCCAGCTACAGATTCACTCTCATTTACTTGCAGTCATCTGAAAGTTAAGTTTGAACCATGAGTGGATTTTCTGGATTTCCTATATATTCAGCAGACTAATGCAGAGACCTCTAGAAAGCAATCTGTCCTGTTAAAAACTTAACTGTAGAAGAGGGTGTTTTGCCCTGACGTGGTTCATCTCTCTCTGCTCAACATTGACATAGTCTAAGCGTTAGCTTACAAATAAACAGACTTTTCAGATAGTATGAATCACCTGAGAGATATTTCACCCTTGTATGCTATTTGCTTTCAAATAATACCTCCGTTTTGAAATTTCATATTAATTTTCCTTCTATAAATAGGGACGGATAGAAGAAACTATGAAAAACACATTTCAAAATGCAATTTCACAGAATCACAGAATATGCTGAGTTGGAAGGGAACCACAAAGACCATTGAGTCCGACTCCTTGCCCTGCACAGGACTATCCGTAGCATTCACACCATGTGCCTGAGAGCATTGTCCAAACACTTCCCAAACTCTGGCAGGCTTGGTGCTGTGACCACTTCCCTGGGGAGCTGCTCCAGTGCCCAACCACCCTCTGGGTAAACAACCTTTTTCTCATATCCAACCTAAACCTCCTCTGACACAACTTCAGGCCATTCCCTTGGGTCCTGTCACTACCGAGAAGAAATCAGTACCTGCCCCTCCTCTTCCTCTCACAAGGAAATTGTAAATGCAACAAGGTCTCCCCTCAGTCTCCTCTTCTCCAGGCTGAACAGACCAAGTGCCCTCAGCTGCTCTGCATACAGCTTCCCCTCACCACCCTTCACCATCTTCGTTGCCCTCCTTTGGACACTTTCCAATAGCTTAATATCTTTCTTATATTGTAGTGTCCAAAACTCCCACAATATTCAAGGTGAGACCATCCCAATGCAGAGCAGAGTGGGACAATCCCCATCACTGATCAGTTAATGATGCTTTGCCCGCTGCCCCCCAGGACATGGTTGGCCCTCCTGGCTGCCAGGGCTCTGCTAACTCATATTCAACTTGCCATTCACCAGGACCTCCAGGTCCCTTTCCAAGGCATTGCTTTCTGACATCTCATTCCCCAGTCTGTACAAACATCCAAAGTTGTCCCATCCCAGGTGCAGAATCTGGCACTTTCGCTTGTTGAACTTTCTATGGTTGGTGATTGTGCAGTCCTCTAATTTGCTGAGGTCTTTCTGCAGGGGTCTGTCTGCCAAGGAGGGAGGCAACAGCTCCTCCCAGTTTTGTGTCATCTGCAAACTTGCTTTGTATCCGTTTGAGTCCTTCAACCAAGTCAATTATGAAGATGTTGAAATGCTCAGGGCCTAAGATGGAGCCCTGTGGAACTCCACTAGTGACAGATCACCAGTCAGATGTCACTCCATTCACTATTGCCCTCTGTGCTTGATCCATGAGCCAACTGTTCACCCAGCACACGATGTGTTTATCCAGCTGTGGGATGGACATTTTGTCTAGAAGTACCCTGTGAGAGACAGTATCAAAAGCTTTACTGAAATCCAGAAAGATGACATCAACTGGCTTCCTTTGATCAGCTAAGTGGGTTACCTTGTCATAAAAGGAAATCAGGTTTGATAAGCTGGACTTTCATCTCGTGAAGCTGTGCTGGCTGTGACCGACTGCATCTTGTCTTTCAGGTGTTTTTCAATACTTCCCAGAATAATATTCTCCATAACTTTACCAGGCACTGAAGTGAGACTGACTGGCCTGTAGTTTCCAGGGTCCTCCTTCTTGTCCTTCTTGAAAATCAGGACAATGTTCACCTGCTTCCAGTCAGCTGAAACCTCTATGGATTCACAAAACTGCTCAAAAATCATTGAAAGAGGTTTTACAATGACATAAGTTATCTCTTTGAGGATTCTGGGATGAATCCCATCAGGCCCCATAGATTTGTGGGGATCCAGCTAGAGCAGCAGATTCCATACAATTTCAGGATCAACTGAGAGTTGATCGTTCTCATAGTCATGGTCCTTCAGCCTGGGGCACTGAGACCCTCTTGGTCCATCATCCATGTTGAAGATAGATGTTATAGTTTCAAAATCTTTCATGGAATTTTTATCTTTCCCTTACCAACATGGAGGTTTTGGAGCTAAAGCCCTGCCTCCCACTACCTGCTCCTAGAGCCAGCTAAGAAAGGGTTGCTAATAGCTCTGCATTCCAACTTGATGGCTGGGGAGAACTGGGGGAGGTGGGGTAGGGGCGGGGAGAGAGGCTTTTTCTGCATTTTTTGGCACACTTCTGTCTCCGACTGCAAGTGTGGGAGTGAGCCACCATTTGCTGGGCTGGTTGACACCCTTGGAGGGAGCTCCCTTGGCTCAGCTCCCCAACTCCACATGCTGAGACTTGTACTTCGGAGAGGGAGAGGGGAAGAGGGAGAGGGAAGGGGGAGAGGGGGAGGGGGAAAGGGGGAGAGGGGAAGAGAGAGAGAGAGAGAGCGAGAGAGAGAGCAGTCATCGCTACCTGGATTTGCTATGTACTCCCTGAGGGCCGGTGCCATTTGCAGAGGAGTTGGTAACTCCCCACCTCCCCCAATGTTTTCAGACAAAGGACTGAGGAAGAGTGTCTACACCGCCGACAGGAAAGGTTTCAACCCGTCCCCTGTGACCACCACTTTCCCACATGAGTATTTTTTATTTTTTTTTTGAACCAGCACCTGTCTCTGGCCCTGGCTATACCTGGCTAGAGCAGCGGAGTGACCTTTGCGGCCCCTGCCTCCCACAGGGCGGCATCGCCTCCCTGTCTGTAACTACAACTGCACCAGAGGGGGGAGAGATAGGACTTGATCTGTTTGAAAGTTTTGATTATGGTGTTGCTGTTTGTTCTGTTCTGGTTTTGGTTTTATATATATATATTTGAAGTAAAGAACTGTTATCCTTTCCTATACATTTTCTGATTAAAGTCTCTAAATTTCAAAGGTTGTGGTGGTTTTTGGGAAGAGACCCCCTTCCTAGTCCAGATAGACATCTTAGTTTTCTTTTAAACTGAGACAATAGAGGCAAAGATAGTGTTAAACACCTCTGCCTTATCTCTCTGTCCCTGTTTGTGAGATGACCATCCTCATCCTGTAAGGGGCTGATAAGATTTCTATACTGCCTATTGCCATTAATGTATTTGAAGAAACTCTTTCTACTGTCCTCCACATTTCTGGCCAGCTTCAACTCCCTTCAAGCTTTGGCCACATGAATTTTCTCCCTACAGCAGCAAGCAGCATCTCTGAATTCTTCCCATGTCATTTGGCCTTGCTTCCACTGGGCATATACCTTCCTTTTCTGCCTTGTTTCCAAGAGAAGAACCCTGCCTTCTGAAGCCAGCCTTCTACCTTGCCTGTTTGACTTCTGACATTTGGGAATTGCCTGCTCCTGTGCCCTTAGGAGGTGATGTTTTACAAGTGACCAGCACTGAGAAACCCCAGCACCTGCAAAAACATTTGCTCAGGGGACATTACTTACTAACTCCCCAAGCAGCCTGCAGTCTGCTCTCCTCCTGTCCAAAGCTGATGTTTTGTTGGCACTTTTCCTCCTGTCAACAGAGATTTTAAGCTTGATCACTTCTTGGTCGCTGTGGCCAAGACCTCACTCACGAGCTTCACCCTGTTGACAAGCAGTAGATCAAGGAGGGCATTCTTCCAAGTTGGCTCCTTTAGGACTTGTCCCATAAAGTTGTCATCCAGGGTTTTTTTAGGAATCTTCTGGGTTGGGTTGTACCAGCTATGAAATGCTCCCGGTTAATTTCTGGCAAGTTGAAGTCCCCCATAAGGACAAGGACAGTTGACTTGGAAGTACTCCTTAGTTCCTCACAGAACAATTTGTCAGCATCATCATTCTAGCCAGGAGGTCTGTAATAGACTCCCATGATGACATCGGCATTATTTGTTTGATTGATTCTTGATTCTTTCCCAGAAGCTCTCAACTATGCGATTTCCAGCTGTGAGCTCCATGCATTCTAACCCTTCTACTGCATACATTCAATTCTGTTCAAACACTGTATACAATGTAAGAACAGCCACAGGTAAATTCTGGAGAACACCAAAAATTTACTTTTTTAAAGTTTTCTGTTGATGTACTTTACAGAAATAACTTTTATCAAAATAATTCTTGGACTCCCTGAAGCAAGAGGTAAGACCTGCTTGTTTGCCTCTTTTACTGTACTCATTCCCTCAATGGGAGGAAAATGTAAATGTTCCATTGAGACTTTTGTTCTCTATTCTTCTACCTTCTTGCAAGATGCAATAGTAAAGAACATTTTTTAAGGAACTTACAAGTGTAAGTTCCTTAAAACTTTTAGAGTCGTACAAGTGTAAATTGATCAAATTTGGAGCCTTGAAACAGGCTCCCCAGGGAAGTCATATCCCTGCAAGTGTTCAAAAACTGAATAGATGTGGCATTTTGTGATATAGTTTAGTGGGCATGGTGGCATTTGGTCAAAAGTTGGAATCAATGATCTTGGAGGTCTTTTCCAACGCTAATGATTCTATGATTCTATGAGAAGAGTGCGTGTAGTTAGGTGAGAACTCAACATTATGGCTGAAATTAATTAGATTTCAACACCAACCTAGTCACCTTAAGCTTCCTTTGTATACCTTTAGTAGAGAGAAATGGGCACTTTTATAATATGATGATCTGATGTCCTTTAGACTGAGATGCAACCTGGGCCTTTGTAAGTGGCCAGTTTCTCTCTCTTGATGACAAAGAAGCTTATGGTGGCTAAAGCAATTTTAGAGGTCTTAAATACAGACAACAATATTTCATCCGATGACCTAGCAGTCTTGGGGAAATACATACTTCATATTTAATCACTTCCTAAATAGATTAAGGCAAATGAAAATCATAGTAGCGCCACAAATTATTTTGTTACACGAATACTGTTAACTTAAGTTGCTACTGTTCCTAACTGGCCAGTCATTTCACCAGACATGACTATCTACTCTAGGGTGCACCAAATAGTGCTTTGCTTTTCTT
This sequence comes from Xenops minutus, assembly GCA_035221455.1. Taxonomy (NCBI): domain Eukaryota; kingdom Metazoa; phylum Chordata; class Aves; order Passeriformes; family Furnariidae; genus Xenops; species Xenops minutus. The sequence goes on from JAWWEE010000105.1 coordinate 100,302,723, forward strand.
TGATTAATTGTTATTTACCCATTGACCAAATCCAGCCTGTTATCTGGGATTGCTTAATATCCTTTCCTATCAGTTTGTCTATATCAAGAATATTGCAAGAGGCAGTTTGCTGTTTATAATGCACAGATTAACGCAAAAGTGATTTTTTTCCACCAAGAATGAGCCAGATCTCCGAATGTCTTAAATAAGTAAAAAATCATTCTACCCTCCTAATGTACTAGCTCTCTAAATAATCCTTTCTAGACTTGCAAAATAAAAATATGACTCTTACTTCCCACATACTTAGAATTTTACAGGTTATTGAAATAGCATAAGCTGGAAATAATTACGGTCAGCTGGCACAGTGCAATAATTTCATTTTAGTTCATTTCTAGCCTGTACTTGTTTATAAAGCATCTTGTTGTTTTAACATCTGTCGCTTTTGAGATGTAATTATCACCTCAGATCTTCTATTTCATTTCAAAATATTCTTGAGCAACAGAGGTTATTGTTTGTCCTCCCTTTCATTCACAGATGTAGGTGTTTGATAGTAAACCAAATTCTTTTTCACTATCCATCTTCACCTAAGCCAGATCATCTGGTTGCCCCATTCTGACACAAAAGCAAGATCTGAGTCTTTCTTTCTGCTGTAAAACTTGCCAGATGCATTGCCCTGACTTATTCATAAGGCTTGGCTTTGTCATTTAAGTAGTTCTACCATACCATCTCTGACAGCATTTACATGTGTTATTGAATGTTTCTTCATATTGTTAATGCTCACAAGAAAAGGATATTAAAATGTTCCTAGTAGAAGACATTTTGCTAATAGAGGTTGCCTGGTTTTCTACACTGGCAAACTTGTTTTCTGATAATAAGATCACCTCTCACTGGAAATGTTTCAAAGACTTCACCTATAATGCATATTTAATGCAAATTCTTTCATCATTAAATTAAATTAAATTTGATGGTATTCCTGAAAGTTTGTGTTGGGTACCTGCAAAAAGCAAGGGAGATAGGAGAAGAAAGAAGGACGAGATTTGTATGGATTTCTAGCTAGCACCTGTCCTAGAGCCCTAAAAACATCTACCAGTGTCCAGATTTCTTGACAATGTGAGACATTCTTGGAGAGAGTAGGGGAGGTTTAGCTCATCATGCTTCATTCCCTTTTGCATCTACGCCATGTCTTCTAATTGTTTCTTTAATGACCTCCGTGTTTTTGCCTTAACTATCTTGCCTAGTAAGCCGTTCCACACATTTATGATTCGCTGCTTGAAAAAAATGCTTCCTGACATCTGTTCTGAATTTGTTTTTCTTTAATTTTCATTTATGCCCTCTCGTTCTATCATCTGTGTTGGGCTGAAAATAGGAACCCATGTTGACATTTTCTGAACCATTTAAATTTTATGTTCTTTAATTAAAAACTCCTTCTCAACTAGACAGAAGTCTAACCTGATGGTAAAGAATATAGTACTGTATTTAAAATAAAATAATGCTTTTATAAACATAAAAATTCATTGATGTGTATATATAATAGTTTGACTCATCAATGTCTCCTAAAGATAAAATTCCAACATTTGATAAGGCTCACTTACAAACACAAAGACATCATGGAATGCACTAAAAAGGGCTAGGACCCAAGTTTTTGTTTTTGTTTTTTTCCTTGTTTTGTCTATGACATCCTTTATTTTATGGATGTGTTCTTCTTTAGATGTCCTATCTTATAAGCATCATTGGAACTTCAGTTTTTTCATTAGTCACATTAAATTACAAATTTTCAAAAAATGCTAAACATTTTACCTTTTAAAAATTTAATTTTTTTAAAGGTATCTCAATTTGGACTGCCACAGATTGCAGTATTCTCCCGGTCACTCTTAAAATATGGAAATAACAGAACTACCAGTAGCTTTAATCACCAGGGCTTTGTTGGCACTAGTGTGCCTTTCCAGTCTCAAGATGTTGACACTGTATGCTTCTGTAATTGATTGATGCTGTGAATTTATTTAAAATTATGTTTTTCAGTATGTGTTTACTTTCTTCTGTTAATCTCTCATCTCTTTCTTCACTCACTACTTTTTCTCCTCTTCATTTGCAAAAGAATGACTAAAGCATCAAGATGACCATAATACTCTGAAGTTTCAGTCACCACAGCCAAAAACAGTAGTAACACTAAAAGTGATTTTAATTTCAATCAGTTTATGTAATTAATGAACAAATTTCTTTTTAGTCTTTCCACTTGGTATGCTCAGACAAATCTTTCATACCGTAAGTTCTGAGGAGTATTGCCTATTCTACCCTGGTATGCAAGCAGCCTCTTTGGGAAGGACCAAAACAATAATCCAAACTATAGTCGTGAAAAAATGTGGATGATTATAGTCTTTCCCCTGGGACTGAATGGAATTTTGATGTCTCTGAATGCTATTAATATACACTACTAGATAGATTTTATGGCAAAAATCTTATTAGTTTAAAGCATGGCTGTTCTTACTAATACATTGAATACAGAAAGAAGAAAAAAAGATGAATATTGTAAAGCTTCAAAAAAATTGAATAAGAAATGTCACCATTTTGAGTCATTTTAAACGCAATTTTAGATCCCATGACAATTTTAGATCCCATGCATTTAAGTAATATTTTTAGGTATTTCTGGGAATAGAATTGATTTGTGAGAGAGGAATCAAGTCCTGTCACTTCCCTGAGACTGTATGAAGTATGGAAAAGGAACCCTTGCTCTTTCTATGCAGCCCAAAGGCAAAGTACAAAGCGTGTGCCATTTGCCTTAATCTGAGGGCTGTAGAGGAGAAAGAGGGCACGCACAAACCCCTCCCAACCAATTTAAATGATAACTTTTTTCTGCTTCACTTCAGCACCTTTCTGCTTAGATCTTAGCATCCTTCTGCTAAATTCTTATTGCCCTTTTTTTTTTTTTTTGCCTTACCAATACTCTCTCATCTTTTCTGCTGATGTTCTGTACATATGTTCAGATGAGGTCATATATTATTATCCAAGCAGATAATAGGACCCAGGAGTTTCAGTATGCCATGTTTGAGTGCCATATATCCCTGGAACTTTGTGGTTTGTGCTGCTTTTGGGGCCAAGTGCCTCGACTGAGCCTGTATCAGTAGAATTCACAGCAGTCTCAGAAACTTCACAGAAACAAAGGAATGCAGAATCAGTTTAGCAGAATGAGAAGTGATAGCCATCTCGACAGTTTTCCAGGGTAATTTGGCTTAATGCTTATGCCTAAAATTCATTTTGTTAGAGTGACTGATCTTCAGTAGAATTGTGTAATGAATGGACAGCTAGGTTAATGTCAATGTGCTGTTAGAAGCAGAAGCCAAAAAATTCTCTTTAATATCATCTCATTAGGAAGCCCCCATGTAAGCATCTTTCCAGGAATACTGTGAGAATCTGTGCGCCAGAGCTGGTGGGAGGGATCCTCCACCAGCTGCCAAACATGACATTTCTGGACAGGCTGCTGAACCCTCAGCAGGTGACATCTGTGAAGCAGCCTTTCATCTTCCTGTCTCTCAATGGCTGGGTACCTGCATGGGGCAGGGATCCCAGAGAGGCTCTATGAATGCAGCCTGTCTGTTTCTCCCAGCTGGGCTTCCACAGTCACAGGCTGAGGATCCCTGAATCTGAGTTTCCAGTGTCTTTCCAGTGTCAACATCTGCTCTCAGAGCCTCTTTTGTCCATTTCTCTCTTTATGTGCTGACAGCTAAAGCCTGGTCCAGCCAATATAAACTGTCTGTAATCACCAGAACACAATCTACTGACTGTTTACAGCTTACAAGCAATAGGTATATTTTTTCACTTCTGTAGTGTATTTAACTGAGTAGGAAAGTGATTAACCAGCAAAAGGGATTGAGCAGTTTAGAAATTTTTCAATTGCTGTAAAAAAGGGAAAGCTTCAAAGCAAGATCTGAGTGACAATTTACTTACAGATTATAGTAGCATCACAAGCGTTTAAAATTTTAAAGCATTGATACACAACTTGTGGTTTCTTGAATAGACTCTGCTGTTAAATGAACTATTTTTTGAGATAAGAAATATAACACAAAATGGAAAAAATAGAAAAGTGGGTTTTTTTCCTTTTCACAAAGCCCCCCAAAAGGCAAACACTCTTTTCACAAAATTCCAAGTGTTTCTAAATGCAATTTATTCACAACAATTAATGTTATTGCAGTGAATACCAAATGAATTGCTAATCATTGGTCACCCTATTTTAAAGTGTTACCTATCCATCTGTCTGTTTTAGTAAAGGTACTTTTCACAACATATGTCGCACTTGGCTCTTTGAGTGCCACTAGGAAAGGCACAGTCACCCATCAGAAGGACATTGAAATACATAAGAACCAGAAAATTGCTATGTCTTGGTTAGGTACTTCTGGTTTGCTTTTCTTTATGAAGGAGGCAAGGTTTTACCTCAGTGCTGGATAAATGTATGTTGGAAAATTATTTCTTTGGCCAAAGGATAAGAATGTAGTATAGGACATGGTGGAATGTCCTGGACCAGGGTATGGCCTTAAGCTGAAACAGAGTAAGTTTAGATAATAGGAAAAATCCTGTATTATATGGGTGGTGAGGGAGGGGAACAGGTTGCCCAGAGAATTTTTGGAATCTTCATCCATTGTGTTCAATAATAGGCTGGATGAGACTGAGTAACCTGGTCTAGTGTCGGGCTCCCTGCCCAGGGCTGAGAGGTTGGAACTGGATGTTCTTTAAGGTTCCTTCAAACACAAACCATTCTATGGTTCTAGGGATAGAAATCATAAGGTCTGGATACTTCTCTTACTTCTGTCCCAAGCAAGCTGGCCTCCATGATCTTGAACCTTTCAGAATAGAAAGAGAACCTAAGTAAATGTTTAGGAGTTGAAAAGTCATTCAATTTCAAACTGAATTTGGAACCTAAATCATCTTTAAATAAATCAACCACTACCTTTGGAGTTTTCTTGTTTGGAGTTTGTAAAACTAATATCCCAGCAAGCCTTTAACTGTGATAACTGATTTATAGATATTCATAATGTGCATTGGAGCATCACACTGAAGGAGCTCAACAATTGTGAGGTATTACCATCTTCATGTTCATCCTTCCAACACTGGTGAAACAATAAAATTACATTTTCTGCTACCATTTATTTTCAGTTGACCTGTGCCAAAGTTTACTAAGGCATATATAATAGTTGATATGGACATGGCAGTGCTTGATAGGGAGCACTGCCCTATGCAACAAGTATGTCCTGTGCATGGCTGAACCCCTGGCCTGGCCTGGCTATTCAGCAGGGGCACTACTCCTACACTTTGGCACCTACAGCCTGTCTTAACAGCCACTGAAAGCAACAAGACTTGATTTGCAACTTGAGGGGAGATAGAAGCCTGAAAGTTACACCTTAGAAGGACAGCTGTGAGCAGGCTAGGTGCCAAGAGATATCTTCTCTCCAGTAAAATAACGAGTTTCTACCTCAATATAGTTTAAAAATCAAGACTAAACACCTGGATGATGCATGTAATATGCCAGCATGTGACCAGGCTTGTCATCATAAAAAATAATTTCGTTTTATATTATAGAAGAACTGAGTCTTTCGCTGTGGGTACAATGCATGAGTGAATGTTGGACAGTATGTTGTGAATACTACAGCATATAAATACAAATAATAACAGAATAGCTAAATACTCAGCTGCTTAGTTGTAACTCCAGACCATTATAATTATGAAGTAACCTCCCAATTAAAATTTAAATGCAGTGTCAATGTTATTAGATCCTGAGAATATTTTCAAAGCGCTATGAATGAAGAGCTGGAATAGATCTGACTTTCATCACTCTAAAAAGTAATTATTGCTCACAGTAAAGTAAGACTTAATAACTCAGGAGACACAACCACTCTCTGGGTCATAATACTGCACTTTGTCAGAGGTGTTTGGAAAAAAAAAAAAAAAAAAAAAAAAAAACAAAGCACAAAGAAGAGCAATGGATGTCCCCAACTCCAATACTATGGAGAACGTAGGCATTAAAGGATAGAGGTCTAATGCTGTCTTCTTTAACAATTACATCATGTAGGTAGCTAAGAAAAGTGTCATAAACCTTTCTAAATTATATTGGGAAACTACTTATTCAAAATTAATATCATCCTCTAAAAATGTACACAGATCAGTCCTCTCTTGTATCTCTACTTTTTGCAACAATATCTATTCAATCTCACATATCTGTTAAATTTCCCATTCACAAAATCAATGTCCTAGTTCAGCACCTCTCAATAAACAGATTTACTGGAGAACACTGACAGTGTTTTGCATAGTGTTTACCATCATGAAGGCAGGGGAACCACCTGTTTATGCCTGAAACTGCTTTTCAAAAACTGCCATCTTAAAATTACATCATCTCCCAATTCTTAGAGATTCTTGGAATCAAAATATTCTAATTTCTTGCAGATCTATTTTTGTTATGCCAGGTGTGCCATTATTTTGTCATTTCAGGGTGCAGAAAATCAATGCAGCACTTAAAAAAAAAACCCAAACAACAAAACAAACAAAAACCAAACAAACAAAAAACCCAAACAAACAAAAAGACCAAGCACACAACCAAGCTGGAAAGGAGAAAAAACAAGGGAAGAAGAAAATTATCAGGTGTAAAGTGCTGGTTCGTGGAGAACATCCTCTGGCCAAGGACAGGAATACAAATTAAGACACATGAACCTTGAACAAAACTTCTCTGTGTATTTGATTCATTAGCCAAATGCATACATCCATTTTAAAAGATTTAGGTTTGGGTTTTATTTTTAAGTTATTGTAAAGGAATTCATTTCCATGATAATCTTTGTGGAAATAATGATACCTTCCATCTGATTCTAATTTACTGTCAGAAAAATGTCAAGAAAGGAAGGGCAGAATCTTTTAATGTTTATTTCTGCTGTTTGAAAATGCCCTGAAAAAGGCACTGTGACACTGGTGGGGGCTCTTTGATGGAAGTTTTTATGAAGTTAATGTTGCAGAGAGATGGTTGGAAGCCCCCAACAAGTGGACTGCGGCGTGTCGAATGGTCAAACGATTCCATCTGTAGTTATATCTGCTACTGGAACCATTTATCAACCTCCCAGTTGTTTAATTTGGGATCCTGCTGCTCCCACACTCTATCTGGATTTTGTCATTTACTAGAGCTGTACCCTTGCTAGGTCTGGAAAGAAACACAAACCCACACAATTATTTCAGCTGCTTCAGATTCTCATTCAGAAATCAGAAATACTGGAAACCCCAATATTCTTATAACTTTCCTCACATAATCTATTTTTCAGATAAGTGAGCAGGTTTTGAGTGAGGGGTGTTTTGAAAACTTTACTTACAGCGTTAACTAAACTGCACTAGCTTCCATCTCAGCCAATTTTTTTATTCTTTTTTTTTTTTTTTACTAGAGAGACTCAAAGTTGAACTGCAAATGGGAGCCATCCTCCCCTGAACTTGTAAAAATCTAAATCTTGATTTTATAGCTTCATCCTTCTTCTCCAAACAGCTCAATCTAACAGCCCACATCAGCATATTTAACACTTTGTCCTCCTCTTCCTCACCTTCATCTGAACCATTTTTTTCAGTTTCAGTGCTGGCCTCTGATACTCTCAAAATAAGGAGACCTTAGAGTTTCTGCTCATTCTGATCATTTCCTCTCTTTGACTGTCCAATTACCATAAGACTGCAACTGAGATGCAAAACTTGTTGGCCTGAATAATTGACAAATGTTTCTTATGGATAAAGGAGTCTGGAGCCCCAGAGAGTAGTCTAGGATCCCCTCCCCATTGTAATAGTCACCCTCCTTTAGGATATTGTGAACCTTAAGCACCTTCACTGGAATTATGTCTTTATAATGTCCTAATAGTGCACTGCAGCCAAGCTGCATAATCCCTTCCAAGTGGAGAAATGGTTTCATTACCATTTGTATTTCATTCTTTTTCAGCCAGGAAGTGAGCATCATACAGAGCTCTTAATTGGGAGGAGGGTCAGCACCCATCAGGGGGATCTAGAGGTGCAAGGATCCAAATCCTGCTAGTAGTCATGTTAGCCAAGAACTCTAGCTAAATATTACTGTTACTAGAATCAATACTTCTTCTAGTGGTATTGGATTGGCAATGTTTTAGCCGATCTGCAGAGATCAGCAAGAAAAGAAGGATGAGTCAATGGGCACTTAATAAAAATGAACATCAGCCCAAAACCAGCAGATGAATGACAAAGAGGGAAACATAATGAGAGAGGAAGTAAAGTAGAAAAAGGCATAAAATACAAAGCCAGGTACATGACTTCTGGGTGGCAGCCATACCAAGTATGGTGATATAACAGCTCTTTGTAATAGAGAATTACGTTTTTCGTTCCAGTGATGGCAGTGTAGTTAGAGTATCCCTTTGCATGACATGATCTGGATGCGCATATCTTACTGTTGGAAGCATCTACAATAGAACCAGTTTCATACTATTTCTTTTATTGTGAAACTGATAGAAGCAAGCATTAATTGCAAGAACAGTAACATGCCTAAATGTCAACTATATTTGACAAACTTACCCTGTTCAAACTATTATAAAGGGAAAGAAAATAAGAGCAAAGAGTGAAAAGAAGGGAGGAAGGCAGGAGAGGGAAAAGTTATAATAAAATGATAGTAAAATCCCTTGCTATGGTGTAGTCATCCCAGCTACCACCCAAGAATCCACCCAGATGCTTGATCACTTCCCCCCTCCCCCAACAGCTGGATGTGGGAGTAAATAGAAGAATGATACTGAGAGATTGCATAGGTCAAGGTAAAGGCAGGAAAATCACTTACTAAGTACTGCTATGGGCAAAACAAACTCAACTTGAGGTATTTAATTTATTGACAAATTGCATAACTATTTAATTACTGATTAGAGCATTGCCATATAAAATGAGACAAACATTAAACTCTTAGGGGAAAATCATCTTTCCTTTCACTTTCCAACAAAAGGAGGACTCCAGTTCTCCCCACTTCTTTTCTTCCACTTTACTCATTCACTTCAGCCTCCTTTCCACGCTCATTATTGACACAGGTTACACTCAGTGCCTGTGATGAGACAACAAGCAGCACCAGAGGTGTGAGTTGGTACACAGTAGTTTCTCTCTTTGTTTATTGCCCTTTGCCTATGCTCCACTATGGGCTTTCCTTATACTGCAGTCCCCTCAGTTGAATACCTACTCCCCCTCCTCTGACTTTGTTGTTCCCTCTGTTGTTTCTCATTCTTTCATTCCACCTGCCTCTGCCTCTGGTATTTTCTGCCCTTTCTTATATATGTGTTCAAAAAAGAAGCCACTGGCACAGCTGATGGCATCATCCATGCCCTGCAGGAGGTTTTGGAGATACTGCTTGTATCTGAGAAAAGGCAGTCCTCTGTCTCTTCCCCAAGAGACCACCCCTGCAGCCCTCCCTGCTGCCAAAGCTTTGCCATTCATGCATTTTTCAAAATATATATATGAAGAAAATGAACTCTTGTAAATTGACCATGAGAAAGTTAGAAAGTTATATTTTCACTGTTACTTTTGATGGGAGTATTAATCAGTGTCACAAGTCAGAGAAGACCCAAAGCACTCTATAATTTATCTATGAGTAGAAGGACACAGAGAAAGTGCAGGACCTTCCAAATTTCAGACATCTCAATGTTCCAAAATCAGAGTCTCTTTCCTTTAATGTGCAAGAATTTCCATAGATGAACATGAGATAGGATGGCAACATGGCCTATTTGCAGTTCATAGAATGATAAAATATCCTGAACTGGAACAGATCCACAAGGATCATCTAAGTTCAACTCCTGGCCCTACACAGGACCATCTCCAGGAATCACACCATGTGCCTGAGAGCACTGTGTGAACACTTCTTGAACTCTGTCAGGCTGGGTGTTGTGACCACGTCCCTGGGGAATCTGCTGCAGTGCCCAACCACCATTTAGGTGAAGCACCTTTTCCTATTATCTAACCTAAAACTCCTCTGACATTTTCATGCTCTTCCTTCAGGTCCTATCACTGGTCACCACAAAGAAGACATCAGTGTCTGCTCCCCATTTCCCTTTGTGAGGAAGCTGTAGACTGCAATGAGGTCTTCCCTCAGTTTCCTCTGCTCCAGGATGAATAAGCCAAGTGGCTTCAGCCGCTCGTCATACAGCTTCCTCTCAAGACCTTTCACCACCTTTGTTGCTCTCCTTTGGACACTCTCTTAAGAGCTGAATATCTCTCTTACATTGTGGTGCCCAAAATAGCACACAATATCCAAGGCGAGGCCACCCCTGTGCAGAGCAGAGTGGGATAAGCCCCTCCCTTGACCGGCTGGCGATGCTTTGCCTGATGCCCCCCAGGACACAGTTGGCCCTCCTGGCTGCCAGGGCACTGCTGACTCATTCAACTTGCCCTCGACCAGGACCCCCTGGTCCCTTTCCATGGCACTGCTTTCCACCATCTCATTCCCCAGTCTGTAAGTACATACAGGGTGCAGAATCTGGCACTTACTCAGATCTGGCCATGTGTGGAAAAGAACTACCTGCCTTACAGAGCCTGATGTTTCAGTCTCATAAGCCCAGTGAAGTTACACATGAAATTAAACTGACTCAAATCATCAATGCTAGAAAAAAATGTATTTACTTCAGCTCCCAGATCCTGTTATTTTCCCAAATGAACTTCCATGAAGTATCCTCACTATTAGAAATGTTTCCTGGGTTCACCTTTTTCCTCCCTATCTCTACTGCATTGTCTTTCAACCTCTAGTTCATGTATTAGATGTGTGTACTATTGGAACTGATTTGACTCCCTATGAGTCGAGCAGGTCTGCCAATCTCAATCTACTTCAGAGTAGGCTGCAAATTTGCTTGCTTCATTTTCAAACATAAGAATGGCTAGAAAGTCAGTTACCAATGAAAACTGAAGTAATTTGAATTTTCTAACATTATAATACCCATATTTAGCTAATACATAGCCTAATGCTATGAACCTGGCTTATGGTGCAAAATCATCCTTAGCTCAAACTCTGCTTAAGTAAAGGAGTGAAAATGCAGATCCATTCCCAGCTCCTTTTCAAAATTAAAGCATTAACACTGTTGCAAACAGGTTATTGCTGCTCTGTAGCTGTGGAAACAGCAATATAGTATAAAAGCTAGATAGCCCGTATATTAGGTGCCCCAAGACAGAACCAATAAGTGGTATAAATGCATTCTATATGGCCTTTTGTAATTAGTAATGAAATGCCTGAAATAAATCCAAAGCCTTGCAAGAAGTCAGCTTTCCCTAGAAAACCTGTTTTCAAATGGCATCATACTTCAGCATTCTTCAACTTTGTGAGTTCACAGCATCTGCTGCTTAAATATAACAGCACATATGGCAGCATCATTTTAGAAAGCAATGTAAAAAAAGACTGAAGAAACTATTATGAGGACTGCTGTCATGCTCTTGGGGCACAATTGCAATCTTGTGTTCCCATACGGCACCTCTGGAGAAAGAATGTGAAGTTTTAGTAGGGTAGAAAGGGTCAAATACTGTATAATAAACTGACTCAAATGTTCCCTTTTTGTACTTACATTTTATTAGTTCCAAATTAAATAGACAATATAATTTAGGTCCTGACTTTTTTTCTTGGGACTAAAGGAGGTTCATGAAATTTAGCCTGAGCATAAGTACTGTTTTGAAGCCTAAATCAGCATTCATGCAAATCCCAACAAATGTTGACATTCTGTCTCTGGCAATCCAAGTGTATAATTAATTTGCAGATCATCATAAACCACTTTTGTGAACTGGTATCAACATTTAACGATTCTGCCACTGGGTAAACATGTGGCTTTTATCAATGATTTTTTTTTTTTTTTTTCTGTATGACTGTATCATAGTAAGAGAGAAGTTGTGTCTCTCAGGGGTTAGCGCATTCAGCTGGAATTCAACTGATGTTTCATTATTGAGGGAGTTTTATAACATGAAAACAATGAGGGTACAATTATTCCGTTAGGGCACAGCCTCAATCCAAAAGGAGAAGGATGTCCAAGGCATCTATGAAGATGTAATTCTTTCATGAATTCCTAGAAATACTCTTTCCATTTAATGATAATAAAGAATGGTATCATCCCCTTTTCAGGAGATGTGTATCTTTGGTAGGATGTGAAGGAAGCTAATCCATCTCTCTCTTGTAAATATCAATATCTATGGTCACTACACAGGGATAATGCTTCCCTTCTGTCACTAATCACACAGTAATTTTCAGGGGTTGGAGAGGTAGTTTTGAAAGAGAGCAATACGTAGAGGTTCAAGGTCCTAAATGAGCTGTTCACTGGGAGTCTTTACTGGGACCAAGCAGAAAGAATCTGTTTGTTCTCTTATGGGCTTCACGGAATCCCGTATGATTTCTGCTGTGATGGCTGATATCACTTGTGCTCTTCCACAGCAAATGAGTGCATAAGAAACATAATAAGTAGCAAGCAAACAGCAAAGGGAAAGTCACTAGGAAATACATATAGTCATGTACCCTCTCTTATGTTACTCATTTCTTGGATGTAAATTCAAGAGTAGCTAGTGGAACTTTTTGTCAAAAGGTATCAGTGTGCTGAGAAGATTTTCAAAAAGAAAAATGAGGTTTAGTGGCAACTATTTCTCATTGTTTCTACTTTTTCTCTTATAAGCAACTTAAAATTACACTTTTTCACTCCTTATTAGGTTATTTTTAGGTTATTCTCAAGTAATTTTATAATATAAAAGAAATTCCAGAGTAGCAGAACAGCACTTCATGTAATTACTGACATGTTCTTCTTCAAACAAAACTTATATTTCCTTGTCTTTCTGTGACAGAATTGCATTAGAAAACTTTTTCTCCCTGCAGCTGTCTAAAGGAGCCCAAATTTTTACCACTACAAATCCCATGCTATAACTATGTTATCTCTAAGAACTATTTCTCATTTACTGATCATTCTCAGATTGAATTGATCTGTGTCAAACTGGCATTTTCAGCTTCATCTGTAACATGCAGGCTCGTTTAGAAACCAAGGGTTTATCCCATAGTGTAAGTTCAAGAAGCATTTGTACAATGCTTTCAGACACACTCTGTGATTCTTGGACTGTCCTTCTCAGGACTAGGAGTTGGACTGTAGGATCCTGAGGGGTCCCTTCCAACTCAGCATATTCTATGTTTTTATAGTGAGATCTTGAAGTAACCTGGTAGTCATCATTAGCTTGTAAACAAAAATCATTCCACAATCCACTCTGGAGATTCAGATTGCAATGCAATTGGTCCAAAATTTGGCCTGTTATGCAAGAGGCGTACAGATTACCATTTTGTTTAAAAGAGGTATGTAATCATATCTCTCTTAAGGCATTATACTTACATGAGACACTCTACATCTCAAAGGTTGAAAGTTATCAGGAAAATATTATGATACTAAAAAGATTTGTTTTCATACCATCAACCCTGCAGCTCTTGATGACATATGGATAGAGAAGGCTGTATTCAGTGTCTGTGTCCTGCTTTGCTGTATAAATCAGTACGTACTTGAGTACTTCTCAAGAGAACAGAGCCTAGGACCACATTTTTATAGAAAAAAAAAGCACTGGAAAGCTGAAAATGTTTTATCAGTTTTTCAGAAGAGAAGTTTAGAACAGCTATTAGCAGAGTAATTAACATTTTTTATTTAATAGTGGTCAGAGGAAATCATATAATGTCTTAAAAGATCTCAGTATGTTTTTAAGAAACATCAAGAGCTAAGAATATTTTAGACTGCTTTCTCTTTTTCTTTTTTACTACTTCACACCTCCTTCCTTTGATATATGAAGTTTGTTTTTTATGAATACAAAAACAGGAATTTCATGCTGTGACCCAGATTTCTATCCCTTCACATACGTTCCCTTGTGCATCAAGTTTAAAAGCTAAAAAGACCCAGAGTTTTGCATGAAATTTGCAGCTTTGATTTTTTCTTTTCAACTTTCAGATTTTTTGAAAATGAGTCATTTTGTAGCAAAGGAAAAAGTTACATTTTACAAGGCCTCTATAGAAAAATGTTAAAATAAATTCTGTGTTATAGACAAGGAAAACCAGCTATCTACATACCTAATATAATACAGAAAGCTTTACTTTTGTGTCAAGTCCCTTACTTTCTCTAGGCTTTATTATGATTAAGTGAAAAAGCCCACTACACTTTGGTTGTGCTGTTCCAGAATAGACACTTTGAGACTGGCTTCAATGAAGTAAGAAGATTTAAAGCAACTTCAAGCTGCAATAGCAGATGAGGCAATAATTTAGGACAAAAGAACAATATTTATATAGAAAGTGGTTGTAGAGGATGTCTTTTTTATCTTTCCTACACCTATGATTTTCCACTAGCAATTTTCTTTCTTCTAGGCTCCTGTTTTGATTTCTTTCCTTCTACTTAATGAATGGCTGTACTTGTCATCTATCTTCTGAAACATATTTCAGAAGATGCTAACCCATCTTGGTGGTAATCAGTTTTTCATGACAGTGAAAGAACTTTCCCTCTAGAGGATTGATCTCTGTAAAGATTCTCAACAGATTTTTCATAAATGGCTACACAAAATAGCAATCTTAATCCCATACATGAAGCTCCCTGTGGTCTTTTCCTAAAAGGCACCAAATGCCTAAACATCAAATCAAATTTTATTTGAGGGGTCTCACAGTAGTGGTCTTATGTCTATTTCTATGTTTATCTTTAGCTCAGAATGGGAACAGTGATGATTGAATTAAAAATCTCAGGCGCTCCTTCAAGAACTAGAGGCTGTACCTTCAACCAAGAAACAAAACAAATGAGATTTTGTTTTGATCAAATCATAACAATGCATTCACTCCTTATTTTTTAAGGATGGGGATTCTTCCATGTTTAAAAAAAAAAATATTTTTTATCTTCTCTCAACACTTCTCTTTGTTTTTCTTTTAGAAAACAAACATCTTAGTAACTTTCTTTACAAAGTACATTTTTGGAAAATAAAAGGTTAGATTCTCATGTCATGTCAGTTCTCCTAATTTCACTTTGACTGTTTAATACTTTTTGAATTTGCAGAAAAGAAAGCAAGGTTTAAATCTGGGTCAAATGAGTCACATTGCCTCCAAGACAACTACTAAGGTTGCTCTGCAGTTTATGAAGAACATTAGAATTAGTATAGAAACTGGTCCCAATCTATAACTTCACTGATGACCAGATTTTATGTCACTACACAAATCAGATCCTCGAACAGTCATACAGTTCTAGCTTTAAGCTTAATCTCTGTTTGCCACAAGTCTCCAGTGTCAGTAGCATTGCTTTTTGAACTACACTCATATATTAAATGATGAGCACATTTTAAGAATTTATACAAATAAATTTGCTTCTAAACTAGTTAGACTTTTTTTTTGCTTAGACAAAAGAATAAGTATAAAATAATTGTTTCTCAGAACTGGAAACCATACTTTGCCAGAGTCCTGAATGTTGCAGGGCCATTAGTGCAAGAATGCCATAGCAGCATTCTGCTAGGAAAGAAATTTGCATCCTGCTTGTTTGGGTAATAGTTCTTCCATTAGAGGCAATATTAGAATTTCAGCTTTTGATCTCTCCTTGTGGACCCCTTAAAATCCAAGCTGTGAAACAGCAGCTGATGCTTTACATACTAACACAACAGCCAGCAATATATGAAACCTGGAAACGGCATGCAAGGGAAATTAATGATGAGCTGTTAAGGGATGTACAGTAACTCACGTTTGCATTACACAACATACAGCAAATTAAAGCTGCCTTTCCTTTGTTGTGCTGGTGATAGAGCAAACAAACCTCAAGCAGAAATGAAGAATGGCAGTATTTGAGATCACTTTTAATTGATAGAAAGCTCAGAAAAGGTGGGATGTTTTTATCAGTAGCACAGAATAAGCTCAGAAAGTTATACTGATCAGTAGACAGAAGATGAGCTCTGTATCACAATCGCTAGCCCAAATAATAGCATATGGTACAGCAGATCCATAATGGCAAAAGCCAGAGCTAGATCCTGAAACACTTACTTGTCAAATTAACAAATGCTAAAAGCACAACAGTAGCATTATTGTCTATATTCCTTTTGTGTGTGTGTGATTTTTTTTACATTTTTGATATTATTACAAATAAGAAGCTATAAATTACTTCTTTATTTCATAGCAAGTATTTTGCATGTATTTTGTCTCAATAAAAATAAATCCATGTCATTAAAGAACTGGGACATTATAAGTACAACACAAAAAGCATGAATTTGGTATATTTATTACATGAAATATATCATGGGTTACACACTTTGAGCTAAGTGTGGTAATTCATGATAATAAACATCTAGTGACTTCTATTTGATATTTTATTCTTAGGTGCTTTCAGGCTAAATACAAATTAAGGAAATTTTCTATGGATTCTTTATAAAATATGGAAACATTTACATGGGTGTCACAGAATCACAGAATGTGCCAAGAAGGGATCCACAAGGATCACTGAGTCCAACTCCTAGCCCTGTACCCATTCCCAAGAGTCACACCATGTGTCCAAGAGTATCATCCAAACCTTTCTTGAACTCTGTCAGGCTTGGGGCTGTGACCACTTCCCTAGGGAGCCTATTCCAACACCCAGCCATCCTCTGGGTGAAGAACCTTTTTCTAATATCCAGCCTAAACATCCCCTGACACAACTTCAGGCCATTCCTTTCAATTCTGTCAGTGGTCACCACAGAGGAGAAATCAAGTATGCTCAAGTATACTGTTAATTTCTATTGCATGATCATATCTTTAATTAAATAAATATCAGGCACACAAACTTAATTAACAAAAATATTTTAAAAAATCAGATGCTTCTTCAACCAAATGCAAAAGCAATACAATTTTGTAGCCCTTTAAAATAAATTAGTCTTTCCTTGTGAGGTCTTTCAAAGTCTTGCACACAGACTTTTCTTAGCTTGCATTCACTTCAACTCATGCATTGTTAGACACAGGTGAATGTTCTCTCACAGCAACAACAGCCTCAGTGAGCGAGTGATATGAATCAAGGAGCCTCAGAACTCAAACAGAAGGGGATGTTATTAGTGTTCTTCTTATTACTGTTATTATTACTACTTTTACAACTGCTCTGTGAAAAGCAATGACAAGCTAAAACTCTTTATAAAGGTTGTGCTGCAGCAGACATGAGACGGAAAATGCTGTAATTTTTTTCTGAACAATGGCACAGCATGACCATGAATGAAAAGTGGTTTAAGTCTGCCAAATGGTGTTTAGAAAATGTTACTATGCCACACCAGGACTTCTGTAAATCATTTGGAAGTCTAAATTTAGAGTAGGAGGAAGAGGATGGTGTAAGAGACTGAAATGTTAATGGTTAATGGCTCAAACAATCATTAGCAAAAGCAGTGAGTGCTTTGCTGACTGTGTACAAGCAAACAGCCCAGGTGCAGAGGGGATGAGCACCAGAGGATGACCACAACAAATCAACTTTTCTTTAGCAAGAAGCTGGGGTTTGAGCCAGGTAAGGGGAGAGGCCAATAAAAAGCAGAACCTCAGATAGTGCTTTTTATCATGCCCATGTTCTTCCTTCTTCTCCACGGATACCCCCTTGTCATGGGGGAGCAGCTTGCGTGCCCTCATGAGGTTGCGAGCTGTGCTGGCAGTGGTTCATGCCTCTGGTAGGGTCTCCCATGCTAGTCAGGTCTCAA
>JAWWEE010000105.1:100320447-100379789 GCA_035221455.1 Xenops minutus
CCTATCTCGCATTGGCCTTTTTAGCCACCAACGTGCTTGTAGCAAGCATGGGTAGAGCCCTTGTAAATCTTCGTTCGCGAAGTCTAGCCATGAATGAATGTTCTTCCTTACACAACTGGCTCAGGTGTGAAAACTCCCCTCTGGGGGAGGTATTAGGACATTTACATGTAGCCTGAAGGTATTTATCCCTTCAGGTGGGGCATAACTGGCTCAACTATACTGATGAGAGGCAGCTGTCAAATTTAAGAAGGTGCCATAAACCATCAAAGACCCCCACAGCACACCAAACTTACTCCTGAGATCTTCCACCAGGGGACTGCATGTGATGCACAGTGTTACATTACAGTATAAAACCCTCCTGCCAGGAGAAGTGTGTGGGTGTTCTCACATAAACCTGAGCGTATATTAACCTATTGAACTTTGTGTTTCATGGGCTTCTCCCCCCACCCCCAAAGGATCAAGACTGCAACCATCACTTTGACCAATGGACACCTAAATTTCAACAGTCAATTCTCATTGCTGGATCCATGAGTAGTAATATCCCTTTATCATTTCTTTCTTTCTCTCTCTCTTCTCCTAAGTCTTTCTTCTTGAAATATATTGTAAGCCAGACTAAAAAATTTCATTCAATGCCTTAGTAAGTGCCCTGCTGAGTCTGGATAAGTTAAAGTTTGCTAAGTTTAAGTTTCTCAAGTCAGTCTGTGAAGTGCCTTCATTTGTCTGAATGTTGTTTTAAAATTTTCCAAGTAGCTTCTTCTACCTTAATATTCTAAAATTTGCAAGTAAAAGTTTGCTGTTGAACCTCCTAAGAATTTTGTTGGTTTTTATGTTCACCATCTAGAGTGAATCAAACAACCTTCCCATCACCCTGCTGAGTGAACCAGGCCATAACAGATGGGACAAAGTCTTGGACACAGGTATATAAGCAAAAATTCTTCTTCTGTCTGTCTGAACTCCTACCTCATCATTCCATGTTGCTGGAAAACACTATTAGTGGTAACACCTCACCATCCAGCCACATGAGCAGCACATTTAGGTTTATAGCACCATGTAAAGAGTGCAATCTAGCAGTCAGTCCATAGTCAGCAGAGCATTAGGAAAGGAGCCTGGCTCAGCATGTGCTGTCCCCTGCACTCATCCCCCAATTCCTCCATTTTGTCTCTTACCAGATGTTGGATACTAAGAGCATCCACATACCTCCTCCTTGTGGAGTTCCTTGCAGGGATACCAAGCCAGCTGTAACTAAGCCAACTCTCACACAAGAAACAGTTGATGGGGGGCCCTACTTAAAGCTGATCACCCTGTTGAAGAGGCAGTGCTTATTAACTCAGGCAGCCACACTAATAAAATTACATTTCTTCCAGGTCCAAGAATGTGTCTTCTCACTTGACCATATATCTCCTGTCCCATTTGTCCACAGACACACACTCAGGTTAAGGTTATTTAGAACAGCAGGCACTGTCAATATTTTATTCTCTCTGCAGCAGAAATTAATGCACCCACAAAATTTTACTGACTAAAACAGTGTATCTCAAAAGATGGGCAATTCCTGAAACACAAGGAAAGAGGAAGGCAGGGGCTGAGAATATGAGGTTTGACTTCTACACCAAAATAGGTAAACAAATACCTGCATCTTTCTGTTGATCTATTCCTTCATATGTGATTTCTCCTGTCCTTTGCATTACCTCTGTCATTAGTTGTGCTGGGAAAACTCTGTCTGGAGAACCTTTGGTTATCATTTATTTTATGTTGCATTTATAGTCTACCTATCATAGGATATTTTCATAATTTGAATTTCATAGAAAGATTGAATATATATTTAAATTGTTTCTAAAGCTGCATGTTTAATGTACAAGCATTAATTCAATAAATCTGTCAGAATGCACACTTGACTCTGCTGCTGCATCAAAAAAAATAAAGCTATCTTACTCTAAATGATATTCAAACAGACTAAATGATCCTTTTCCTGTTTCAGAGCAGGAATTCAAACCTTATTTGTTCAGGATGTCAAATTGCTGGCAAAGAGGACTCGGCTTGGCACAGTCTAAATCCTGTACTTAAATTGAATATGATACCTTTTGAGTGAAAACATTCTGCCAATTTTTAAGGCATACACAACTGGGATGAAGAGACACTAATGGTGCATTACTTGAAGGTGTCACTAGTCACAGAAGAAAAGCAAAACTAGACAAATTATTTTAAAACACTGTAGATTGGTCCAAGACATTAGGATATTAGAACTGGTTTGTACTTGAGGATCTCAGAGGATGACCACTGTGCAGTATCTAGGCATTTATCATGAAGTATAAATGGCTCAAAGCCATACCTTTATCTCCTCTCCATGCAGTTTAGTCTTGCTCAATGCAGACTTCTCCAGGATCTGTACTAAACTCCCTACTCTTGCTAGCTCCCCATTTAGACATTAACATAAGCAAAAATTATCCAAACACCCTGTGCATGAGCACATACACATCCAGACATATTGTTGCACCAAGAACATTTACAGTTATATCCTGAATTTCTCAAAAACATGTCAGCAAAGACTTTTTTTAAGCAAAACATAGGAAAAAAGCTTAACTTTAGACTTCTGTGCTGCCAGTAGTCTGCACAAGAACTAATCCTCTTAAAATCCATTAACCTGAGTTTCCTATGTAACCAATGGAAATAAGAAGGCATTTTTATGGTGCAGCTTATCCAATCTGCTCTAGATGTCTGTTTGAAGGTGAGATGAATTGCACTCCAGAAGTAGTGTCAATTAATTTCCATTGCTTACTAAGGAACTAGCACACATCTGGATGATGGATAGGGTGAATCCCACTTTAAATTTCTTGGGGTTTAGGTATTCATAACTGACAAAATGAGTCCCAGCTTTAATATATTGGTCCTACATGCAAATCATTATGTTCCCCATATGATTGATGTAAGAAAGGCGAACTCAAAGGAATGTTTTTTCTCACCTACATCTTTTCTTGTTTATTTCTCCTTGGTCCTAGCTGCATCTCCAACAATGCCTACTACTATACAAACTGTCCTAAGACTGGATTCTTATCTTTAATAATACCAGAGGAGATAAAGTTAATATGCTTCTATCCCCAGCTCCCTCCCTGTTTCAAGGGCTTCCTCCATTCTCTTTCAATAGGGCTTTTAGTCCTGTACACCACCTTGCTAAACTTTGCTTCCAAATCCTTGACAATGGACAGTTTTAGAAAGTATTTCTTTTTTCCTTGTGAACATTAAACTATCTCAGCTACAATAACTTCTGCAGCTTCTCTTAATGTAGCATGAAGTAAATTTAAGTAAAGAGAGCCACAGCCAGGTCTATGCATCACTTCAGATGCTGAATAGGCCCTGTGCTGGCTCTGAGGAGTGAAGTTCACCCTCTGGGAGGAATTTCTCCCAAATCAGAAGAGAACAGAAGGGAACTCTGTTCTCACTCTCCATCGAACTATATTCCCCTTATATACAAACTTTGAATGTGAGACAGTCTGTAATGCCAAGGCTTCCAATTTTATCACAAGCCCAAACACAGTGGATTTCCCCCACACACCCCATTAAATCCCAGCTCCTGGAGTCATGTGAATACCCAAGGAATTTCAGTTGTCTTATAAAAAGGTTGCATTTCTGGCCCACACAGAGGCAGAGGATACCCTGAAAATGTGACCCCATTGCACCCTAAACACTCAAAACCAGAAGGCAAATAAAAAGAAGCCAAGTACATTCAGTTGCATGATTTTCAGGCCAATCTCATGATTATTTCAAGCCCGATTCAAGATTTTTGGATGGTTTGGGTTGGCAGCGCCGAAGACTTCATTATAGTTTCAAAGACTATAAAAAGAAAAAAGTTTCCAAGCTGTATAATTATCAAAATGATGGAGAGTCTGAAATACAGCAGGAATGACAGGCACACTTGGGCCAGCATTTTCAAATGGGGCCTGATAGAGCATGCTTCAGCTATTTCACTGCCACATCCAGACACAGTGGACCTGATTAGCCTAAATATAGCTCTCACTGGAAATCAATTGGCTTAGGCAGGAGTTCAGTGACATAGGTCTTGTTCTTGACAACTGCCAGGGGTGAATTTCACCCTGAGAAAGTCAAACAAGAGGACGGGAGGATTTGCTGACCTTATTCAAACTGTGTCTTGAGAAAGCAATTTGTACAATACAGGACAGAGATTTATTCAAAAACATGTGGAAGTGATTTATGGATTCTATTGAAGGTTTCTGGTATTAATGCATTAAAATAGTGTTACTTTTATATTTTGGCTGTATAGAGGGATATATTATGATATCTCATCTTTAAACAGGCTAGGATTTAAACTACCTTCCTAAATTCCATTGTCCTTTTATACTCCTTTTCTGTTTTCCTACATATCCTTGATTTTTCTTCTTGGTAGTCTTTTGGTAAAAAGGCAGGATTCAAAGATTATGGAAGTTCATGCTCTATATATTCTTATTTGGCAAAATCACTCTGTCCTTCCTTATGTTGAGCAGTTTATTGTTCCCCAAGCAGTCCCACTGACATTTACAGGCATCTTCTAATGCCAGTATGGCCATAATATAGAAGAAGAAAAGGAGGGTGAAACAAGCAAAGAGAGCCGGGAGGTAATTTAAGGGATGTAACTAAAGCTTACAATCTTTCCATGAGTTTTTCTATGCTGACTTACACCTTCTTTCATTTAAGTCAGTGGGAAAATTCCTATTCATTTCAGCATAGACAAAGTTTCCTTCAGCCTAGAACAATAATTACAATATTACATTGCTATATTGAAGTGTTCTATCTATAATAGAATTCATTTGCCTTTAAATTTAACTCTTAATTCTGTAGAAAAATTCTACACTAATGACCAGATTTGCCATTGTTCATGCGCACCCTAAACTTTAGTCATACAAGCAGGTCCACTGATACATGTTAAGGAAAATCACCAACAAATCACCCCGGTCATCAGCAAACTGGAACCTTTTTTGTTTATTCAAAATAAAGATATGTGCAGAAACTATTTTCTCAGCACCATGAGCTTTGTTGCAGCACACCACCAGAAAGCGCAATTCATGGCAAAATCATTTTTGGTGGCAACGCCCAGCAAGTAGTTTGCCTTATCACCAGTGAGGGAAAAAAAATGGAAATATGCAGGAGTTCATGACTTTCCAGGGCCAGAGATTTAACATCAGTTACTTAATACCATGTACAGAGGAAAGTCTCTTCACTTATTTATTTATTTGAGGGGAAGGAGGAGGGGATAAGGGGCTCCTTCAGAAAACCTGCAGGCAGGAGGCCCCACATGGTGGGGGGAGAGGGGTTGATTTCACTTACAGGCATCCTGGTAGCTATTCTACCTTCTTGAAACATTTTCCTGACAGTCTTCAAAAGCAAAGACCCCATTTGCATTTTTAATACTGAAATGTAATACGCTGTTACCGGGAGACACCCCTGAGTGTTATTACTTATCACTGGGCCATTATAAACAATCATGAAAGATTACAGTTGATCTGCCTGGCCAGATGCATTCTTGAAAACCCAGAAAGAGGGTGAAATGAGAACCAACATATGTAAAAGATTCACAATGCTATATTTCAAATAAGAAACATGTCGGGAGTGGAAAAAAAAAAACAGCCAAAGAGCATAGTGGTTAAAGAAAAACTGAAAGAAAAACACATAATTGCTTTTAGTCTGTCATTTCCCCCCACAGAGTAGTAAATAAGCGCTTTGATACATAAAAGCCGTTATCAAACAGTAACAAATTAGTTCTTCACCATCTGTGATCCACGCGAGGGGGGTGACAGTTATAGGCAAGATTTTAAAATATGAAATCAACTATTTATGAACTGGTTTCAGAGTCTTGCTGTCTACTTTGCCTCTTAAAACGTGGCCACAAGAAAAAGATGGGTTTTCGAAGCTAACAAAAACCAGCAGTTGTGGTTCCAGTCTTTAAATGATGCTAATTGCTGGCTGACATTTGTAAACAAGATGTTTTCTTTCCTACTGCTGCCTACTATGGCTCACCATCACTTTCAAGAACAATATCTCACTTGAAAAAAAAAAAAAAAATCATGACTGACCTTACCTAATCTTATTACTTTGAGCTTCTTTATGTTACACATGATTGGCCCATTATTTCATGCTGGACCCACTGCTTCAGAAATATTGCAACTTAGATCTAATTTCTTTCTTGCTTTCCTCCTTGCTCTTTCTTGCTTTCTCTCGTGTAGCACGGTTTCTCACTTTCTTGCTTTCTGCCTGGCTTCTTTTCTCTCTCTTTTTTTTCTCTTCCCCCTTTCTCTTTTTACTGTTTATTTTTCTATTTTTTTTTCTTTTTTTTTTTTTCCCATGCAAAAGTACTTTCTTTTGGAACTCTGTGGGTGAACAGATATTCCAGCTTCTAACTTTAACAAGCAAAGTGCGGAATTTTTCATGATGTGCAAATTACTATATATTAACTGACAAGTAACCTTAACTTAATTTAGGGGAAGAAAAAAACAACCCAAACCCACTCATTCTTTACTGATGCATCTAGGATTTCTCTTTTGCTTCATTCCCATGTGCAGAAGGGGTGTTTTTTCTGGAGTGAAAGCAATTAAATCTCAGAAAGATGGTGGTAATTTGTTTCTGCTTGGGAAGTCAGGCTTTAGAAAAATGAGTTTGAATTGATCTAGGGGTTTTTCCATCTCTTCAGTGAAAGAAACAAAACAGAATTAAAGGCCTGAAATGTAAGGAGACTCCATTACTCAGAAACTGCTGAGAGTAGTTATTATTATTTTTTTGAAAACAGTGTTTTTTCCCGCAGTTTGGGGCAATATGAAAAGAAAAAAATTGCGTTAACATGCTGTGGGTTGTTGTATTTCATGGGACAATCCAATGCCTTTGCAATGTGTCATTTTTACTTTCAGTGAAATACAATGGACATTTCAGCAGGAATACAAAAGTGAAAAAGGATTGACCTTATTCCCACAATCCCACGTCCATTGACTACAGTGCCAAGAGCTCTTTCATTTAGATTAAGAGGCTTTGACTGGCAACAATATATTTCTCTGCTGTCATCATTTTCTTCCAAGACAATAAAATATGTTCATGTGGTAAATCAAAAAGACTATACGAAGAGACAAATGTAGATGCATCTGCTTAGGTCCTTGAACAGAGGAAAAAGTACACATGGGCTTGGGTGCCCGAGGGTACCTGATAATTGAATAATGTGAATTATATGAAATAAGCTGAATTTCTCACTAAGATTTCAGTGTCTGTAGGAGCATCTATCTTGGCAAATGTAAGCATCTATAATGTACAATATGCATAAGAGTTGCTTTATCACATGAGCAGATTTATCACATGATAACACATCGATATCACTGAATCTGTGACTGAGACACACAGACAAACAGCAAGTCAGTGGAGAAAGAAAGACACTTCCAAAATTACTTACTTCAAATAAAAAATACGTACTAAACACAGTAGATAAATTGTCCTGTGATCTTCTTTCATTACAAGGAAAGTCTGAGGTAAGTCCTCAAATGCAAATGCTGATGTCCAGCATTCAGTGAAATTAATTCTCTCTCTGTGGTCTTAAAGTTGTGTCAGGCAGAGTCCAACTGACCTCAGACTCTAGCAGTAGTGGCCAAGTATTTTTACTTCCAGCATTTTTAAGAGTAAAAATGGAGGAATTCCTTTCATTAAATGCACAATCACTTTGCTGAGTTAAGAAAAATTTTCAGTCCACATTGCTATGATCAAAGGCTTGGTAGCACCAGTAGTACAGTAACATCAATATTAAAACATAACCCTTTCAATTCCATTGTGATAACTTACATGATTTCAGATAGCAAAATTTTGCTATTGTGACATAACTTATCTAAGGGATCAGTATATTTCTGAGATGATAACATTTTGCCACCAAGGTGTAATTTAAATTCACTTCATACCTTGTTAGGATTGTCATGACTCAGAAATGAAAGGGCTGGGTACACTGCAATCTCAGCTGGAAGCAATTTGTACTGGTAATTTCAGTGCTCCTGGTATTTAGAATGATGTTTCTTAAAAAGGATATATAGCATGCTTTATACTTGCCTTATTTTAAAAAAAAAAAAATGACATTGTCAACTTTTTCTCCACTTTCAAGAGCTATCTGAGATTTCTTCAGTATTCAAGTACATCTCACTGATTCCTCCAGTACCATTCATTCTCTATTTCTGCAATACATGTCTCTGATTCTACTGAGGCAGTAATGATTTTTGCTGGCTTCCAGCTGTTCTTGTTTGGTCTCAGGTGGCCTGAATACCAGCCTGGACAGCAGTTTTCTACGTCTGTCATAACATTTCTGTTTCTCTTGCCTTTCAGCTGGATTTGGAAAGTTGGTATTTGCTCAAGTTTAACTCTTGTGAAAAGAACAGGCAATTAACATCTGTTCAGGAGTAGGCAATCTTAGTTCATTTTTATATTTAGCAATATAAAGGACAATTTTTCATCTCCGTTTTCAGTTTCCTTGAATATATAACTGAATAATAGCATTCAATAGGATAAAGCCAGCAAAAAGCTTAAACAAATGGCTAATTTCAGCATGAGAATAGCTGCAGTAGGTTCAACACTCTCAGTTATTTTCCTACTTTAAAAACCCTTTGCATTTAAAAAAAGCTGGTATCTGTGGCTTTCTGTGCAGAGCAGTTTTCATTGTTTCATTTTGCTAATAACTTAAGCTTCTTTAGAAAAAGGTATAGCAGTATTTAGGTACCTTGCTCAATACTACTGGTCTTGGTGTCTCAATGGTTTTGAAAGGATTTGAGGAATAAAACCAGACCAGAGTTACTCCATTGGGTAATGTAGCCCATTTTCTTGCAGGTTGTAATTTCATATAAATGATTACCATTTTAAGTTTTGTGCTATACTGAAATTGTACACAGAATTTTTTATGTTTCTAAATGAAACAAACCCTTTTCAAACATGTTGCCTGCCACTACTTTTTTTGAGTGGTTTTGATTTGTGTTTGTTTGTTTGACAGAAAGAAATGTACATTGTTATGTGATAACTTTTTAACAAGAACAACACAAGGAAACAAAAATTTTCATAAGTACTTTGTCCTTAGCAGATTGTAAGTTAAGCCTCTTCAGGTATTGAAAGGATTCACCTTTAATTCTTCTTTGTCAGCATGGGATCCTTGGAAAATACCAGAATTATCAAACATTTTATTAATATGGATTTCCTTGGAAAGGTCTTAAACCATGATCTGTTTCTTCCAGCAGATAATGTGTAGTGCACGTATATGAAAGGCTCTAGAAGCTACTTCACTTACACAGCCTGGTCTATACAGAGGGACAGAACTGAAAATCACTTTTCAGGAGCACAAATAAATGCTTCATCAAGAACTTTAAGATTTAACCAGGGTACCAAGCTGAAGCAGAATCATCACTGATGAGAACATATTGAAACTCCTTAATTAATCTGTTTTGTGAACCACACGCAGATTGTTATCTGTGAATACGTGATCTGATACAATAACTAAATATATGTTCAGAAAGAAGCAAGCAGCATCCTAAAAGTTTTGAAATAAGCAATCACGATAACTAATAAATAATCACAACATGCTTATGTCAGTACTAGTAATGGATTATCAAATTACTGCTGATATAGACCAGGCTGGACTCAGTTTTAATCATTGCAAGAGTACACAGTGGAACTGCTTTAATCTGGTGTCCACAAAGATTCATGGCTACTTTTTTGTAGAGCTGGTGAACACGTCAGTCTGCAGTTTTTACTGGTGCACAGTATTAGGCTTTTGCCCAAATGCAGGACTTAACAGTTGCTTCTGTTGAACTCCATGATGTTCCTGCTCTTCCAGCCTGCTGAGGTCCATCTGCATGGCAGTCTTGTCCTTCAGTTATCAGCCTCACTCCCCTAGACTGGTGTTGCCCTCAGAGATTCTCTTTGTATGAGGACTATCAGCCCTGCTATCAAGCACAAAGTGATATTAGTCTTTAAGCTCCCTCAACACATATGGATCCTGTGAGGTCCTGTGGGCTTGTATTTGTGTATGATCAGCTCACCTAAATAGTCCCTAAGGTGATGCTCTTTGAAGTTTCAACGTGCTTCTCCCCTCCACAAATTTTTTACTTGGCATGAAGATCAGGAGACCAGAGGAAAGACCTTTTCTATGAAGGCTCTGAGCACCTTATTCATTTCCCTCCCTTCATGAGCTTGCCTGCACTGTTCATCAGCAGCTCTCCATCTGCCCTGGTGTTTCCTTCACTGATATGAAGTCCTGTAGAAGCCAAGAATATTGATCTTTGCATCCTTGACCAGTTTCCACTTAGCCAGGGTCTGACTTTCTAACTCTGTCCTGAAGTGCTTGGGTTCCTCTTTGGTTGCCCTTCCCTACTTTCACTTTCCATCTCTTTATGTCTGTTTTTGAATTCAGCTTAAGTTCTCCTTTCAGTCAAGCTGGTCTATTTTACATCTGGGTGGATTGTTCTTGTGTTTTGAGGAAATTACATATAGGTCATCAGGCTTTTAATGGTTCCTTTGCCCTTCAAGGCATCCTCACATAGGATACCACTCATCTTCAGGGATCAGTTATTTCATTTTATAACTTAATCTCTTCAATATGTGAGGTTCAGCAGTACAGTAGCCAAGATTTCTTGAGCTAGTTAACTTACAGCCTGTTCTGAGATATCTGGCATGATTTCAGGGTAAATAAATGAGCTGCATAGACATTGCAATGGGGAACTGGTTTTTTCCTTAGTCTTCTCCATCATCTAGAGTAACTTCTCAGTATCTCAGAATTGCTTTAAAATTCTGACAATTTTGAAGCCCTGTTATGTGAATTTTATATTTAACAGAAGTTAATATATTTTACATCAAAAAAGCAGAGAGTTCTTTTCCATACTGCTAACAGAATCTGCATGTGTTTGTTAATTTTTTGCCATTCAGCATTTCATGTTGCAATCGCAGATTTTCTATTTCAGCATTAGAAGTTGAATTCCATGTGAAGGTAAAGGCAAAATATTTTCCACAAACTTCATCTTCTATATGATCTGTTTAGACACATGAGTTTTATTCCTTCTGTACATACAGATAGAAGTTAACCACTTACAAACATCAGGGTTTTCTTTCCAGTCTTTAAAGGTCTTCCCAGTTAGGTAAGTGCTGTCCTCTAAATGTCTTGAAAAACTCTTCCAAAGTTCTGACCCAGTGATGTGATGAATTCTGGATTCAGGCCATGATACACAATCACTGATTACTCCCTTCATCCTTCAGGTATCCTTTTTCTGTCAAGGGAATTATCTTGGTTCAAAAGAAATAATATTTTTGTATGTGTTTGCAAAAACACCAGTTTAGCCCAGATATGCCTTATTTCACCTACTCCCTGGAATAAAAATTCTAACTATTTAAAATCAAAAACCACAGTAAGAGTTATTTGATTTGAGTGGGACCTGGAGCTGCATAAAAATTGCTAAGCCAGGTCATTTTCAGATAAGTATTTAAAGAAGGTGTTTATGTTTATTGTACTGTACTTTTTGCAATGCTTACCATTCTTTGCTTAAGAAATGATGCAAATGCCATAAGGAAGACAAATACCATAGTGTGATAAACAGCCAATGTTTATGATCATTTCCTTTCTTTGAAAAAGTTATTTGTTTCTTTCTTAGAAAAAAAAAAATGCAGTAATGATCCAAAACAGTGTAATCTTGTTATGCCACAAATGTTGAGTGCTGAAGTGTGTTTTAAGGGCCCAATCTATTCATAGATGCTTGTGCATACATATGACAAGTCTTTTTCCAGTATTCTCATAAATATACTTCTTAAATGGTTTCAGTACAGAGTCTGTATTTTCTGTAAGTCAAGATAAAGTGTGCTATGCACAATATGCAATCCAGCATACCATTACACGATACCAATACAGAATTGTCTCATAAATAGATCTCTTCATTGGCCGTAAGCAGGTAAATTCTAAAGCTTTGACATTTGGGTTCAGTTCAGAAGAGCATCAATCAGCTTGGATATTTACCTGAATGCTCTTGTGTTTGAAAATTTAACTAGAAATCTTGAAAGAATCTAAATACTTCCTGCACTAAATCAAGCCTGAATTTCTTAAGCGCTGTCTTTATTGTGGTATCTGGGTACTTAGTTTCCCAGTCTCTGACAGAAATCCGAAATGCAGAAGCTTGCAAAAACTAGAAGAATGAAAAAAATATTAACAAAACATTGCAAAACACTCAAAAACATATGACTGGAGGTCTGAGGTACACAGTTTAGGGCATTTGCCATTTACCTCTAAATGAAATATTCAATATTCTCTCTCAGAGACTTATCATACTCTGTTCAGTGTATTATACAGTATATTTTAGAATAAATACAATTTTATATAGTTGTAAGCTATGTGTAGGGGTCTATTATGTCTGCATTATATTTATGTTATGGTTTAAACTGCAAAATCATGTGAGTTAACAAAATATTAGTTCACTGATAACATTCACTGTTACTCTTAGAAAGAAGGAAGACAGAAGAAACATGGTGAGAAAATAATCTCTAGAAAGGTTTTTAGCAGCTCAGATTTGATTTTGCTGTACAATGGCAAGATGCTATAGATGTTGAAGTCTGTTCCTTGTCTGTGTTCAGCGGACAACTAGTCTGAGTGCTTAGTTCTACCAGACTATCCAAGCAGCACTTGTCATGGATGTGAAGAAAGTGTTAACCAAGTAGCTGAAGAAAAGAGCAAGTGTAAGACTTACTGAAGCCCTGCTATTAGTTCATGAGTTTAGAAGGAAGTTTATCCAGAAACACACATATGAAGAATGCCATGGCTCTAGATAAAAAATTTCCCTGGTCTCCCAATAGCATATACCCATACATATATAAACACATGCTTACATGCTTAAGACATTAATGTTTCTAATATTGAGGGGGGAGGGGGGGGAACAAATCAAAATTTTTAAAGTGAAAAGGTGTATTTACAAAAAGCTTTTACTGAAGAATACGAGAAAGCAATAAACTGCAATTAAAATATATATTAACCAACCTAGCAAGCTCAGCATTTGTGTCCTCTGATGTTTCATAAAGGTTAAGACTGCTTTCTCTACAGAGTCATGTTGTCATTTCCCAATGCCTTATCATTGGGAAAACAGTAATTTTGACATATTAATTGATTAAAGAGTTTCTTTTAAAACTACTGGCTTAGTTAAAGGAAATATTCATAATATCTAGATTATAGTGAAAGAAACTATGAGAAATTATAACTCATTCATGCCTATATTGCCAAATGACCCTGGGTAAAAGTCCAATATTAAAAGCTGGGTAGTATCAATTTTTAGAGCTTCCCAATTCTCATTTAAAAAACCAAAAACTTGTTTATATGTTTAATGTTTATCAGCTATTAGTAAATTCAGTATTTAGGTCCTTGCAAAGACTCTCTGACTTTTTGGCACATTCAAGGCCCCATTGGACCAAATTCAACTATTTTTAAAAAATATTTTACTTATTATTTTGCCTTTCAAATCAGGATCAAAATGCTCAGTTCCTCATCTATGCTGTCTGTAATGTAGGGTAGCATAGGCCCACTGCTATCCATTGCTTCTGAACAAATCCCATCTCTTGACCCTAACTGGCCTAGGATTATGGAGGCTTATTGGGAGCCAAAAATCCCTGGAGAACATGTCTGGGCATTAAGAAGAATAGTGATTAACATCTCAGAACTAAATTTTGGAAGCAGAGGAAGAAATGTTGTCCTATATGTAGCATGGGAGAATGAAGAATAGAAAGAGAAAGAAGGTAGTGTTTTTCCTAGGAAATGGTCTTTCTCTGAAAAGTTGCCGACCCATCAAGGCCGTGTTTGTGCCTCCCAGTCTATTCCTCAGTCGAAAACACATGAATATAGAGAGAGTGCGTTGACAATGCCATGATGGCCCTGCTGTCTTGGGTGCATTCACAGAATCTCTATTTGTGCATTAACAGCAGTTCAGGCTCCATTGCTATGAATCAGGATGACCAACAGTTCCCCCACAAACATGGATATGGCTCCCCATGCTCTGTGGTCAGAAACCCCTTCCCCATTTTTCAGCCACACTCCAGTACTAGTGATAAGAGGAAACAGGCACAAACTGAAACACAGGACATGGCGTCTGAGCACAAAGAGAGTGACTGGAACAGGTTGTCCAGAGATATGTGTAACATCCATCCCTGGAGATATTCAAAAGCTGTATGGACATGGTCCTGGGAAACACAGTGTAGGACCAAGTGACCAGATGACTGACAGAAGATTCTTCCAACCTCAACCATTCTGTGATTCTGTGGTTGTATGATTCTGTGTGTGACATGATCCTTCCTTGGTGCTGCTTCCCATACAGAGTGATAATACATGCTTGACATACACCAGACCCAAGAGTTAGGAAGTCCTGTGAAGTCATTTCCATACAGACCATTATCCTCCAAGTCTTTTCTCTGGAGCAGCTGAAGCACATTTCTATCAGTAACAAAACTCTACTGCCTCAGACTTTACCCTCTACTTTCTTTGAAGCAAGATCATATTTTAGGGTATTTGGTGTTGTGAGACTGAAGCAACTAAGGCGGCATTCTTTAGTATGCACTAAACCTTAAAGTTAATTTTGCATTTTACCTAAGGAACATTGCACTTAAGATTTGATATAACCGTCTTACCTTAAAAGGATTAAGAGCAGTTTTGAAAGAAAAAACTTCATTTTGCTCCAATAGGCCAAATTTCTGTCATCAAAAGAGTTTTTACATATACAAAAGAGAGAAACTACATAATACTGATTCTCATTTGCTGCTGCAAGAATACTTTCAGGAAATTTCCTCTGTATTCAACATGTCCACCTCTTTCTCTTCTATATTTGAATGGCCTTCTGTGAGGTATTACATCCCCCTCTTTTCAAAGATAAAATATTTCATCTCTTGTTCATTTTGAGTTCCCCTCCTTCCTGCACATCTGCTGTTTTTTAAAAGTGCCCCAGAAAATCTGAAGTGTAAATGCTATCTTTTTCTGTAAGATTCAAAGAGACATGAATAGCTAATTCATTTGTGGACAAAGTCTAGAAACAATGAAGGGCTCACTGTTTTCAAACAGTGAAAAATGAATAGATATGATAGAATTTCAAATGTAAAATTCCATTAAGAGTTCAAATGTCAACATTGCTGCAACATATGATCCATATTACTGGCTTGTGTTTTACATCTATTGCAGGGGTTAGATTTTTTTTTTTAATTGTTGCAATTTTGTACAAACATAGGAAAATCTGTGGATTATGTAAATTGGGATGTTTTGTGTTTAGTTACTGAGAAAAGTCAAAATTGAACTAGGTAATTATGTCCAGGTTTTTTTTCTTTATTTTCATGATCATTCTTCTTGCAGCATATTCACTACCTTTTTCAACCCAGAGCCTTGAGTGAACATATGTTAGACAGTAACTCATTTCTACAGTGAATATATCTTTGTAATAATTGACATACTATTTCAACAAAGAATTTCTACCAAAAGTATTTTTCTTCCTTCAGAATATATACAGTTTAAGGAGTCCAATATGAGCAAAGAAATGCAACACAAATGTCTCTCTTCTATTCTCAGAGAAACTCAAAATGAAGGTTCATTTTAGCCTGCAAGTTACAAGAGTACATTTTCAATCCCTACAGCAGCGCTGACATGCATGTAAGTGTTAAAAGAAGGCCTCCATCATTATTTGAATTCTTGTTGAATTTAATGAATTTTTTTATATATGTTTTGGCAGAAACACTATATCACTTTTTAATTCACAATAAACTAATATTTTTCTCATCTGAATTAAATTACTATAGGTGGACTATTTAGAGGTCAAGGACTCTGGACCAGGACCCACCCTTTACCAGTGTAAAGGCTACCATTGGAAAGGAAATACTAAAGGAAAACTGTACACAGTTGGGTTGGTAAAAAAATAATGAATTTCAAATGTTTTTGCTGGAAAGTGAGACTTTTCAGTCTATATGATGATGAAAAAATATCCTGTTTTTCACAGAACTATCAGTTGGTTTGCAGGCTAGAGCTAATCCAGCAGTATGTGCATCATACTATGCATACCTAAATCTTGGCGGCAGAAATCTTTGTGATAGGATTTATTGTTCTTGGGCAATACATCCCACGATGCTCTTTGACACTGGAGTTTATTTAATAGGATCAGTCCCAGACTCTTTCTTCCAGACTCTCCTATTTCATTGCTCACAGTGGGTTCTTAGAAGTTCATTTTCTTCTATGTGACTTCTTCATAAATATGAGACAGAAAGGTCTTATTTTATTTGCCATCTGTTTATACTCCTTCAGTGTTCCTTTTCTACATTAACTTCCACATCTGGTTCCACACTTTCTGTAGCAGGCCAAAATTATGGCCACATCCACTATCTTCATGACCCCTTCTCCGTTTCATGAATTTATCCACAGTAAAAATTACCAGAGTTACAGTGTAATTTGAAGTCTTTTGGGAAGTCCATTCCTTTTGGGTGCTTTGACTTCAAGTTTCTTTACATTTTTGCCAGACTGAGGAAAAACCCAGAATATATTATTACTTCTAGGAATTACCATACTAATATTGTCCCTGTATTCCACTTAGAGTGTGGGGTGGGTGCCAAGTGCCATGTGCTGTCCACTGTGATGGTAGGTTTAAATACAGAGGGATTTACTCAGAAAAATGTGATTAAGATCTCTGACTCGTTTCGTGTAACTTCTGAGAATAAACAATTCTTACATGGCTCTGATTTTCCATCCTTGTTAACTGAGCCAGATATGCAATGGTGACCCAGAAATGAGCGTGCCTACTATGCTGTGACCATCAAGTTAGAAAGTCACTGTTTCCCTCTCCCACCATTCATTATAATTATTTTGCATTCTTTTGACTTTGATCAAACAAGACCATTAAATGTTTTGCAATCTGACTGCTCATGGCTGTTCTTTTAAAGCTTTCAGTTTTGTCAGATTTTTATTTTAATCCCCTTCCTGAGAGCTAAACAATGACAGCTCACTCCCACTGACCTCTGCCCTTGTGTGCCTCACCCCAATACTGCTCATACGTGATGCTCATGTGAAAAAATACACAGAAGTTTGAAGCTGAGGTTGGGACATCAGGACAAAGTTTTTAATGGAATAACTTGACTAAAGGTGGTCAGCTGCATCAGCAGAGCCCCTGAGACTGAGTATATTCTCTGTCCACTGATTTGTGTCTCCTGAATGCTCTTCAAGAGCACTTGAGAACTGCAGACATATTACCTGAGCTCACTCTTCAAAGACAGATCACAGAGGTTCCCATCTTTGAGTAGCTATACCACCACCAAGGGGTCATTCCTGATTAAATGTTACTTACTATTTTCTGGTTTAACTTCATGCCACCTCTACTTCTGTAGAATAATTTTAACTCAATTTTTTTTTATAGCCAGCCCTTTCCTGGGAAGCAACACAGCAATCAAGGCAACTTTTCATTGCTACTAAAAATATACAGTCTATACTTTTTAGCAGTTCCTCAGTGTTTAGTTCCTTAGTGATTTCTAAACTTCTCAGTTTTCTTTTTAATTCCAAAACAGGTTGCCAGACTTTGGGGCATTAATTGCACCCCAGGTGCCAATCTCTTTTTTTAAAAAAAAAACTGTCCACAGATGTTGCAATGAGTACTTCAGAATGAGAGTTCCATGAGGACTTCAGAAATGTTGGCCCTTTTTCAGAATCAAACACAAAAAATCTGACCATGGGATCTTTCGAAAAATTTATCTTCACACATTGCAAAGTATATTTTCACCTCCCTGAGAAGATTTTGAGACATGCCGCATATATATTTATATGATCTTCTAACGCCTCCATTCAATGTATGTTCAAAAAATACAGGATGTTTCTTACTTTTCTGAGTTTTTCTGTCATAGGACAAGGGGGAGGAAAAATAGAGAGTCAAAAGTTAGTCCTTTCAAAAGAAAAGAACATACAATGTCATTTGTGATATTGTGGAAAGAGTAAGAAAGAAAGTTCTCTTGCATTCACACAAAGGTAGAAGAGCTGTTTTTGATCCTGATAGCTTCTAATACTTAGAATCATACAATCATAATTCCTCTGCTAGAAGAGGAATGAATTCTATGATCCTATGATAAAATCTTTTACACTGGAAAAGACTCTTAGGGTTCCAACATTAACCTAACACTGCTATGTTGACCACAAATGATGTACCCAAAGCCACATCCACAGGTTTTTCAAATGCTTCCTGGGATGGCGATTCCACCTTTTCAGCAAAGAAATTTTCCTCATGGACAATCCAAGCCTCCTCTGGTGGAAATTTAGGACATTTCCTCTCATTCTGTCGTTTTTTACTTAGGATACTGATCCCCAGCTCACTACAACCCCTTTTCAGAGAGTTGTAGAGGGCAGTAAGGTGCCCCTGAGCCTCCTCTTCTCCAGGCTAAACAACCCCAGCTCCTCCAGCTGCTCCTCACAAGACTTGTGCCCTAGTACTTCCACCAGCTTCATGGCCACTAGCAAAAACAATAGACAGAAAAAGACAATGGGAAAGAGTAGATTGATAGTTCTACATCCACAGAGCCCTCATAGCCAAACACCACTGTTAATCATGTTACCTGTGATGCTATTAACACCATCTGCAGTGACCAGATGAATACAGATGACTGAGTTAAAAGATCAATTTCAAATACATACCTCTTTGTTTTCAGTTGGCAGCCAATTATTTCTACCCTAGTCTGGCAGTGTTTTCAGCAATAATAAAACTATATTAGGAAATGAGCATTTCTCAGCATTTCACAATGATCTGAGATCTTTAACACAATTAAGTTTT
The DNA here is from genome assembly GCA_035221455.1 of Xenops minutus. NCBI lineage: Eukaryota > Metazoa > Chordata > Aves > Passeriformes > Furnariidae > Xenops > Xenops minutus. Next base: position 100,339,233 of record JAWWEE010000105.1, read on the forward strand.
GTGAACTGAATCATATTCCTTCAGCTAGCTCTACATGATATCCTGTCAGTTATAGTAATATATGTTTCTTTTTTTTTAAAAAAAATACTTTCTAATTATTCTTCTTTTACCTTCTGTAATTTTTTGAGTGCCTTCTTAACACACCCAAGTGGAAATATCATGGAAATTCATGGAAATATTTTGATGATACGATGTATGATAAAACCATGCTCAAGTAATTTCTGGGTATTATAATTTTGCAAACTAATCTCTTGTATCATAAAGGGAGCAATTTTCACCCTTTTGATGCAGGAAAATATTAAATCCAAGAGCTGTGATACAAGACCTGAATTAAATTTTCTCCTTTCTAGAGCATTCAGCTAGCTTTGTTTTGTCAGTGTCTCCAAACCAATGTGTTTGAAAGGAAAATTCAAACCTAATATACCAGTCTTTTGTAGGCCTGATAATTTTTGGCCCTCAGCCTTGAAAACAACATTTTTTCCCCTGGAAAAAAAATATACTTTCAAAAGTGATACTTTTAAAGTGATGTTGAGGCACCTCAAAAATACTTGGCATTAGCTAAACTCTGTTCCAATTAAAGTCAAAAGATGTATTAACACCGCCTTCAACATGTGCCTCACTTTTCAAAATTTTATTCAGCATTTATGAGATTAAAAAGTATCTTTGAAAAAAAAGAAAAATAAATATTGCCTGGCCCGCCAACTGCTCTGCAGACTAAGTCAAGTAGGATTACTTCTGACTTTTGCCACATCACCAATACCAAAATACTTTGCAAGCACTTTTTCAACTCATTAACTTTATGCAGCTCCATTACACTGAAGAATACTGTACAACTCTTAGTGATCATGACAGACTTAGCCCAGCAACTAAAGTGAAGTTTCCCATTTTGCTGACCATGTGAAAAACAGTAGAATATATAGCACACCCCTCCCCTTTAACAAAATTGTGTTTGTTCCCATTCAAGTAGATTAGCTCCAAGTATACACAAAAGAGATGTTTACTGGTAAGAGTGCAATTGTAAAAACTTGTCTGTTATTTCTCTCTGTGAACAGCATTCCTCTTAATGTTAGGAGGACCTGCTTGGACATCACTAAATGAAACAGAGACATCATCTTGTACTTATAAATATTTGCTTGTAGTTTTCAGAGCAACAGTACTATACTATAACACACTGTTAGGAGGGTGTTATAAGGGCCAGGCTGTGCCAATCCACATAAGATTTAGAATGTTACCTTCTTCTCACCAGCAGTCTGCATGTTTAGCTCAATCTGTACATACTCACTGTGACAAAGCCCTGAAGGTGTGTTGTGCAACTTGACTACCAGATTCCAGAATTGCGCATCACATTAGTATGTAAACATCTTTGTATGGGGTTTGTGTGACAAGGTCTTGATAGCTAGGTCTTGTAGCAGAGGGCTACAGGGCTGGCTTTCATGAGAAGCTGCCTAAAGCTTCCCCCATGTCCAACAGGAACTTCAGGAAAAAAAATCAGAAAGAATTTTTTTATGGAAAAGTTTGCTAAGCATTGAAATGAGATGTCCGGGGCTGGGGGGGCTGGTTTGGAGTCATCATCCCTGGATGTCTTCAAGAAACAACCAGATGCGGCATTTGGTGCTGTGGTTCTAATTCACAAGGTGGTGATTGGTCAGAGATTGGACTCGATGACCTCAGGTGTCTTTTTCAACCTTAATGATTCTGTGAATGGAGCCAATACCAGCCAGCTCCAAGACTGACCTGCCATTGGCCAAGGCTGAGCCCATCAGCAACAGTGGTGGCACCTCCTCAGGGATAATGTAATTAGCAGCAGCTGGACAGAGGAGTGAGGATATGTGAGAAAAACAGCTCTGTAGACCCCAAGGTCAGTGCAGAAAGAGGGGGAGAAGGTGTTCCAGGTGCTGGAGCAGAGATTCCCCTGCAGCCCATGATGCAGACCATGGTGAGCAGGCTGTCCTTCTGCAGCCCATAGAAGTCCATGGTGGACAGAGATCCATCTGCAGCCCATGGAGGAGCCCATGCCAGAACAGGGGTTTGCCCAAAAGAGGCTGCGACCCCATGGGAAGGCCCTGCTGGAGCAGTCTGCTCCTGGCAAGCCCTGTGTTTCCTTGGAGAGAGAACGCTACACTGGAGTAGATTGGCTGGCAGGACTTGTGATCCCATAGGGGATCCACAGTGGAGTAGCCTGTTCCTGAGCAACTACACCCTGTGGAAGGGACCCATACTGGAGCAGTTCATGTAGAACTGTAGCCTAAGGGAAGGACGCATGTTGGAGAAATTTATGGAGGACTGTCTTCCATGGGAGGGACCCCACGCTGAGCAGAAGAGTGAGGAGTCCTCTCACTGAGAAGGAAGGAGCAGTCATCACACAATGTGTGATGAAGTGACTGCAGCACCCATTCCCCATCCTTCTGCACCACTGAGATGGAGGAGGTAGTGAAAATTGTGAGTGAAGTTAGGCCTGGGAAAGAAAGGAAGGGAGGGGAGCATCCATTATTAGAACATTTGTTTTCAAAAGCAAGAAGTCCTACTTCTTGGGAAGTGGCTGGACATAGAAGTAGAGAGTAAATCTTTTGTTTTCCTTCACTTCCATTCATAGCCTTTGCTTTTGGTTTATTAAGCTGCCTCTATCTTGACCCACGAGTTTTGTTTATTTTCTTGCCTCCGCCCCCATCCTGCTGAGGAGGGAAGCGATAGAGCACCTTGGTGGACACCTGGCATCCAACCATGGTCAACCCACCAAAAGATACTAATATTTTTATGACCTAGTTCCTGATCTTTGGGACTGGTTCATTTTGCCATGAGCGATAAAAAATCCCATCATACAGTTTTAAAGAAGCATTAATTAAGTATTGCATAATTCTCCTTATCCACAAACGCACAAAAACTGCCTCACACATTACAGAAATTTAAGCACCTCAGTGGTATTAAGAGACAAAAATCTTGTCATAGCAACCACTTTTGACTACATATTGTGCCATGAAACAATTTCTAAGCTTATTTTATTCCCTTTCTTCGAGGTAAACAGCAGCATTCAGAAAACATTATAACACTTTCTAGTTTTGCAGTCCAAGGGATTGAAGCACACACTTTCAATTAGGAGAAAAAAAAATCAAACTAAAAGAGCTTTTAAAGGCTTTAGAGCATACTTCCTCATGTACCAAGAGATTATTCTGTCCCTTGCATATTTGGTGCAGCCACCTCCCATATCAGACAAAGGTACTGCTCTCAGCTGAATCCTGTGGAGCTTAAGTATAGCTTCGATACACTGATAAAGCTGGATGTTATAGGTTCCAGGGATTTTCTTCCTCCTCCTCTCCCGTTGTGTGTGCCAGAGGTCCCCTGTTTCCTGTCTCCAGCTGATAGTGCCGGGATGGTGGAGGGTCAGGGAGAAGGGGAGGGGGCTGGACCCTTGGCAGCTAGAGGGAGCGTGGGGTGGGGGCTGGCAGCGTCTGACAACTGAAACAGATGATGCCGCACACCACCTATGTAAACAGAAATAGGCGCTGGGGCTGATGTAGCACAGAGATATGACCCTGCCCATAGAGCCGCTGAGTCTAGACTCCAGATGTGTTCTCACTGTTACCAGGCCAATTCAGATCCAACTGGTAAATATTTCTACCAGATGACAGTGGGCTCGGTTACAGAAATGAGGACAAAGGACAAAAATAGGCAGAAAATGAGTACTGGGCATTATTGCTGCTTAGAAAAATATTCTGCATAGTTTTGGAGATGTTAAGGGGCAATTATTTAAATAGATCATACACATTCTTTTATTTTCTTACCATGTTCAGCTGAAAAATTTCCAAGGCAAACTGAAGGCTATTTAGGCAAATTAGTCCCTTAAAATGAACTGAAACAGAGGTCTGTAAAGGATAAAATAAAATTTATACTAGGACGTTACCATATGGACATAAAGAAATGAGGAAAAACCATAGTGTTGATAACCTCAGGCTGGTAAATACAGTTTATTGGGAAGTGAGTGTTATGTGATTTATTTACAGAAATGAGTGATTATAGAACAAGGATACTCTAAAGAAACAAAACTCAGGACAGAAACCCCTGTCTGCTGGTGTTTCATCACCCCATATGTAAGACTATGACTCCTGGTCCATGTGGTGTTCAGAATGTCATAAAGTGTGTTAATTGAGAAACTACCGAGCACCACTAATGAAATCAAGGCTCTGACAAGTTTTAAAATGTTGCTGGTTTGCATCTGCCTTGGACAACTAGAGTGAAACACAGTTCTGCAGTGATCTAGACTTGTTAGTCTTTTTCTTCATATATGATATTGTGCCACATAACCACGGGCAAAAGATTTGTCTTTGCATAGAGTTGCAGTCTTAGGGTATGCTAAGAGACTGTTAGCACAGGAGAATATTATCTATATCCTGTATGAGTATTATCTATATCCTTTATGAAGACATTTGCAGTTTGCTCTATTGTAGCATCCTCTGCTTGAGTTCCATGTTTTCAAGATGACTACCAATAAGCAACAGGATATGTGAACAGAAGAAGATACATGGCTTTCAATGGTCTCTTTTACTAGTTGACGAAAGTAGGAGTTCTACTGTTCATACTTTGGATGAGCCTTCCTGATATTAATTTGGCTGGCTGATGAGTAGGACAAAAATCACAGTACATCAATGCAGCTAAGTATGGGGCTTCATATATAAAAGGAAATTAATAAACCAAAGCATTTTTCAAATTTTCGTTCACATAATATGAATGTTGTTATACTGGTTTGTAAACCATTTGTAAGACTAAAGATGTTTCTGAGCATGTCTAATACTGAACACATTTGTGAGAAATGTGCAACCTCAGCCTTTCAACAGAGTATTTTGGGGGTGTTTTTTCCTCACCCCAGTAATTCATAGCCAAATATTTTTATGACACACATGTACAGGTATTCAAAAAGCATCCAGATGATCAGAGACTGGAGCCATCCTATCTCTAAAAGCAAAGTTAGAAATGGCTTATCTATTAAAGTGATCACATTGAACAAGGAGTAGCTTAGCTCCTCGCTTTGGACTCATAAACCAGCAGCAGGAGCTTTGAACTGAAGAGGAAAGGCTACCCTAATCTAAATGTTCTTTGAGAAAACCTTTTAAATAGTTAACCTTCTAGTTATGTTATAGTTGCAACTTTTTCTGTGCACACCTGTGAAGCGATTACTTTGTGTTCATGAGACAGAGTGGATTTACTTACTAATTGGCTCTCCTTGCACTATGTGCCTTTGCTTTTTCTCTTCCCTCTCATCTTCCCTTTGTGTTTGAAGAGCTCTAGCCAAATGTTAAATATTCCTGAGGAGAAGTTTGCAAGCATTGATACAAAATCTTTGGCTGAATACTCAGAGAATATTGGTATATACTCTCTGGTGAGCAGTAGTGTACTGTGAAATTGCTGCATTTAATTGGGTTACAGCTGCTGATCATTTTGTGCAGCTATACTGGGGATTTTATAACAGATTCTCTCACTTAACACAGTTTCTTTTCTCAGACCTCTTCACCTTTATACTGAGGAAAAGAAGGTACAAGTCTGACAATAAGTGAACTTAGACAGGCAGGAGACCAAAGCTTTGTCTTTGCACAAAACCACAGTACTTCATCCTTCCAGAGGGAGCACACTTTAGCATTTATTCACCTCAAGGATTGACACCAAGCTTCACGATACCAAAATAAACCATTAGAACTGGAGATAAATTAGATATATAAGGCCTGAGGACACAGACAACATAACACAAAGTTTTGATTTGGCAGAGAATAAAGAAGAGCACTGAGCAGATTCTGCAAGAGGGAAAAAAGAAAAAAAAAACAACCCCACATTTTGGTTTCCTTCACCAGAGGATGCCTTCTCTTCCATCACTGTCCCCAACAATAATGACATCTAAGAATTGGCCCCATTCTCCATTCCTTTCTCTCCTGAGAAGAGCTTTTCAAACAGTGGATAGCTCTTTGATCTGCTGGCTTCCTGTAGTTACTCACACCATGGTTATTCAGCAGCTCCACCTCACTGACCAGGTCAACAAACATACTTTAAGCAATACCATAGTACTGCCTACAGAATATTGAACTGTAATAAGTTTTCATCTCCCACAACCTATGCCTCAGAAACTCTGCTGACTTTCCAGCCTTCCTCCCTGTGAAGGCTATCATCTATTTTTGGCTGACTCAGAGTAGGTGAGGACCTTCATGTCCCAGGAGTATCCAACTTTAGAATGGAATGTCACATCCCATGTTTTCTTTATTAAGGGAAATGCTAACCTTAAGATTAGTTATCCAAAAGTTGTACACAAACCTTTTTTATCTAAACAAAAAGCATGAAAATTAAAGGATGAGAGAAATAGAGATAGAAACCTGTGAGCTAATATAAAGCTGAGAGGAACAAATGGGAAACAACTGACATTTTTAGTACCATTAATACCTTGCCAAAATATCGAAATTGCCACAAAGGTTACAATTATGGTTACATCAGAAAGTGGTTATAATGCAAGCAGATATCCACGAACAACATTATTTTCAAGAAAATTATAACCTAGTATCTGAAGGAAGTACATTTTGTTACAAGCTACTATTGATAAACATGGTGAAATAGACTTTTGAGAAACTGAAACAGACTCATCAATTTCTTCAGTTCTGCACAAAAGTATGTTTTCCCATATAAATGCATTTGTACAGAGATTGCACATACTAAGTAAAGATACTATATAAACTGCATAAACTGTGTAAAAGAACTATTGCTTACTATGATCTCTCCCATCCATTCCTATTCACTTCCCTTTCCCTTTCTATTTTTTCTTTCTCTGTTTCTTTCTTGTTACCTTTATATTTACACTTTTATTTCCCTTTCCCTATCGTATCCATTTTTAAACAGTCTCATAGGTCTTTATTCACCAAATAAAGGCTAGATATTAGAACATAAGGCTTCCAAATATCTTTATACATTCAATTATGTGCTCATGTACAACATTTAGCTCAATGCTCCTAGCATGTGTGTTTCTAAATTTTTTTCTAAATATTCTCTTTCAGTCTTTGGTCACTGATTGCCATAGGATATTAGAATGTAATTCAGAAAGTAATAGTGCATTTGAATCTGGGGAAGAGAAGAACATATGCATATATGTGTTCATCCAATCAAAAAACAACCAAAGAAAAATAGTAATGATTGGTCATTTGTTTTAACCTGGTTTGTTTTTGGTTTTGTTTTTTTTTTGCAAATAAGAGCTGTTACAGTGGTACTGCATAAGAAGATCCATGTATATATTTTGAAGGGGTTAAGGCATCTTTTGATTCTTTTTAAACAGTTGCATTTTCTATGGATTAAAAAAGTTTGAGAGCCACTGCTCCAGAAAATCCCCTCCTGACTGATGGGTACAATAGAAGGTAATTAATGGCTATATTCATTAGATAGTTAGTATGCAAAGGATAATGCCTAAATCAGGAAGCCAGTTAATTTGAAAGGGAAAAAAAAAAAATATACCTCAGAGAATGCAGAATTTCCAGAGGCAAAACAAAGAAGCCAATGCACAAGCAGGAATATTTAGAATGGGCTCACACAGGAAGTTTCTGAGCAGAACACAGGAAGAGAAGGGAATTCAGTCATTTCTAGTGGGAGTCAGGAGGGAATTTGAGTTCACTGAATAACCAGCGAAATTCAAGACAAGTTGTCCTGGTTCAGAGGAAAATCTCTTTGATTCTGGAGAAAACTCATATGGGGAATGGAACCTGCTCTACTAAAAGCCTTCAAGAATACTTATGCACAAACCTGAAGAATTATCCAGACAGTGAAACTCTTGGCCTATAGCAGGGAAATGAGGATAGGGATTGCATTTTTCCTTCAATTTTGTAAGATTTTTCAAATAAAGCATTATAATTTTACCCTTTTTTCAATTAAATACAATATTTAGAAAATAGAACACAGGTCTTTGTTGGTAGCTCTGCACTTACAAATTAGGCAATGCTTCCCAAGGGCTGGCAGTGAGTGACTTACACTATTAAATTGCTGAAATGATCCCAGTACATTACTACTCCCCTCCCAGAGTATAGTGTAGGAGCAAGCATGGGCCAAGGAATAGTCCAGTAGGCAGCTGGGATGGGGCCATCCTGTTTGGAAGGTAGGAGAATTGAACTGTGTGAGCACCAATCATTTCATTTCAGTTTGCCTCAGTGCCAGTGAACCACATGATAAATTCGCTATCACAGATATAGATTCTGTATATGCATGTGCTGTGTTTGTCATGGAATCTTAAAAAGACAAACTATAAACTGGTGATATCAGTCCATTTAATAGAATTACAAAACTACATAAGAACTTCAAGAGGTATGATATTTTGTTTCAGGACGAAAACATCAGTATCACAACAAGGAAGAAATCCCTGACTCTTAGAATTCTCACTTAAATCAGTTTTACAGAATCACGTATATATAGATGTGATGTATATGTATAGATGAGGTCAGTCAGAAGGTATCTTTGGAGATTGACTAGTCTAATCCCCATGCTCAAAGCAGAATCAAGGAGAGCAGTCTGTCTGAGACCTTATCTAGTCAATTTTGAATAACTCCAAGGATAAAGACTGTGCAACTTCTGTGGGCCACCTGTTTCACTGCTTAGAAATCGTTATAGTAAAGGAGTTTTTCTAATGTTAAAATTGAATTTCGATTATTTCAGTTTGCGCCTACTGCTTCTCATCTTTTAACTGATACCACGGAGAAGCATCTGGCTCCAGGCTCATCAGTTCCAGCTCTCTTAGCATCTCTTCATATACCAGATGCTTCAACTACTTCATCCTGTCCATGCCCTTTACTGGACTCACTCCAGTATGTCCATATCTTCTTTTTACTCAGGATTGCAGCAATAGACTCAGTCCTTCAGATGTGCCTCACCAGGACTGAAAATAGGGGAAGGATCACCTTCCCCAACTTTCTGGGAAAACACCAAAAGAGGAAAAAAAGAATATTTCAGAAGAATTATCTAGTGATTTCTAGATCCTTCCACAGAATGATAAAAAACAAAAAAAAAAAAAAAAAAAAAAAAAAAAACACATTAACTCAGTTAACAATATGCTTCTAAATGAACTGTATGGTCTCATGATTTTTTTTTAAGTGTGAATTTTTCTGGGTTTGCACCTGAGACACCTCATTAGTTATGTTACATTCCCATTATAAGGAAAGAATATATAGAGATAAAATCATAAATAATGAGGAATACATTTATAGTAATGATAAAATTATGTTCATAAAGGAGAAGGATGGAAATTGATTGAGTAGTCCCAAAGGAGAATTCATGAAATTTGAAACCACGTTCCCACTCTTCTGTCACAATACTCTATACAAATCATGGAAACAAATTATTATTTACTACTACACTGCCTTTAACAGTCTTGAGATATGTTAAGATTGATTAGGACTTACATATTTAAAACTTGGTTTAGATTGAATTAAGTGGTGCATAGGTATGTTTTGGGTTCATCTTTTTAGTTACTCTTGACAAAGAGATTGCAGAATGTTCAGTATTTTTAAAGCATAAGTATTTTTAAGCAAGTACATAGATTGCCTCTAGCAATGTTCAGAGTAATTTAGAAATAATCTGAAGGCTGAAAATTTGGTGCATTGACAACATCCACTTCCTCTCAGCTTTTAATTTGGCACATGTCATTATAATATCAGATTAACACATTACCACTGGCACATGGTAAATGGGAGATGATTGCTTCTGGATGCCATGCTTCTAAGGCTCTGTCTTTACTGTGGGCATCACATGGTCTGCCCTGCAGCCCTCATAACCTCATAGACCCGATTATAGTATCTGCTTAGAGGTCACCATGACAGTTTTCCATCAGATTTAGTCTTTCCTAGTGTGGATAGCAGGGGAACATGATACACAAGTCTTACCTGGTAGGAAATCACAATGCAGACGGAACATGACTCCAGCCCTGGAAGCTGGGAAGTGCAAATATACACAAGCAATACCAGACCATTAAACGCTTGTGTCTGTTTTTCTAAATATTCTTATTTGGCAATGCTGTAATACCCAGGGTTTCACTGGCAGAGTTATAACTCCTTCCTGAACTTACCATTAGTATTTTTCCATCACAAGCAGACTTCCTGAAGCAAGGACAGGGAAGAAGACAAGATGTCTAGGACTGGAAACACCATAGAAGTGTGTCTCATGCTCCCACATGACAGCAGAATAGGGCGCTCAGAGTAGGGCAGTGCTTCAGACACTTCGCTACATCTCCAGCAATAAATGAAACAGGGCCAAAGACATCATGCTTCATTTTAAGTGCTGGCACATCCCTGGAATGAGCTTGATCCATGCCTAGCTGGCAACTCCTTTAGGAAATCCCCAGCCATGGTTTAGTGCCAGGCATCATTGTCAGGAGAGAGTCCAGCTGAAGCTACAAAGTAGCAACATGAACACCAGCCCTGGTCCTGCTTTGTGCCGTAATACAGAAGCAGAAAGTGTAGCAATATCCAGTCTTGTTCCACAATTTCAGATATTTACAAAAGGAAAGTTTATGTAAAGTGGTCCCTCCCAGAAGCTAAGCTAAGCTAAGATCTTACCTGTTGAGGATAAAAAAAAAAAAATATGGGAAAGGATTGTAAGATATTTGCTATTAAGTTTTTTTTGTTTCATTTTTTCCTTAGTCCTCTGTTTCTCTGTGGTCTTGTGCAGGATTTAGCCCAAATGGGACATGGTCCTAACTTGGGGATGTTGGAAGCTCCAGTAAAAATCATGCACGTAGGTCAAGCCAAACTCTTTATTTCATCCTCTAGTTCAATTGCAGTGTATTTCAGGTGGCTGAGAGTTTGCAACTTTGAAATCTTTTTCATTCTGGAGGCCAAACTAAAGGCACCGTAGTAGATTATTGTTATTGATTTTTCCTAAGCAACTCTCCCTACTTTTCATGCAAATTAATACAAAGATTGAGCCACCTGGTCTAGAGGAAAGTATCCTTACTCATGGCAGGAGAGTTGGAATTAGGTGACCTTTAAGGTCCCTTCCAACCCAGACCATTCTATGATTCTATGGAAAAAGAAGCTTTATTGTGTGTTAGTTTTTAACTGATATCTCCTAGGGTAAAATAAGAGCTCTTTACAGTTCCCACCTCTAAAATTTTGCATAGTATAACAGCTATAGTCTTTAGTATTTCAGTTTTAAATCATACTGATAGATTTACCTCTAACAAGGGAACATTTTTTCACAGGACTGTTCTACAAAATAGCTGAAATTCTTCCAGGTAATGTCTGTCTTTCTCTTACTTCTCCATTAACTTTTCTTTTGTTTGGCTCAAAAGTATTCATGACATTTGTCCTCAGGATCAACTTCATTACATAGCGACTAAAACTCCATATTAGCACTCATCTTTGTAAAAAGAAAAACATAGTTAATCTGCATGAGTGTCATGGAGTTTTGCTTAAAGATGATGTGACATGGAAATTGCAAGCCCAGCCATTTAGGAGCTGACCAGCCTGAACAGGCTTGACACTCTGTAATCTGTGAATATGTTATGTCTTTCACAATGGTCCTTCTTGCCTTTGATAATCATTTCTGCATTGTGATCAAGAAACTTTGACAGAAACTGGACACTCTTGTTCTAGACCTGCCTACAAACATCCAGGCTCCTAAACAGCTACACAGATGCAGATGAGAGAATAAAATACTAGACTAGAGTAAGTATTAATTCCAAAGGTATGTATTCCAAAGTGTGATAATTGGTCAAGCTGAGGAGTGGTCTCCAGCCTGCATTTTTCTACAGTAGTGCTACATCCAGTGTAGAGCCTGTCTTCTGTAGGCAATTTGAAAATGCTTTAAACACATTCCAGTGACATGAGGATGGCTCTAGCTCTATGTTTTGTCACTTCATTATCTTATGGTACTGCAATAGTATCTGGAGGATTCATTCACATACATAGGTCCTGTAAAAACCACAGACCACTTCCTGCCCCACAGTTAGCAGTGAATAACTGATATGAGGTACATAACATTCAAAATCACAGTTAGAAGAAGTGGAACTTCCTATTTGGGCGGGAAAAAAAGAAGGAAATCCACCATATGTTCAGGACTGTTTCAAAAAGAATGGACTAATTTTCAGTCAAAAATGATTAAAAGCCCTAAAATGTTACAAGAGTTTTATACAGATGGGTTTCTTCAGTCACATGAAAATTTTGGTGATAAAACTTCTGTTTCAGACTGATATAAAGTTGAATCTGCAAAAAAATTCTTTGTATAAAATGGTGAATTTCCCTGTTGGTCTTTTCCCATTAAACCATCTATAATAGAGATCAGACAAACAGAGAGTAGCCTATTAAAGAGAAACGCTTTATTCTCTTTTACTGAAAATAACACTGAAGCATTAAAGCATTATCTTCCACATGATGCACATGCATTGGAATCAGTTTATATAGATTCATCTATTAAAAACATATGTAAAACCATGTCACATGCAGTATGCTGTTGCATACAAACGACCAACAGACTTAACATCTGCTTTTGCAACCTGCATTTTGGTCTAGTTGGGTGCCTGTGCATCATTAGCAAAACTACAATATCAGTTTCCTGATCTATGTACTATGAAACACTCCAGAAGAGCTTTTGCTTTGAAACTTACAATTGCAAAAACTATCATTGCCAAAAGCCCATAACAAAAAAGTCTGTTCTTCTATGGCTTTACAGACTGAACATTTCCTGTTACATTCAAGAAACACTGAGTCCAATAGGGTGTTGTACACAACTAGGCACACTGTTCTGTTAAAACAATTGTTTAATGTCCATCAAATAAAGAATAAAACCAAAATCATTTATTGAGACCTAATGAAACCAGTGGCTCTTACATTAATAGATTTGAAAAAAAAAAAAAAAAAAACTAATAAACTGACTTTCTGGGGTTTTTTTTCTTTGTTGATTTGGTGGGTTTGGGGTTTCTTTTGAGTGTGTTTTTGGTTTGTTTTGATGTTGTTTGGTTAGTTTAGGTTTTTCTTTTGGCAATCCTATCCCAATCTGTTGTAGAGAATGGAGGCACTGATTACTGTGTAATAGTATCTGCTAACAACATGAGCTCTCAAAAAACATAAGGAATCTCTAAATACTTAAGGACTGTCTCAGGGCTTTTTTTAATACTTTCTTGTTTTTATTTCTTTTAACTGAGGCTTGGAACAGAACTTCTTTGGAGTGGAGAACAAATTAAACCTATGTAGGACCTCCTATTTATCTTTGTAGATGACTAGTAAAATCCATGTGCATTACTTTTTCCTCCTGTAAGTACAGTTTTCATAGTCATGCATCCACAGTACATCAACTCAAATTTCTACATAGGCATCAAGAAAAAATTGAGTTGCACCACTCAGGAGACCTGTATAACACACACACATTTTTCCGATTACAAAAACTCACAAATAATTGAATGAGATATAAATTTTGAAGTCACAGGGATTAAAGAAAGGCAGAATATCAAAGGCTTCTAAAAGACAAAAAGTTAGCATCAGGGTCTTTAGCCTTGTCTCCAAAAAGGTTAGTGAGTAAGACATAAGTTTCCCGAAGATGTCAAAGTGGTGGGCATGTAGATGGTTAAGATCTATTTCTCTTTTTACTGACTAAGGAGGATGCTTGGGCAATTACTAAGGAGACACTGTCAAACGTTTTAAGTACACAGATTAGGTGCATTGGTCCTATTAGATTCTATTTCCTCCTTATCACCATTTCATTCACCCTTGCATTTTCAGCATTAATTTTAAGGGCATTTCATTACAATTCACAGGAGCCTTAATTTGTTTTCCCTAACTTTTCACTGTAATCTTCTACAATAATAATATTGTTGTAATAATATTAAAAGAAAGAGAACCACTATGTAATGCCAGTGCAAACTAAGAAACCGTATTCTATTGCACCCTCAAAGGATCTGGTATCTCCTAGTTGTTCTAAGGCATGGTTTCAGTGGAGTGGGAAGATTCAAAATGGAAGATAAATGGATAGAGGTGGATTATTGAAGGAAAAGGAAGTAATTAAAAGTAACTAAAAAGAGGAATATGTAAGTCACTCTCCTTACAAACTGATAGGAAAAAAAACCAGAAGGACAGGTAAAGAATTGCAAAAAGGATCTTTTTTTTTTTTAATCCAGACAAATTTTTAATTCTCCGTGTACAACTATATGAACATCTACAGGATATAATATACGTCAAAATATTCTTAGTCTCTTTGTTAAATATGCACTACTCCAAGGAAAGACATGGACTTTTAGAACCCTTTAAAACAAATATCATACTTCTACTAACCTTTTCCTCTTCAGCATCTTCACATGGGGAACACTTTAAAAATTATTCTCTGCATAGATGATGTCCCTGCAAGGCACCTCTAGACCTCTCCACACAGTGAAGATGAGATTCTTCAGCAGTCTCTCCACAGACTACATCTTCCAAAAGTGCCTGGAGCAGAGGAGGGAGAAACAGTATTTGATTGAACACTACCCAAAGAGGGGAGGCTAAAGGTCAAAACAGAAAGATGGAAGTATTTTTCTTGGGGATACACCCATTTTTTTTTCTTTGAGGAAATAATTTTCATATTAGTTCGATTTGTAATCCCAACTAAGGCAAATCATTTTGAAAGGTCTCCAGCCCCAACATATTTTATATTTTAACATTAGCTGTGACAGTCACTCTATGACTAGCTTTTAATCCCAGGTGCACTTCTGTCTGAAACAAGAAAGCTGCAATTCATCTTGCATTAAATAATACCCACCATAATCTATTGATTTTTAAATTTTCACTTTAGATGTGATTTATAAGGATTGGATGCTACATATCATGGTTCATAAATACAATATAAAAAAGGCAATTATTAGAACTAATTAAAAATTCACACATCTGGGACTATGGAAAAACACTTCAAGATAGCTATCTACAAAAATTGATATCAGACACAGTGAGAGTACAAGAAAGACAGATGGATGCTATGTTTCTGGGAACATATACGCTGTTAACGGGTAAAATTATTTTGCTCATATCTCCGTTTATAGTTGGGAAAAAACAGCCCCCAGGTTCGAATATAGCACGACACAAAATGTGACTTCTGCAAATGTAACATGTTGGTGCAATTGAGAAGACCTCACATATGTTGAACTGACTACAACATGGCATCAGCCACTCGGGGCATTTGGTTAATGCATTTAATTTAGTACAGCAATTGCTGTATGAGATCAAACAAATTGCCAAGTTATTGCTTATTCTGCGCTTAAGACTAGTTATTTTCCTTTCTTTTGACGTGTCCTTTTCTTTTTTTTTCTTTGCGCTCTTATATTTATTTTAAGGAAGATTTCTGTGACTCTAGTGAAAAAGGAGAGCTCTGTGCTACATTCAGATACAGGAAAGTGCTCATTTCTGACTGTATGGTTTCTTAGGCTGATGAAAATGACTGCATTGTGGTTTGAGCAATCCAGTGGCTTTCCCATCTAATTTGTTTCTGACTTAACTTGCTTATTTGTTAGAAGGAAATCAGCAGATACATTTTCTTACCACATTAGTCAAGCTAAAAGAAATGCTCTGAACTAACAACAATTTGTTTCATTAATATTTATCCCATGAAAACATTTGTCTGACATATTTATGAACAGCTGAAAGTACTGAGTAGTTCTGTAAGTGCTTCATAAGAAGGATGAATATGTCAAGTCACCTATTTGAGTTCTTTGGCTGCTTTGTATATTATCACTATGAAAGTAAGCATGATATATTATGGGTTGAACCAGGATGGTAAACTATAAAGTTCCTACTCTAGAGTTGACAACCATGGAAAAATAACACTAATACCTGAATTGAAATATGAGAAAATAGTGGGATAAAAAGAATTAGCATAGGAAGCTAATCCTATGTATACGTAACGGGTTTCATATATCTATGATGTCTGCATAGGAGCTATCTGCTTACTTCTCTTTACCATCAGAGTAGAAAGATGCATGTGAACTTCAGGATGAGATAAATCCATGACTCCTGTCTGACTCTACTTCTGAGTGAGCTGGGACTAGATCAGATGTAGATTCTATATGAGAAACACTAACATTTAAGTAGGTGTATCCCACTCAAGCTGTCAAACTATTCCTGTTTTCTGTAGGTTTCTCAGCAGAGGAAGGTGATTTCTTTTTACAGAGAAGCTTCGGAGGAGCACAAGGAAATTATACTGGCAACAGTTATGGGTTTTTTACTCCATGTACAAATAAGTCCTTAGTAGAAAACACACACAAAAAAAAAAAAAAATTCAAACGAGGACATTACAAAGACTGACAACAAATGCTAAGGCCAGAAATCAACATCTCTTCAGCAAATATGAATTGAGCATGAAGAATCTGGAATGGGCTTTAAAGATTAAGACAGTGACTCAAAAGAAAAAGGGAAACCACTGAAATTATATAATTTTCTTGGCACAGTCAAATTCAAATCAAAAATCTATGTACCTTTACTGAAGAAGAGAGAGGACAGAAAAAGGGCAAAACTGTACCTCTGAAGTAAAAATAGTATAATTGAGAATAAAGATTTTGAAATGAATTAGGAATGAAGATGTAATGAAAAGTATCTGTCAAAGGTATTCACAGTGAGGAACAATGAGCTAGAATACACCTTACATATCTTACAGATGTTCCAGGAAAGACCTAGCCATACCTTGGATGGCAGAACATGGAGAAAGGTCCAAGTGAAAAACAACACTGAATTATATCAGAGAAAATCAGGATGATGTCACAGTGGTGACAATTAAAAAAAAAAATTGTGGATAGTTAAGGAGTTAGACCTCATTTTTTACTAAGTCTGACGTTTAAAAGGAGATAGTATTATAGTTGAGTATTTTCTTTTGGTAGAACAGGAGAGAAATCTGAAGGAAAGCTCTGTCTGTGAGTCATCTGCAAAGAAACACTGTTTGATTTTGCATGTATTATTCAGAGATAGATTTTTCATGTGTTACTCAGAGATACAATGTAGAAGGAAAGGAGAATGAGAGAAAAAAAAAAGAGAGAGTCTTATTAAGCGAAAATTGATGACAAGAAATTATTAAAAAAAAAGACTCAAGGAATTATTGGAAAAAGGAAAAAAACAACAGATGTTGACACCTCATAAGCCAGTGGACAATAGGATTTTAAGAAGGGTATAACTGATTATGTCACCAATACATGACAAGGTTTATAGCACAGGGTACTGACTATGAGATTTGGTTAAGAAGAGGGAATTGAGTTATTTCAGCTGCATGAAATTGGTCCATGTGGGCTTGGGGAACAAAAAAATGGAGTGACAGGACATATCATACACAAGATTAAAGTACAAAGTGGCACAATAACTGGGTGTGCCAGGAAATGGGGACAAGAGTGAATTGTTTTGATTAGGAGATACTAGCACAAGATTTACAAGGAGAATAAGAGAGAAGCCATCACTACCTTTGTTTCTTCAAGAGAAGTGAGAAAATTCTGTCTCCCTACTCCCCTCTGGTCCCATGCTACAAATTTTCTTTAGTAATAATCCCCATTTTGTTATCCATGATACTTTATTACACTAACAACATCCCAGTACTTCACTCTGGGATTTTCAGCCTCTTCCTTCCAGAGGAAGTGCGGTGCAGTAGAACGCTTCAGCCCAGATTGCCAACTAGCACTCACTGATAGTTAAATATGTCCCTTTGAGGAGTTATATGAATATAACCTGTCTCTGTCCCCTTCAAGCCAGCAGCGTCTTCCCGGTCAGCAAGATTCTGGCTCTCTAGCCACAGATGGTCTCTCTGGTAGCATAGCTACTGACTCTGATTTTTATTGATCAGCAGCAAACAAACCTCGCTGTGCACACAAGCTCAACAGCTGCTATTTCTTGAGCAGTTCATAATTCATGCTTTCTAACTTAGTTTACCTATAGCATGCTAACAGATCTGCACTTAGCTTTTGTGGAAAGCAAAAGAGAGGGCAACAATACTGATGGCACTGGAAACCATGACAGGCATGATGGAATGACTGGAAAGATGTCAGAGTCATGCTGAGGTAAGACCAGGAGAGGGTCAAAGCCGGTGAATTCTGAAATAGTCTCTTGTACAGGATGAGAAGCCAAAAAGAGAACAACATGTGAAGACTGAGTCATGTGAATGGCCCTTTGGCAAGCTAGAGAGTTGTGCTAAAGCTGAGGGTTGAATGAAGAGCTGAAAGAAGCAACCCACATTTAAGGCATTAGGTGGGTCATGAGTATGAAAGTTACTGTCAGCAATGGTGAAGAGTAGAAGACTATGAAAGAAGGAAGAACAAGCTGTCAAAATTAAGCTGGCATGTAGATGAGTCGAACAAGGTAGAGAGTTAAAGATACCAACATGTTACAGGAGTGGAAACTAGAGTCAAACACAGAGAAGGGTATAAGGAGGGGAACTTGGTGGTATAACCATTAATAATGCACATCCTTCTGCACTGTGTTTGAACTTTGGGGTTTATATCCTACCAGTACTAAAACATAGTACTTTATATGATGGCACTGTATGCTATTTTCAAGATCTCAGTTCTCACTCCAGGATATCTAGACTTAGCAGTTTATTCTTTTCTGACCTTGCACCATACACCAGCATGACTGCAAATCCACTCCCTCTTTTTTGATAGACTCTTTGTGTGTCAAACTTCTCTTTTACCTTTTTTTTTTTTAATTTTAAATAAAGATAACAGATTTATTAATTTTTTCTGTTCCTGTATTTGTTTCCATGTTACCACTCTAATGTAATTCTCTGCCCAGTGTTAACCTTCAGTACTCTTAATAGTGTCTATTCTATCAAATTAAGTCTGAATCTGTCCTAATTCAAGAGTGGCTGAAAATTATTACCATTCTGATGGCTGCTCAGTGCCCTTTTTGAAATGAACTGTGATCTTGGTCCAGCTCCTGGTGGATGGTCCACATCTCCCAAGCACTGTTACAGCTGGCACTAATTGGCACCCTTGTTCTCAGTCTTAGTAGGCAGGTTAAGCACCAGATTGTGCAATGAATTATTTTCTCACTCCTGGGTGTGATATACCTATGTCAAAGTTGAAGCATAATACAGAGGCAGAGAATAAAAACCTGAGTAATTGCTGCTTTTGCTGTGCCGTCTCCGTGACTCAGGTCGCCAGGGCTGTTCAGAATTCACAGTCTTGGAGGTAAATGTAAAACAAAGTCACTTATGAGATGTCCTTGAATGACTATTTCTAGACCATTTTTATAATTCTGCAGTGACAGATAACAATCTGAATACTAACACAACAACAGGTTGGCAGAAACATTTTATTACCTTAATTGTGGTTGAGAAGTAATTCTGCAAAAAAGAAAGGGAACTTGTCATCCCACGCTTCAGTGGGATTCTCAGACATATTCAGTTAGAAGCCGAGTGCTATGAATGTCAGATGGTGGGTCCCCCAGGCTCCCTGGCAACCTGCATGCAACTAAGAAAGAGGCAACAGCTTGCTTCAAGTATCCTTCCTAGAGATGACATAGTTAGATAAACCCAACAGGGAGTATAGCACGTGGAGGGAGCAGTCTGGTAAGAGAAAACCATTCCCTGTGGGACTGGCTCCATATTGCCACATGAAATGTTCAAAACACTGCTAGCCAGGAAAGTTGAATTTATTGCTTAATGAGCAGAGGACCCGGAAAAGATCATTGACAACTGCAGTGTAAACACAGCCACTTAATAGGGTGTTACTGAATGCCAAAAGGAAATTAAAAAAATCTGTCCTACAAGCAGCACTTTCTACCATATAGAATATGATTGGAATAGATACAGAACACAGAAAGCAGTTGTAGAGAAACAGATGAGATATTAAAAATGGTGGAAAGAAGAGAAGAACTTGAATCCAGAGGGCATTTTTTTAGACTGCCTTGAGTATGAGTCACGTAAAAGAAAAAATGAAGGCAGACAAGTTAGCATAACAGCAGCAGAGTGACAGAAGTAACACAAAATGACACTGTGACATTATTAAGAAGCTCTGCAACACACTCAACCTCCATCACAATGTCATCAGGACAGATGGCAACAATTGGCAAAGACAAGGCACAGCATGTCTGGAAAGCAGTAAGAGCCTATAGAAGAAAAAAATAATATGAGCAGCTACGGAAAACACAAGAGAATGCTACCAATTTTTCTAGAGGTAAGACAACAATTTACCATCCACTCTATGCACATCTGTCACAACTGCCTGATGGGTATGACTTCAGTTCCCACTTTGTCAAAGATTTGCAAAGAATCAGGACTTTCACACAAGTCTTTACTATCATTTATTATTCTTTTTAGTACCTCTGAGACCTACTGTGGAGGACTGCATCGTGTTAGGCACTTACCTAAATCTGAAGTAAAAAATGGTCTCTGCAAAATGAGCTTAAAATCAAAATGTAGCATAAAACAAAACACTTGGTTGCAGATGAAAGGTAGTATAATGAAAGAGGCTAGTCTTCTAGGAATGTCAGCAAAGGTCATAGAGACATGGCAAAAAGCAGAAAAGAAGCCTATGGAGAGTATGGGTTCATAAAAATGAACTTTTAAAATCAATTGACAAAATGACAGGACAGCCACAGCATAGATGAATGACATGAATGTCAGAAATAATAAACCTCAGATAGGAAGTAGAAACTCTAGGTAAAAATTGTCAAATATACTATTACACCTGTGATATCTAGTAGCACAATATCTGAGACAGGAATGCACTAAGTAAATAAATTGTTGAGTAAGAGACCAAACACCAGTTTAGCCAGAGCTGGTGTATGCCAAGCAGGACACATGAATCTTATCCTTTCTGCACCAGGGATATCTGTTGTGAAGTCCCCTCAGTATCACTGGGCAGTATCACCAAAAATCGAGCCTCCATATGTTGAAGTCCCACTGGAGGAGGAAATTAGACTCCTCTGCCTAATCTAGCTCCTGGAAAAAAAAGTCATGAAAATCTTCACCCAGTAGGGCAATGGGTACAATAGAGTTGAAGAAAATAATTTTCTAGTCAGTAATTAGAATTACATGGCAAGACACCTTGTGGGTGAGAAGAGCTATCTACATTTTTTTCTTAGTAGAAATTCATATTATTTATTTCTACCTCTGTGTTTTTGCACAAAGACATATTTTGAACATGAGTTAAGGGAAATTTACAGAAAGGTATAGAGCAGCAATACATAAAAAAGCAATGTGAGAAGCCGTATGTGGCACCAGGCCCTGCTGTTCAATTCCATTTGTGTTGGGTATTTGTTTGACCCTTCCCAGCTGTTGTGTACTTCCTGATCCCCTGGATAATATGAGCCCCTTGCCTGATCAGCTTCCAGATGCTACACTGTTCCCAATTCCTCCTGATCATAAGTCTCAACACCAACTCCGTTCCAGATGCCATAACTCTCATCCTTCCTCACTGAAGAGCTCTCTACCCAGCAGTTCCCCCAAATGCCATAACCTGCCTGACCCTCCCCAGCTGTTGCAATCCTCCTGATCCCACACTGTAAAACCTCTTTGATTTGTCCCCTTTCCAGCTGCTCTCCCCATTACCACTGAAGGCTGTGGTCCAGATCCTATCTCCTTGAAGTGTCCTACAAGTGCAAAAATTTACTATTATAGCTCACACATTCATTACAAAATATAACTTTTCAAACAGATTTCAGAAAAATCTTCCTTCTGCACTCACTTTACAGTGGTAAAACCTGACTTCATGTAGATTTATCAAGACTGGGAGTATTATATAATTACATGCTATAATACATATTATACATGCTATATTGAATAACGCAAGATTAATATATATTAATTGTATATTATACAACCAATATAAAATGCTATTATTAGATTATGTAGAATAAACAAATAAATGAAATATAGTAATAATAATAATGTGCATAGTATAATGCAATCAATATCTTCAGAATTTTCTTTTATATAAGGCAAGTGAAAGGAAACTGCACAGAAAACTGAAGCTCCCTTTGGTTTACTTCAAAGCTGACCTCAAAACATAGGCCTCAAACCTTAAGAGCTGAACTTTTGGGTCCCTTCCAACTCAGAATATTATGTGATTCTGCAAATGTGAACCTCTTTATCCAATTCTAACAGCATATTCAAAACTTTCTTAACTTGTATCCACTTCACATTGTAAAACTGATGTGAAGAAGCACTGGCATAAAGAGACGGTCCTCAAAGATTAACATTGGGATACAGATTTTGTTTTTTTTTTTAATGCAGATTGCTACAATTAAAAAAAAAAAGAAAAATCACTGATTAAAAAAAAAATACATTAGGGTAACAAGCTCATTATTTACATGATTTTGGTATCTGCTGAATATACATTAAAATGTTCAGAAATTACAGTTTGATGCTATTTCACAGGAATAGCTTTCTCCAGAACTGCTAAAGAACTCATTATACATCAGTTGTTACAGTCTGCTCTTAAATTATTCAGTTATTTATTTAGAAGGAGAGGGGAAAAACCAAAACAAGACAAAATGGATAACTTAGATCACCACTCCTCTAAGTCAAATAACCTATACTGAGTATCTGGAGAAAGTATCTCTGTTTAGATATCGCTCTAAGTCATCCATACCCAAGATAAACAAGCAGCTGATAATGTCTTCAGTCTTTCAGTACTGGGACTACTCCACCTCTACCTACAATTTCCCTGCTGTCCCACATTAAGGGCACTTTGGTAGTTTTATTAGCTGTCCTACCATGTTTTCTCTCGTTCCACATCCATGTTATGACCCTTAGCCACATGAACTGGCTAAGGAAACACTGATACCAGCTATGGTTGGTCCCTAGCTGAGTATGTGACAATTCACTGCAATGTACAACCCACAGTAGAAGCTACAGGCATCAGGACCATCTGTTTAGATAAAGGAATAATGAATGAGTCCACAGTCTTACAAGCATGACTATGCCATCCTCTAGACTATATAGAGATAATAGATTTGGACACATGTATGTAGTCAGATGGGGAAACTGATGCTTGAAATAATCATCACTTTAGATAGTTCTACACATGAGGAACTTATACATCTGAAAAACTGATTTTCTATGATACAAGGGAAATACAGCAACTTAATTTTTAAATGCTTTGAAGGAATTCTTGCTTGTTTCATTTTTAAAAGCACAGATTTGCTAATGGTGTTGCACAGCAGTCCCTCTAAGTGGTAACAGACCATTTATGTCTTCTTTTATATAAGAAAATGTAATCCAGAAATCGTGTAGTTCTTTATGCCTTCATAGCCCTTTGTGCATCCTAGGAACAAATAAGAATTAGCTTATCTCAGAAAGATCCTGTTATTTAAAAAAATCTCTCCTAATTTCACACATTTGCAAAACCCGGCTGTTAATCTCATGACAGATATTTTTTAAATTCTTCCATTTCTCTTCAGTCATTAGTATGACAAAGGTAAGAAAGCAAAACAGGAAACTGGAAAACAAAAATGACAGCATAATATTTTAAGAAGACAGACACACTTAGGCTTTCTTCAAAATTGACAAATTGTTGCCCTATACTGCTGAATTTGTAGCAAAGTACAAAATAACTTGATCAAAGGTTTTTGTGTTTGCATTTTTTCACTCACAAGGCAGTCTAAAACACATTATTGATGTAATAGAGCGAACAAGCTCATAAAGGCAGGAATGCCTGAGTGTTGATTTAGAGAGGTATCTATGGGCAAATCTGAAAAGCAGTTAACATTTCTCTTTCAGGGAAAGAAACTTTCAGATACTTTTCCTGTATCTTGACATATTCCTTTATCCTGAGAAGGGCTAGTCATTAAATTACTTCTTTTAGTTAGTAGACAGGGTATCTTTTAACATCATTGTATAAGGATACAATTTCCAGTAGTTCTCAGAAGAAGTCTGACAAGGATAATGAAGAGCAGGCTAAAAGGTGAGGGTGGAGACACAAAAAGATGCTATAGGTACTCCTCACAGCTGGTAGGTTAAACATCTGCCACAGATGACAGATTCTATTAGCAGCAGTCCTGTGGATGGCATTTTTATACATATGGGAATCTGAGAAGTGTTGTTCAAAAATTTAGAGCATGTGTAGAGAAATTAATATTTACACAAGTCAAAAGTTAAGAAACCACCCATTCTCTTTTGTGTGTATTCACAGACAAAAAAAAAAGGAAACATCTCAAGTAGATTGTATCTCCACACCTCAGTTTGCCATTTATAAGAGAAACAAGTAGGTAATTTTCTTTCTATCACAGCATGTATGATTCCTGATGGGCAAATATTTCTCATCACTTTTATTAGTGCATTTGTTCTGCATAAAACTGGAAGCAATTGTTCATTTCATTAATAGAATGTGTTTCTGTAGCACCAATTTTAATCTCAGTTCAGACATTTAAGTTACTGCTGAGTATTTCTTCTCTGGATAAGTGCAACACATTTCATTACTGACTTTTTCTATCCCATATGTGTAGACAAGTTACAATGAGTCCCTTGGGGTCAGGAAAGACCAGAAAGCCAGGCTGATTTGTTAGGCCCCAAGGCTTGGCCTCAGGCACAAGTATGTACAGTCTGAGAGCTTCATTCTCATCCTCAGCACATATGTGATTTCTGTTATTGTTAATGGAAGTGATGCATGTACACTGAAAGACCAGGTATTTTGTTGTTTCTTCATTAAGAATATCATAAATACAGAGCAAAATTATCCAGCCAGACAAGAAAATCTCTGTCCAGTGTGTGTTTTGCAGAGAAACAACCTGGGATCCACCTTTTGAAAGAAGAGCTATGATGTGTCCTCAAACTGAAATACGTTTGATATACATTATTAATGAGAGCTTCTTCCAAAGCCCTGGGCAGTGACGGTGGACTATTCAAAGAGAACCACAGCAGCCAGGTCATGGTATGATAGGTGGAGTTACATTGACACAGGGAAGTTGTTCTGCACAAGCAAGAGTACAGACTGCACGAGAAGTACAGTGCGTCTTAAGAGGAATCACTTTAAACTGGACCCAGTTCTGTTTTGCTCAAAGACATACTGCCTGCAGAAGAGATGTTGCCTCCAATTCTGTAAATCCAGGCTAGGCTACCTTAATTTTGCCACCAAACTGGGGTAGTAAAACAAAAACTGCTGGCTACCCAAGTCATGTCCAAAACCTGATACACAATCACTGGGTTCCTTTTAAACCAAATTCCTGACGTCTTGTGGTACAAATGCTCCTATTCCATTTCTGCAAACTTTAGTAAGAGGCCTACGTTTATGTTTGAGAAACATTCACAGCAAAGATACCGGGAATGCCTCTGGCTCAGTTCAAATCATCCTTAACTGTCCTGCTTCACACTCTTCTCTCCCTATTTTAAGGCAGCCCAGTTCCATAGTTCATAGTTCAGTTATGCAGATTGAAACAAGCTAGAAGAAGATGGGCAGATCAGCAGCACTGAGCACTGACTCTTCCAGGTACATGCTGTGAGCGAAACAAGACTGTCCTGGGTTGGAGGGTGTTATTCCACAGCGTAACTTAGTTTGTAGCAGTTTATCCTGGACTAAACTGGCTGTTTCTAATTCACAAGCCTGCCAGATGGCTGTATGTGTCTGGGCATCTTTATCATAAGATGACTGGGACAGTGACTGTCTCTGCTGGTGAGTCACTAAAGATGGGACAAATGAGAGCTGATCAGGATGGCAGCTCCACTGAAGTGAGGACTGCAGACTTGGATCAACAGCTATCAGCCAGCTGCTACAGAACAAGCATTTACTGTTAGTGATGGAAGCCAGGGATGGGGAAAGAATCCTGTGGTTTGACTGAAAGGTGAGATTTTCTAAAGATTTCAAAATAGCATATCCATTGGAAAAAGGACTCTGTGGCTTATAAGTCCTTGGATATCAAAATAATAATTAAAAACATGGTCTCATTATTTCATTGACAGGATTTAAACAAGTTAAGAGCACATGTAGAGACAATGAGACAAACAGAAGCGCTATATTTGTATACAAAGGACCCTAAACTTTGTGGCTCCATGGCAGTTTCATCAGTCTTTAACGCACTTTATACTTTATACTATAGTTGTAGTCTGGAATTTTCTGACAACTAGTCCACAGAGATAAACTACAGAAGTTACTTATTTGCCCCTTCGGGGTTCAGGAAGAAAGATGTTTACCAAGAGAAGGAACAGTTGTATATGCATTTACAAATATTATTTGTATTGTCGCTGTTGTTGTTATTAATATTGTTATTATTATTATTATTATTATTATTATTATTATTATTCCAATTTTTCCTTCAAAGTGACACCCCACACACACATTTGGATGATTAGGCCACATTTGGCCTACACTCCACCAGTAAGAAAAGCCTTTCTCCTTTGTATATTCAGAACAAGTTTCATGAGAAGTATCTCAGAAACATCTGCCTTCATTATAATTATATTTCTATTTCAGCTGCACCAAGCTATTTACAGATAAGCCTGTTCATAAAGAGCTTTATAATTAAGCAAACAGAAATATCTTTTTATAGGA
The DNA here is from genome assembly GCA_035221455.1 of Xenops minutus. Taxonomy (NCBI): domain Eukaryota; kingdom Metazoa; phylum Chordata; class Aves; order Passeriformes; family Furnariidae; genus Xenops; species Xenops minutus. Next base: position 100,365,652 of record JAWWEE010000105.1, read on the forward strand.
TGCAGATCTAGGGATGATAATCACACACAAAATACACAGCAACAGTTGCAAATAGAGTGTTTAATGCTAGTTATATAGTTAGTGATGTGCTCAATAAAGCCTGACATGTCTTTGTTCCTAAATGTAAGAAAATACGGTCTTTGCTACACAACTGTGTAAACTGCCTTCTTCATATACAAAAGGCCATGTATTTCAGGGGGTATGGCTTGAAAGCCATCATGAAAACAAGCCCTCATGTCTCCAGTGCAATATGATTACCACATTCTTGGTGGAAAAAGGATCTGACAGCATATATATGAATTTCAGATGTGAGACATCTTCCTTATGCATGAACTGTGACCTGACATTTACACTGATGGACCAAAAGACAGAGAAGTGAAATGAGCAAGTATTGGCAGGAGGAAAAAAAGACAACCTATTATTTACTAAAATTACTGTCTAAGGTCTTTTCACAGTGTATGTGCTCCAGAAATCCAACCTTATCTCTTCTGAAGAACATATTTGTCACATCTCTCAAGATTGCAAACTTGCTCTTTTGCAGCATTTTCTTAGAATTTTTATAACCATTTGTGGAGCAACAAGTGGGTTTGTAAACTGAACTGCTGTGATACACCATATGAAACCCAAGTATGAGCAACATGCCAAAGAAAACCACACAAAGATTAAATTAAACTATACATGACACCTCATTTTTCAAAAAAAGGTTTTGTTTGTAGGAATTTCTATGGTGTTTTTTTTTTCTGTCTTCACATTTAAATCAGCCAAAATAGATGTCTGAAAGAAGACAGCAGAAAGCAGGCCCCTAGATATAACCTAAAAAAATAGCTACAAACAGAAGTGATGTGAGTAGAATAATGTATTTGCTAAAATCTTTGATAAAATTATGTGGAATAACTTTAATACATTCCAGGTAAACTAAATAGTCTAATTCGGTTGAGAAGTGGCTTTATTTTTATACCCTTGCAAAGTTCATAAATATTCTGGTGAGATATTCCTAGAAGGATTTGAAAGAGAAGTGTGTGGAAGATTTCTCTATTTGTTAGTACCCTTTAATATGAGTTCTTACAAGGGTTATTCATGATTTCTACTTCAAGTTGGTTTTACACATTTGGCATGGGTGCTTTGCCTCCCTGTAGGACCTCTCCTTTGTTTATTGGCAGATTGCCTCTGGAGGCAGACTTACAAGTGGGAAATGTAAATATGTGCTTTCATTCAACTGCAACACCTCTACTACCTCTATCTCAACTGCACTACCTCGTTTCTACACCATGGATTTCACAAAGCATTAAGTAGTTCTTATAATCATATTAGACAAACAGTCTTATACTTAATGGTGGGATTATAAAAGTGTTCTGATGCCTGATTTGTACTTCTGTTTACTTTGAAAGGGCCTCCCAGTAAACATCCAAAAATTACTTCATTAAATTCCTTGAAGCCAAAGTCCAAATGGCAGTCAAGCACTGGGTAAGTTGTGACATTCCCTTCTTTCACCAATAAGCATGTTATTCTCATTTCTCCAGGCTTCTCAATCTGTAGCCACCCATTGCCTCTTGCCTTGTATTTCAATTGCAAGCTCCTGGAGAAAGACATTTTCCTATTCTCTCCATGCAGTGAAGCATAATGGAGTCAAGAACTGTCACTCTTAGGTACCACAACAATAGAAATAACAAGGAAAATTTCTTATTCTGCAGAACTGCACAGAACAAGGGACTCAGAGATATGTATTATGAAAAACAAGAATACTGCTTCTCTATTATGTTTTCATGCACTAAAAGCAAGCCTGTTTTTTCATTATCAAATGGTTTCTGGTTTAAATTATGAGGGGAAAAGAAATACATCTCAGTGAGGATACAAAGTGTTTGTTGCCCACAATGTAGACAGTAAAATCTTAGAGGAAATGATGCCTTAAGGGATTGATGCTATTAAAAATATGATAGAGACCATATCTCAGATAAGATTGGACAAGAACCATGCAATCTCCTGATGACCAACATGATCGATCCCTTAAAGCTTGGTTCAGTGTGTGACTGTTAAGATGTGGGGATGAGTGAAATTTGGCAGCCCTGAAATCTCAAGTCTCACACATAGAAATCAGAAAGCATTACTGTCTCTTCCAGGTTTGTTCCAGTTGTAGCTTCCTAGCACCATTGTCCCTGTCAGACAGACTCCAAATGAACTGAGGTTTTTAAAACTAGAGCTACATTTCATTAATTTTTTTAGTCTGCAGCACATGAGGCTAAGAACATGGCCCCAGGTTTTGGTTGAAATCCCCAGCTGGATAAAGCATGGAAAAACAAACAATAAAGAAGAAATCTAAATTGATCTTATTGATGGTTTCCATCATCTCTGTCCCTCCCCCAAAATGAAGTTTGAAGCCGTGTAAATGCAGAACATCTGATTCTTGAACTATTTGCTCCCAGAGGTGCTGGTTCTGGGCTAAGCACTCACTTTCTGGCTCACTCCCAGCTTGCTATCAACTCATGTTACTGCACTGCTCCAGACTAAAATCCAATTCCACATAAGAACATTAAATGTTAGAAATGGGGGAATTATAATGAAGCGGCTTTCAATCAATTCTTTTTGATTGTGTCTGACAGGTGAATTTACATAACTGCTGGTGAGCATCAATTACTGGTGACTACTGGATAGCCTTTCCAGCTGAACAAGCAATACACATAACTGGGTGCACATCAGGTAGGATAGAGATTTCATGATAACCACAATGCTGCAAATAAAGGCCTGCCACTATTAAGCCTGAAATGCTGGTAGAGTGTGTAGGAAACTCAGTGTCAATAGTGTAAGTGCTATCCCAGGGCCAGCAACATGGGAGGAGATTTTAGGTGTTGTCATATTCTCACATGTCAAATCATCTATTCCATGTTGTCCTTATGATGTCGGAACCTTATTATAGAACTCTTTGATGCAATTCAGTGCGGGCTGGATGAAAGAATAACTTGTAGTAGACAAATATAAAGCCTCTTAACTAGGGTTGTGATGTGTTCTGTGTGGGATATGTTTCATCAGCATATTCATAGCATGCGCCTCTGACAGATTCAAGTCTGATTCTCAAGGTGTGAAAGTGTCAAGCTATCATCAAGTCCCATTTTCCCATGCATAAAGTTTCTCATGTTTATCAGGAGAGGAGAGTCATAAAACTCCCCAGAATGGGTATCTTTATCTGTGACTGCAAAAAAAGGAAAAGTATGAGAGTTGTATCTTCCTTTATCAGTCTTTTCCTCAGCCAAACATGATGTTTTCACTTTGTTCTTTATGAAAGAACCTGGCAACACAGCATTGCTCCCAATTTCTTCTTGTCAGTATCAGAAGGAAAGGGATCCAGTCTACTATGTCTTTTGAAATTACAGAAAATTCTTATGACATTAAAAAAAAAAAAAAAAGCACAGAAGGAATCAGCTTGGACAATGCATGTTGTTAACAGTCCATCATCCACACTACTAATGTGCTGCGTGTGGTCTCCAATGTTTGAACTGTGGAAATAACGTCAGTATTGCAAAAATAATAATTTTTATCATATCTAATTCATGGAATGTTGTGAAGACAGTTTTTAAACTATATTCCCCAGAAAAAAAATTGAGCTAATTAAGGCTTTTGCAACAGACTTGGAGAAGGTGAGAAGCAGGGAGAGTCAGAATCTGAGAATGAAAGATAACCAAGTCAAAATAACTCCTAAAATCAAATTTGGCTTATGAGCTGTCAAAATTATGTTGCCATTGGCTAAGGAAAGAAAAAAGTGAGCTATCCAAATATGTTGCTCTCTATCTAAGGAAACTTAATTTAAAAATTAAGAGAGAGGGAGAAAAAAAGGGCAGACATACTGTCATCTTGAAAGAGAAGGGTGAACTCAAAAGGGAAGCCCATCAGGCTTCCCCTTACTTCCCAGTACTACCTTTAAATCTCGATCCTGAAAAGGCTCAGCATTCAGATCACGAGGTGAACAGTGGTCTGTTGAGACACATTTTAAGATGAGGGGAATTAAGCAAATAAGAACAGGTCTTATTATGCATGTATTCTACAATTGAAGTGATATTTTATTTGCTTTTTGTAAATGTCTTTACAACTTTTTACTGAAGAGCTTAGCTCTTTGCCAGGCTAATTGTGCTTGGTCTAATAGTCAAGTCCACATAAAACTGAAAAATAGGGTACAAAATTACAATTGATCACTTCAGGAAATATTCATTTAAGCTGAAGTGACCATAGAATAGGTGAGTATGGTGGGAGGCAATGGAGTGATGTCTTGTTGGCTAAAATGCCACTTTCTCTCTGACATTTGGAACTCCAGGTTCTTGGGAGCAACTGTTCAGGGATCAAACTGCAGAGAGGCAACACATCTGCTCCTGTGCAACCCTGTTTCCCTCTCTGCACCACCCCAGCTCCCTGTTCTGGCACTACTGCAGCATGACAACAGTCAGTCCCCCACAACACTTGCTCAATACCATGGAAAGAAATGGGGAGAGATGGTTCCTTTTCCCCATGGCCAGACAGACTCAGCTCCTAATGAACCTTACACAGGAGCAAGTCATGAGTCAGGGAGAGATAGAACCCCAATGACATCAGGGCAGAGCAAGTCATAAGCTTAGCTGACAAGGAAGAAGTCGTGGCAAGCTGGCCAAAATAGCTTTGCTGGACTGCATCAGCCAGCATCCTTTGTGAAAGAATTGATTAATAACAGATGCATCTGCACTGTAGAAAATAAAATCTTATTTTATCTATATATATTTGTTATAAAACAGCAGAAGACTATTTATTCAAAGCCGAATCAATAGTGGCATTACTGGAACTCATTTGGAATGGACAATGTTTGGCCTATTGTGTTAAATTCCTGAGGGTTTGCCTATTTTTGTATCAGATTACGACTTTATTAGGTACAACTGTTTTTACATTGCATTTTTGTGATTAATGATGCTAAAAGGATTTTGGCAAATCAAATGTTGTACACAAACCTAATGGGCAAAATCTTCTGTAAACTTCTTCTAAGCTCTTGGCAAACTTTCCTCAGGAGCAAATATTAACTCCAGATAGTGTTTATTAGCTTTTATAAAATAATCACTGTAATAGTGGCATGTAATTGCTGGAGGTAAGTGAACATCCAGGCCAAGAATTAATCAAGTTTGAGGTCCTTAATAGAAAAAGGTCAGGAACAATTTATTTCTTGCCAAGTTTGTATTTAAAATAATGTAATTTTCCTCTGATTTTTGTTTCATATTCCAAGAATGATTTCATACACAACATTCCCTGAATAAACTGTATTCTTAACCAGAGATGGGTCTGAACAGCACTTTATACTTTGACAAAATATTGAGGCATTTGGACTTTAAGTTTTAATTTGCACACTGTTGGAGGTAAAACAAGCAAAACATTCAGATCTGAATCCTTTTTTGCCCTCTGCCCAAAGTGTGCATGTTTCTGTAGGTGGGTTTTTATTAGAGGATGTCCTGTCAGCATCACACAAATGGGAATTAAATATTGTTCTTCAAAGTAATCAGAGTCAGTATGCCAGACTCACTAAGCTTTTACTTGTGATCAGTTATAGGTTAAAGTTGATTTTTAAAAAATCACAGCAGGAGGGATATAATCAGGACTTCTTGTATCTGGTGTCTTTCATGTAATAGGCATAAAGTCTCTTTCAATTGCACTCTAGAAACTCAGTGAAGGCTTCCTGTTGAACCAATGTGTGCTAGGTAAGTCCTTGACCAGAAACAGTGCAGAAACAGTCTTTTAACAAGCTACTTGAAGAATGGTTAAAGCATGAATATAGACATATCTATATATCATTAATATAAAATGAATACAGACTATATGAATATAGACATATCCAAGACAACACCGAGTGAAAAAAAAATAAAATAGAAGTGCCACTGAAAAAAGGTCAACTTCAATTCAACCCAATATAAATGCTGCTATATAGCCTTACAATTTGGGATACCAAGGAAGGTAGATTTATCATTTAGGGTAAATGCTACTTCAGGAATTTCTAGTTCCCAGGCTATGTGTAGGGAAGCTGTTGGTCATGCTTTTCTTTGAAGTTAAAGCCATAGTGTAGGTTGCATATCAGAAGATGTGATGTCTCAGGCACATCAAGCTGCCTCAAGACATTCAAGTACAGCTTCAACACAGGAGGTGAGTTTTTCACAATAGCTCCACTGACATCTCTGCAAAATCAAACATTCCCAGGACCTTTGGCTAGCACTGAAGACAACAAACTTGGAATTGTCAGTGTCCATACTTGGCTTTCTTACACTCCAAAGCAAGGTGATTGCATCTAAAATGCTCTCTGGGTAAAGTCAACTCTCCTAGAATTGCCATTCCTGTCTGGAAATCATCTGGGAGAATGCTCATTTGCTCTGGTAGATACCACGCCTGTGACCAGCCTAACAACTTGGCAGCATGGGTAACTGAGTTCTAGTAACTGGTTTTGTAATTTGAAGCTGTTTAATTTGCTAGGAAAGAGAGACAAAGAGGCTTCATGTATACTAGGTCATAAGGGATTTTTTGGTCAATTTATTCTGGGAAACAAAGACATCCTTAGTCACAGACCAGACCTGGAATCTGCTGTTTTTCTGTTGGTAAAAACAGTGAGAGACTTGCCATGGAAGTTTTAAGGCAAGAGTCTTAGCAACAGCATGAAGCGCTCTGCTTGGATAAGCCAGAATCAAAAGCACAATACCCACACTTTCGAAACCCATCCATTCTCTAGTGCTAGAATTCAGATTTGTATTCAAAAGAGCTCACAGAAGCGCGTCCACTCTCTTTTTATAATCTGTTGAACATCCGCCATCAGTCATATTTAATGTATATAAACACTTCTGCACAAAATCTTAGGGGATTCTAATTCAAATAAAACTATTAACTATAAGCTTTCAAACTCCTTTATTTTTCAATCATAAGATTTGCCTTTAAATTTGTCCTGATCAAATCAAAGTCATTTAAATGTTATTATTTTCCTAACCTTACCCTTCTAGCATATACTGTGAAATCACAATACTGTACAGAGGAACACTGTAAATGGATAATGACCTGCAGTTGTTATGCATTACATCACGGAAAGAAGCATTTCCCACTTCTCAATACTGGAGCTTCACTTAGAAAATCTGTTATTTCAATGCCTCATGGGGCTCCCCAGCTCCACGGGTGTCAGAGTCTTCTATTTATCTAAATCACTTCTGCTATCAGCTGTGGAAAAGGTAGTATTAAACCTAAATATGTAAGCCTTTCCAGACCTGGACCTCATCCAGCTCCAAGCAGACCAACACAGGTGTCTCTGACTGCTGATCTCCAGGTCTCCAGGGGAATACAGATCAGAAAAGCCCATGCTGACCCTGTCCAAAGCCAGCACAGGCTGCAGATTAGTTTATTTACATGAGCTGTGTATCTCATGATTTTCCTGCAAGGTATACCTCATTGAATAAAATACAGTGGTAATTTTAACAAACTTTTCTATTGGATAGTCTCTTTGGAGGACTAAATATAGGCATCTGACTTCAATCCAAAAATGTAATTACTTACATACCACAACATACCATTTAGATAAAAAAAGGAAAAGAGTCGAGTAATTTGCAGGAGCTATTCTTCAGTCTGATTCACGAAATTATCCGTATCTGTCTTTTCACTTGATTCAAAATCCTAATATAAAACTCAGTGCAGTATCAACAGGTTGATTCAGAATCTGCCAGTTCACCTTTACAAATCAGTTTTCCCAAAGCAAAAACTGTGGAGTTACAAAAATCAAGCTGACTTCTGTGCTAGAAATATATTCCCAACTGACATGAGATGAATCCAGCTTTTATTGGAAGTTCTAGTGCAAGCAATTTTTTTATAGAGACCCTATAGCTAGAATGAAGAAAGAGCAAAACTCTTGAAGCTGTTAAGTGTCATTTAACAGCTCCAAAATAACGAGTCCAAAATAACACAATTGCTTTCAGGGTTCCTCAGAAAAATCTTTAACAAGCCTGGAAGAAACAAAAGGAGTTTTCTTACTTCTCTTCACAAGTTGGCTGACCACAATTGGAGCCTAAGTAAAAAATTTTGCTTCAGGTAAGAATCTCTCTGAGAGAAATGAAAAGTGCAGGAGAAAAAGAGCCCTCCCCTCCCACTGCAGCTGGCCAGCTGAGCAAGCCGGCATTTCCCACATCAGGACCACAGCAAATGGCAGCATGCAACAGAGATCCTCAGTTCTCACTTCACCACATATACCAGCATTCCAAGTAAAAAGTTCATATTCATACCAAATTATGGCCCCAGTGGGAATACATGCCATGGACTTTTATTGTAATGGAATTTTATGTTGCATATATAAAAATACAGTGCTTGCTATACAGTTGAGTAAAGCTAAAATTCCTCCCTAGAAAATCTGTGTAATTTTGTGTTTTACAGGGCAGGACAAATATAATTCATGAATAAAATAGAGGGAAGAAATGCAGAGAAAGGGCAAAGGAGACCATGATAATATGAGATATTAACTGAAACAGGCATTCATCCAAAAATACAGGTTTTGTCTATTTCTGACCACTTAATATAGTTTTGTGAAAAAAAAATCTTTTAAAATGAAAATACACATCTTCACAAGTAAACATGACTTTCTGGTTGGAACAGGCTGCACAGAAGGAGCACAGAGACAAAACCAGAAATACACATGGGAAAAGACGAAGTTAGGTTCACGTGTAAAGACATGATCCATGGAGAAGGAAAAAGCTTCCTTTCTCAGACCATCCCTGAGACCATATTCGGGAGGATCCTAGAAAAGAGGACCTGCTGGCATATGTACCTCGGCATCTTCACCACTGGTAGTCAATTATGGGAAGGAAAAAAAATCCCTAACTTGATTTTGAGTCCCTAAGGAATCTGATCTGAACTTGCTAAGGCACAGTAAGAGTCTCAAGTAAGGATGTCATGGGGAGCAGGATTGCACACTGAGGTGCTCACACACAGAGGCGCAGAACAAAGGCACACTTCTGGGATTATGTTCCTTCACTTTTATCAGTCAGGCAGTACTTACAGGTCACCTTTGCAGCAATGGTGTTAGACATGAGTGTTTCAGACATTACATGAACCACAGGATGAAACTAGCTATAATTTTATAATCACTCATCCAGCAGCATGTTGTTTTGGCCGTGTGACACTTACTGCAGCAAGCAAATACCATTTACAAAATCTTTTTCTAACTTTTTTCTAACTGTGTATTATCCACGTGGCACTGAATATTTTACTGATTATTAGAAATCAAAGTCTTTGCTTCAAGAGGTTTGTAATCTAAATGAAAAGTACAGGCTCAGGATAGATTATGGGATGTAAGAAGTAAGGTAGTAGGCAAGAAAATCTAGAACATATCTCTTCAGGTCTGGTAATTTTTAAAGAACAAAAATCAAGATTTCCTAAAAAAAATAGAGAATAATCCTATCTATTAAAGCCACAAGAAGAAAGCATTTTGGAATCTTCCATGTTTCTGTTATGTTCTTTTTCATCCACTTTATTTTACAGAGCTTTCAGTCTGTGACTGAACTGAAACCAGCCAATTTCTCTTTCTGGTTCATGTATATTAGCTCAATGCTGCTAGGTTTGTTTCTCCAAAACAGCAGGGTGCTGGGATTTTTTAAAGGTTTCCACAGAAATTAAGAGGAGAGGGATATAATACCTTCAACTCAAATTTATTTCTTTTAATTCATTTTATATGCACTTGGGGCCTAAATAACTCAAGAGTAATTACTGAAAAGTAGCCTATTGTGTGACTTGCACCCCTTTGTGAGCAACTATTGCTTTAACTCCAGATGCAGAGTGTTTTGTAACATGACTTCGCTCCATATTCCCTTTGTGGAACATACAGACAAGCAGTGGATCCATTTTTCACTTGCATGCCAGAATAGCTAACCATATGTGTACAGTTACGCATGTATATAAAGGCCAGGAATCAATTATTGCTACTAGAAATTCGTACAAATCAGGAGACAGACATAACACCTCACAACGGCCTCTCTAAACAGTAGTGCCCCCTAAGCCTACTCCTACAACAGATTAAAGTTAATTCTGATAACAAATCGTAGTCCTTAATTTTTTTACTAGTACTTGCCAACCTCTGGAAATGTGGTCTCGAATAACAATAGCAATGACAGGTAAGAAATTTTAAGCATTCATTCAAGTTGCTGGTCTCTGTCCAAATCGTTACCACTCATAGTATGGCTTGAAAACTTAGAGACACACATTTGTTTGAACAGAGTTCACCTTGCGCAGGGCAAACAAGACACCTCAGACAAAAAACATCCAACAGCTGCACAATATAGTGTCATATCATTATTATCATATCATTATTACAGGTCTACAAGGTCTGTGTGAAATACAAATGAATATGCAAGGGTTATCAGAGTGAAAAGGCAGAAATGAGGAAAATCTGGAACCAGCTAGTCACATTTCACTGAGCTAGATAACTACATCTTTCCTCTCCTCATTTTTCCTCTCTGTTACAAGCATCTGGAAAAAAAATGAATAAGTTGTGTTGGGGGAGTAGTGTTTGAAACTTTTTCCTTTGCTTCAATAATCTGGAAATCTCAGAATCTCTAACAGCTGAGGTTTTTTTTATTTCCCAGTCCAAAGAAAGAGGGATGGGCTTTTCCCTTATTAGCACAATGGTTTTATGGGTGTTTTTTATGCATACTTTTTATATATACTGGGTCATTTTTGCAATCTTTGACCTGTCATTCCTGCAACTGCACAAACCAATGCCTGGACTGGAACAAGGGCTCCAGTTCTCTCCCCAACTATTCTTAAGAAAGCTGTTCTTAAGAAAGGCCATCAGTGTCTCACTGAAATACTCATGTTTTCCTTTTCTAAGAACTAGTATCCTAGGGTTTTATAAGTCATCTTCCTAGTGAATTAAAAAGTCAGGGACAGTCTTGGACTATTACAGTTTACATATTCACTTCCATACATGTACAAACACTGAAACAGTAGAGGCTGAATTGAACACAGGTACTGTACATGTCTACTTTCAGAGTTCTTTGTACAACACCAAAGCCTGGTTGGCAGAACACAACGTTGTCTAAAAACTTTAGGATACCAGAGCAACATAAAGCAAATGGCTGCTTTGCTTCTATCATTCCCTCTAATGGAGTATCATGTGATATGCATTTCTTCCCAAGACTGAACATTTGCTCAAACCCAGAAAAATAACTTAGCAGACCATGTATAATGGCACCACCTAGTGATTTCCTGAAAGAACCAATTATATTCCAGAGCTGGTATTATAAAATCCAAATTATATGAGAAGCTCTTAAGTATTTAAACAGTGATGCTAATCTGTATAATCTATTGGACATCTTAAATTGTTTGCAAATTTTCTCAAAAATAATTATTCTTGGAATAATGTGTCCTTTCAATGATTCATGAACAAGCTCAAAAGAAGCAGAAATTTTTGAAACAGAATGGAAGTACTACAAAGAAGGTTTTTGCATTAGTAAGAAATACACCAATGCCTAGCTTTTTAAAGGGAAGACAGTATTTTTTATTCGTTTAGTTGAAAATGTGCTCCTATTTAACTTAGTCTCTTGCAGCAAAAAGATTTTGATTTTCTTGAAAAAAATCAATAGTTTAAGTGAAATTTGGCCTGCTTCTGAGCAAAGAAGAATTTGCAATTTTATGTATTCCATTAATAGGAAAAAATGGTAGGATTGTACACAGCACAAAGTTCACAGGTTGGCAAATATTGCCAGGAATAAACTTACGCCCCAAAAAGAAACTGTACATTTTTTTAATATATAACACTCCAAGTATTGAAATAGCTAAGCTAACCCTTGAACACTTTTTTTTTTTTTTAAATACAAGGAGCTTTTACACAATACGTGTTTAAATTTGAATGTTTCCTTATGGACATAAATACTTCAGATGCACCAAAACTTGGGGATATGTAGAATGTACAGAATTTTAAGTTTTAAAAGAAAAGTTAGCATTGGTGAGTACAAAGATTAGATAGCCTCTAAGTCCCTAACCTACCTTGCTGAGACCAATGGAAAATCTTCAGTAAACAGACTAAAGTGAAAAAAATGCACATATGTATACATGTAGGTGTGTGTCTACATGTCCCTACATATGCATATTTCTTTCCACATGTATGCATATATAAGTGTAGAGTAACCTTAGAAGAAATCAGGATCTCTAAAAATACTATCATGATAAGGATTGTAAAATGGGTTCCTTTGTATCTCCAGTTATGTATATGTCACAATGTGCTAAAAAGCATAAAAAATAATTAAGATTACCCTTTTAAAAAATGGAAATGCCTAAACTCTGCTTCTCCTTGACAGCAATTTTAACCCTTATCAGGGATAAATCAATCTGCAGCAGAAGACAGCTATTTAAGGCCAGCGGATGGGGCCAGAACCATGATAAGTGCAGGACTGTAGCTGTTGCATCCTTGGCCACTGCACTTCTGTGTTCAGGGCTAAGCTACCCACACTATTTCTTGTGAGCAAGGCTGTCATAATTTTGATTTTTTGTGTCTTTATCTCTATTTGGCATCTTCATGCACATAGATTTTAATTATCCCCTCTGCATTTGTGCATTATTTTTAATCTTTGGATTTTGTTTTGTTTTAACTTAAATTTTTTAATCCAAAGTTTCACTGAAAATGCCTTGAGGCAAGTGATAAAAGCCAGAAGCTGAGCTGGATAAATGATCCAAAGTGCATGTGATAGTTTTTCTTTCTTGACTGGATAACCTCTCTTTAGTAAGACCTAAGACATAGTTCCATCATGCCATGCAGCCAGGACACAGTGCCATGAACTAATATTGCTCTAAGCTGAAATTTCCTTCAGTACACCACAGCACAATGAAGGGATCCATGCTTCATCAGGGAAAAGCAAAACAGAATCAGCTTACTAATTGGCATACCTTCTAATTGCAGACCCACACAGCACTGATTTTGCTGCAGTACATGCAATTGTGAAGCTATCCTGAGCCCTGACGTTTCAACTTGATCTGCACGAGGGTCCAGCTGGGAATGTGAGCTTATAGTACTACACCATGAAATCTTCTACACTCAAATATCACCCAGTTGTTTTCTTTTCTTTGAGAAACTATCACTATTGTAATTTCCAACCCTTTCTGTGACATTTACAGGAGCATATTCATCCTGGCTGCCCGCCAGTAGTGCCTGCATGATGCCAGTGTTACTCTTCACCCTACAGCTGAGCACCACAAGGACAGGATGTGGTCCCAGGGCAGTGACTGCTCATACTGTAGTACCCATAGTGCATTATAAGACCTATGTGGGCAGCAGGAATAATAGAAATCTACAAGACACAAATTTTCCTCTGAGCCATGGGACTCAGGACTTGGACACTGAAGGCAAAATGTGAGCAGTATGGAAAGATGTGTGGGCTCTGCCCTGTGTGGACATAAGGCTTTTTGATTGTTCTCCTTCAGGTAATTCACCTCCCCTTACTACATTTGGGAACATTAATATACCTTAATATAGGGTATAGACTGTACCAGTTTCATTTTAGTAGTCCAGAGTATCCAGAAATCTTAAATGTGGATCTGCATTTTTCTATTTTTTGTGGCATCTCTCTCACTCGCATTCTGTTGTCATCTATGTTTTCTACGTTTTCACAACTCATATTCACCTTCCCACATGAAGGATATCTCTGGTAGGGGACATTTATATTGCAAGTAACCTGAACATTTGAGTTTGCACTTACTACACTGAAACTGGCAGAAGTGGCCCTCTATGGCTTTGAAAACACAGTGCACTGTACACAGGACCTACAGTCCATTAAATTCCCCAAGTACACACTCCTGCCTTCTCTATATGCTTGTTGGCCTATAAAACTTAAACTTCTATTTCATTCCTCAGAACAAACTTGAAATGCAAATGTACTAGACGAGAGCTGAGGTCTGTCCACACATGTTCACTGATGGCTTCAAGGAAGAGAACCTATTTTAAAATAGAAGAGAAGCAAAAAAGTCTCTGAGACTTGCCACCTGTTTTGATCAGGGAACCAGCTTTAATACTAATGCAGCACTACTTTGTATGTTTCCAACTGAATTTGGAAAAAAAAAAAAAAAGAAAAAAGGAGGGAAGGAGGGAAGGAGGGAGGGAGGGAGGGAGGCCGGAAGGAGGGAAGGAAGGAAGG
>JAWWEE010000105.1:100379889-100660466 GCA_035221455.1 Xenops minutus
AAGGAAGGAAGGAAGGAAGGAAGGAAGGAAGGAAGGAAGGAAGGAAGGAAGGAAGGAAGGAAGGAAGGAAGGAAGGACAATTACCTAAAAGAGACTTGGTTTTGGCAGAAAGAAGGGCTTCTGAAGAAATCAACAATATAAGAACTTACAGCGCATGCTTAATAAAAAGATTAAAAGATTTCTTCTTAAGAAAAAGAGAAGTTGCTGTACTCTGGTTGGGCGCTTCACCTGAGGACCCTGAAAGAAACCCTGGAAGATTTAGTGCAAACTCACAAAGGAGACTCAGTAGATGGCACTCCTCCCCCTTACTCAACATAGGGGCTCAGCTATGGATTAGAAGCTGTTCTTCCAAGGGGAATGGGTCAAATTGTCTTCTATAAGATATAGAATTCAATATATACCTATACAGAGAATCAAATATGTTCAAGTTTTAAATATGCATAAAACAAACAGTCTAGGACCCAACTTGCCTAGAGAATACCTTTCTCCATATGTCTCAGTGTGACCCATTTCCTTCTAACTCCAGCTATCGTGATTGGAGTAACAGATGCTGTGGGGCTTGGAACGGACCAGAGGAGAAGACAGCAGGCTGTTGCAATATGAAATTGCCTTTGAATATGTGTGGAATCTGTTCAATCTTCCTGTTTGCACAGGACATGATAAATGCAGTTCTCTAGTAGCCCTGCTTGGATGACCTCTGTTTGAAAATATAACATCACTCTCTTATTCTACCCAGGAGATGATTGCAAGGTTTGGATAGATAGTTTCTGTAGTTGTACAGAATTTGTAAATTCTTTTACGATCTTTGGAATCAGAAGTCCATAATAAGTCACTACTATTAAGGTATACAGAAGAAATAATACACTAAATCTAGCTAAGTCAGTTCTAAAGACAAAAATATTAATTTACACTGAGCTCCTTCAGTTTGGATTTTCCATATATTTTACTCTGCTGAATAATGTTTTCTTAATACTTGCTGAAGTACTTACCAATCTATAAACATAGTTCACGTACCTCTACGCTATATTTCAAATAGGAGTTTGGAAGAAAATTGTTAAGTCTAATGACAAATAATCTGTAGAGGGAAAAGTAAGAAGATCTAGAAAATAAAGAACTGTTGGAACAGATATTAGAATTTTCCATTGCAAATTATCACCGCGAACCGGCTGTCTGGGAAACACTCCAACCTGATGTTGGGTTCTCTTTGATAACGTGGTGTTTCTAAGCAACATTTCTAGTCAGCCCATGTGTCTGAGTGGTCAGCCACCACTCTGTAACTTCAAAACATGAATTTCTTTTGTTAGATGCAGATCCAATTTGCTATTTGGTTTTCATATGAAAAATACAGCAGGCTTTTTAAGATACAGGTTTTTTTTTTTTTTTTTAAAAAAAAAAAGAAAAAAGGAAGCGGTGCTAAATTTTGTAACACATTTCAACACATATAGCAGCATGTTTAATTTATTCAATACTACAATAATGAACCCCTATTTTGTTCTTAAATGAAGCAGATGGGCATTCAGGTAGCATGTGTTAAAGTTGTCAAGAATTTATGTTCTAATTCCTTTCACATAGCAGCCAAAGGCACTTCTTACATAAGAATGACAGTGACAACAATTAGCTGGTCTCTTCACTCAATATGTTTCCACTACAATCCTAGATTAAATATTTTTTTAGGATTTGGACTTGCTGAACTAGAATTTCTGAGGGTCATTCTTTCCAAACCTTGCAAGTTGAAAAGCTGTGAATTCTAATCCTTCAAAGCCCATGGACTGCCCATCCAGCTTGCATCTATGCTTTGCATATGTTCAAGTGCAAGGCACATATAATGATTAGGTAATTCATAATTTAATTTGGAAATTGTTCCTTTCTCACCCAAAAATAACTATAATTTGATATGTAGGGTTCATATCACTGATAAATAAAGAACAGGCATGTGCCTGTGAAACAAGTAATAATCAGTTCTGCAAGAGCTAAGATCTCTCATACTGACATTAGAAGGGAACCAGACCAGTTCTTGGCTGATGGACACTGAACTAGACAGAGTCCTGTAGACTGCTAGCAGGGGACATGGTGGAGCCTCAGGAGATCACTGTGTTTAGTGAAGTTAGGCACCATTTTCTGTGGCTGTGCTTGCATCTCAAAGAGACTGACTTCAGATCGATGGCAGGGACTGTTGCATTCCACACTCATTGCATTCCACACTCAAGCAGAAAATATTTTAGATTTCTATAAAATCATCCTATCAAAATGAATATATTTTATCAACTCAGATCTGGAATATATGCATCCTACCAGTGCTAATTATAACAAGACATATGGTGAAACAGCATTTCAGATTGAGACAGTTTGGGGAATTTCTCTACTATGATTTCTTCTTGACACTGGAATCTTATGGGCATCTGTCAGAATGCAAGTTCCAGCAGAATGTGGCACACTCAGCTCCTTCTGATCCTTTGCTTCCATATTGACATAAAACCCACAGTAGGTGACAGAAAAGTTGCTTGCACCTGGCTCATGGCTAAAAATACTGAGCCATTAAACTTTGATGATCCGCCATTTAAATGAAGCACACTTGGATAAAAGATGGCAGCTATCCAGAGCAAATGGTTATTTCAAGTCTGATTCCCAGGAAAGATAGTAATTGAACTACAGATTAGTTACCAAGAAACAGATCATCTGATACACCTTATCTAAAAATCACCAGAGGGATAGAAAGAGAGTTAAAGAAGTTGTTTTCTCTGAGATTACTTCAGAAGAAAGAAAGAGAGAGCAGGCAGGACTGAGAAAAACTCAGTGATTCAGACCTGAAACTGGAGAAATGTCATGGACAACCCAGAAAACTCTGACCCAAGGATGGCAACCATCCAAGGTAAAAAGGAAACTGAAGCAGGAGGCTGAATGTGGAAATTATTCGTCCATAGATGTGTACTTCTGATGGTAGCTGAAGGAAGATGGGATAATTTTTGTTACAGATTTGTTCACCTCAGCTATTCCATATCTTTGAGAAAAGAAACTGTAAGCTTATGTTGACCATAATGTGGAGTTCTGGGAAAAGATATGCGTGGAGAAGTAGGGGAGGAGGCAGTGGGCTGTAGGAGTCTTCCTTTTTTTTGAAACAATAGTAGATAAAAAACATATCAAAGAACTCTTCCAAAAAGAGAGGCTAAATCTTACCGAGGCTAAATCATAAGAAAGCTTAAAACATTTAGATATCTTGTAATTTTACCCAAACACAGCAGCTTGGAATGTACAAAGAAAACTGAGCTTTATCAAGGCTGTGACACATGCAGTCCTAGAAAAATTAATTCATCTAGCCTGCAGCTATGCGTTCCTTTCTTAGCACACTGGTTCCCCTTGTTATAAGTCACAAGAGTATTTCTGTCACACACTCTCCCTTTCACAACAGTCAGTCTTCACAGAGGCCTGAATTTTGACTGCTCTTGTGAATCATGCCAAGGTGAAATACATGGAGACAGGGGCCTTTTTGACCTTCTCTAAAGCATCCATCAGGGACCAAACAGTCTATGGACTTCCTGCGTGCAGCAGGAAAATCTTCTAGTGCAATTTTTCCCATTCCGTGGCCATGTGAAAACATGACTGGATAGATCACAGGTGCAGGCAATTTCCCTCCCCTGGTCTGGCTGCAGGCACTGGGGTCACCTCTCACTATAGCACCAGTGGAACAGCATTTTATGTCTTTCTTCACCAGTGCTGGCTGAGGTATTTTTCCTCAATATGCCTGTGGTGCCCTGCCTCTTCATGGAGAAAGGCCATGGTTCTCCTCGGGAGACTTACTGGAACTATGGAAGATCTGTATAATGCGGCCAACATGTCTATCTTTCAGCATTCAGCACGAGCAGAACTTAGGTGACATAGAATTTAAAATCCTGAATTTAAAAAAAAAAAATACCCAGTAGGAAAGACTACAAATATACAAACACAGCCCCTGGAAAATACAGGTGGAGCTTAAGCAATAAAACTCATGAAAGAAATTCATCCATAGAAAATTCATCACAAAGACACCAAATCAACTCTCAAATACAGGAAGTATTCCCAACAACCAGTTAATCTATGTAAATTAATCTGTAACTTTTTTTAAGCCGGTGTTGAGTTCCATGAGCTGTGGGATTGCCCACAAATATGTTTGTCACGAAATGCTGTGAAGAGATCTATGTGACAGGGAGTTCCTGAGACAGACCTTGAGAATGACAGCACAGAAATCAAAACAAAGGTCCATGTAGCACAGTGTCTTTAAAGAGCAGTGAAAAGTAGATGGCTAAAGAAAGTGTAAGTGCTAGGAAAACAATATGATATTTTGTCTATTACATCATTCCAGCTTCTAGTGCCGTGTAGATAAGTGCCTTCGTAAGCCAGATGTTGTAACTTTGTGGTTAGCACTGCTTGATTGATTTTCTGCTCATGATTTTAACTGGTCACTACATCTGTGGCTCAGACCATGGTCTCATTTAATTTCCTCTCGTGAGCATTTCTGTGCTTTCTACCATGCAGGCCACTACACTTGAAGTAACTTTTGCCTATTACTTCATTTGATTCTTCCCATCTTAAAACTCAGCATTGCTCCAGAAAACCTCTGGGAAAGTAACAGTGAAAAGATTAATGAATGCAACTTACAAATTGTGCATGTGTTCAAAAGCTTGATCCAAAATTCCCTTGCTGACTAAGCAAAAAACAACATAGATTTGAGTCAGATACACACTACTTCCAATCTGATTTTGTTGTGATTGATGCCAGAAAGTCTCATGGCACTTGAAAACTCAAAAGTCATAAAAATTGGGTTTGAACATTAAATCCTATATTACTGGGTCTTGTTCCCTGATTTAATAAAAGTAATAGTGTTTTCATTGCAAGTACAAACAGTTGTCAATTTGACAATTACACAATGTGCATCAAAATATTTTTGCCAGTTAATATGCTTGGTGAACATTCACAAAAATCTACTATATAGCAGAACAGAGTTTAATATTATAGTACCACTAAACATAACAGTCCCTTTTGATAACCTTCATCATTCTCACCAGTCCAGGATTGTGCCACTCAATACTGTCTAAAGAGTAGCAAAGCCACTGATGGTCCATGAAGTCATTCAAACCTCTTTGGGTGTTTGATAAACTTGTCTCTTGTCACTGAGTCTGTAAACACGAAATCAAGAGATCAGCTTTCTATATACCATGAATGACACCCAAACTTGAAATTCACCAGATGGATCAGAGTCTTAAAAGACTCACTTTCACATCTTTTAAAATGGGGTGGAAATGATCCATGTCACAGTTAATCAGTCTGGCAGGACTGCCATTTGTCATTCCCTGTCTTAATTTCCTCCAAAATTTCTTTGTCAGATAGCATAGGATCAAGCCATCCTTACTGGGAGCTTTTCATTGCCTTTCCCAGACAGCTATTGCAGTCTCATCACAGATGAGAAAGAGCCAGTTTTTTGTCTCCCTTATTTTCACTTATAGGCCCCACCATATACATCAACACAGTAGCTCAAGTACGAGGTCTTTCTGCTTAGTTCCCGTAGTTCTTTTTAATCTCTTATTTTGAGATGGACTGTGAACCTTGATTATCTTTCCCTGCTCACCTCAGTCTTTGCCGTGACTGTTTCCATCCTCTTCCCAGGATCAGGTAAGATGTAAGCCCTTCAGTGACTTTTCATAGCCTGCAAGGGGAAGCTTCTTGAGGAGGCCAACATGCCAGCTACTCTACCTTCTGGTTAGAGTAGCTTCCATTCATTCTTCCAGGGAGAAGCCTCCATACACACCCTCCTCTACTACCCCAAGCCTTTTCCTGAACTGCGCTGTTTTCTTCTACCTTGTTCAGCTTTAAAAGGTTCATTCCTCCTCCCCTCTTTCCTGTCCTACTCTCCCAGGTCTCAGATTTTGCCAAAATATCTTCTGAAGTCCCCATAGGGTCCCCTCATCAGTTAACTGACTTTTCCAAAGAATTTCTGCAAGCTTGTGACCCCCTCCTGCTCCTCTTTTCCCAGTTATTAGATTCAACCTTCTTAATCAGTTCCAGTTGAGGTGCAAATACTCAACCACAGGAAATTACACTTTGGTTTATTTGGCATCCCCCTGACAAACACTCGTCTACTTCACAGAATCATGCAGGGTGAGCCCTTCCAGGATCAGAGCACTTTCTGAAGTCTTGGTTTCACTACCCAGAATATTTCAGGATGAAGAATTAAATTTTATTCTTAAAATGTTCCTATTCTTTCAGAAGTTAGGACGTTCTTTATTTGAACCTTCCACCCCAGTGATGAAGAGATGTGTCCTAAATACCTTGTGAGAGATACTTGGAGATCCTCAATTGCATGGAGTCAATTAGAGCATGGGCAAGTAGGGCTCAGCATCTTCAGGCTCTCTTTGCAGTGGTGAGGTGGTATGGGCCCTGCACTGCTTTTCCTGCATGGGTTTGGGGTTTTTTTTTCAATAATTCCATTGCAGGCTTGGCCCTTCAATGTAGTTAATGCTAAGCACATAAATAGTTTAACTGATGTGAAAGAAATTGCCTACATGACTGCACATGTGATTAAATGCTTTGGTGGATCAGGCCAGAATGCAGAACACATTGTTGAATAAGCAATGAGTGTGTATATAAACAAGACCTTTACAAACTGATGTAAACATAGCACATGCATTTCTTTAAGAATCTCGCAACTGAGTTCAGTCCTGGCCTAAATGCACTGGCTTTAGTAGGAAAAGGCTAGCAATTAAATTATTCTTACTTATTTTTTTATAGGAAGACAAACTGCTGAGGTGAAAGTCCATGGTTCTAATTTTATTAGTTACAGACATATTTTCATCAGTTGCTATACAATCTTATGTCATGATTTACAGTACTGACAATATGCAAAAACCTTAAAAATATTTTGATTTCTATTTTTATCCAGCCTCCGTTGCTTTTATGAAGGATGGTGTTTGTGTTATTGGCCACTGGAGCCCAGCTAAGAACATCAGAACATTATCCTGCCCTGCCCCTGCAAGTAATGAACTCTTTTCCAGTCTGTAAAGTGTTGGTGTTTTGTGGTTTCCTGAAAGGGAGATAGCAGCTAGCTGTGCCTGCTCCCACTGAACATGATGTTAGGGTTGTCAGCTTATATCAGAGGTTGCAGTGCCAGCCCCCCTGCAGGCATCAGCGCAGAATCAGTGCAGGGGAGGAACCATTGCTTACTTTATTTTATTTTGCCATCATGACTACACCACTTCAAGTAATCTCCAACTTGATAGCTCCACTAATAGTCAGCCTGTTAGCCACAACTCCATGAACCAGAATAAGTAGCAGTGATACTTTTATAACATCAAAATAAACAGGGATTTACACATGCTATTTTGATCTTGATCCTGGCTTTTTTAGTAGTTAAATTACTTTTAATAGTTGCCATGAATTTTATTAAAACTTATAGCACTCTTTTCTTTGTTTCTACTTCTGTGGGAAAACATATCTGTGTTGAAACATATCACAAGCCATCTTAAATGGCATTAAACTAGTTGTCCCAAAGGCCTCCCAATAGAATTGCTAAAGCTTTAATTTCCTACTTTAATCAGTCATTTATTCTGCCCCTTAAGAAGACAGAGCTTCCATTGATTGAAATGCATTCACATAACTGGGATTATTTGTATGAGCTAAGAAAACTGAAAAAAATTAGAAGCTACTATTTTTGTAGACGGCTTTGGAAATATTCCAGCCTCTCTAGTGCTCATGTCCTATCTACAAGTGGAGATTCTGTGCACCTCAAACCCGCTAGTGTTAATGAGAATGATCTCTGCAAACATGCTGCATGTAGCTGGAAAAGAAAGAGATTCTGATGTTCTTGCTTGTTAACATTCTCCTTTGTTTCTGCCCTCTCCAACTGAAACGTTTTCTAGATGTTTTTTTGGCAGCTTTAGCAGCATTAATGTGTTCCAAACTAGAAAAGTTTCTACTTCAATATCTCACAACTAACTCAATATGTACTGACCTCAAACCCAGGATAGTAGTAATTTGATACTGCAGCTCATTATTGTTACTCCCAGCAAGTTTCCCCTTGAAAGTGCCTGATGCTTCCCCCTCCCTCTCACACATACCCTCCCATCCTCCATTCAGAATTTGGTTTTAATTGTTCAGGGGAAAAAATTCAGACTGTGAGCCAACAATATATTTCCAGGGGGTACAAGATATTAATAGAGCTATATCGTGGCCCCATATATTGTAATAAACTGTGCTGTAATTTGTTTACCCACCGTAGACAGTAACTAACATTCAGATAAATGGAGTTGGCGCCTGCAAGATTTATGATATACTTCTGTGCTTAGCAATGTTTAATCAGGGAGTTAAAATATTACAGTGTAAAATCCTTTACAAGCATGCACAAACAGAGAACTACCATTAGAGGCTTGGCAGACATACTCGGTGTCAAATAGTACCTCCAGACACTCTCAAAACACAAAGAGGAATATTCAAAGCAGCTACTAACTGACTAGCATTATTTGAGAACCACGTCAGAGCTCATTTTTTTTAGGGGGACTTGCTTTTGAAGTGACAGAATGATAGGCAGGGACAAGTGGGCTTGTCTGCAGAGCCCTTCAAGCTGAAAGAAGTTGGGGTGGGTGGAAAGCATGGAGGTGGGGGGGAAGGGAGGTGAATTTTGGTCAGAAAGGTGGTAGATGCCTGTCACAGAGCTTAGTGTGTTTGGATAAGACAGGCTAGCATGTGGGGGGATCAGCATGAAGCATCACACCTGGAGGAAAAGACAACTAGCTCCAGCCTCAGTGCCATAAGCCTGGCTCCACAAAGTCTAGCCAACATCTGGAATGGATATCAAGAGACACAGTGCAGCCCTGACTGGCGCTCTACTCTACCTTTGTACTTTTCACTGCAAATTGAAAAGCAAAACAGACATCAAGGATATATTTATATAACTGTCTTCAAGCTGCATTTTCTACTCCCATCTGCTGCACATGATAAGTTTCAAGTGTTTTCTAATAAAAAAAAGGGTTGGGTTTTGGGGTTTTTTTTTTACTTCTTCTTCAGTATACAGACTGACCTTTTTTTTATTCACAGTTTTAAAGGAACAGTAAATATTTTACAGCCAAAGGAAGTGTCAGCACTGTAAGACTTTCTGCTATTGACATTATTTAACCACGCAGGCTATTGAGCCAAATGTGACAGGGTGTGCGTCTGTGCGTGTGCAGACGCCTGTATTTGCCTCAGTGTGCAAACGAGCTCGTTTGTGTGCATTTGTATCTGCACATGTGTTTTTGAGTGGAACATTGCTGGGCATTTTTCACTTTATTTTCACATCATGCCTTTGTTATGTTGTGCAAAGGAGGAGGGCAGCCCTTCATGTACAAACAAGAGACCCTGTGGTAAACTGCTCTCCAGGAGGGGCATGCTGAAGGAATGCAGCCTCCATATCAAAAAGACTCTGTTTTTCCTCTCTGCTTTCGAGCTATATAGTTGATGAGACAAGATCAGCCTTCTAGTCAGGTTGATTGATTATAAGGAAAATAAAATGGTGATATTTGACTGAAACTTTTCCTTCTTACCATAAATCACCAAACTGGGCCTGGACATACATGGGTTTCCACAAAGACATAGAGAGCATGGACTGATGCACTCCTCAGCAAAGCCAGCTAGACTCAGACATGATAAAATACATCCTGGACCACACGGGCAATGACACATATGAGTAGCCCTGAGAAAGTACAGTTACCTGAGGCAATCAAGTTCCACCCATGAGAGACAGTAGGAACCAGAGATACTCGTCCAGCCCTAAGAAATATCTCCTCTTTAGTAGAGAGGCAGATCCCTATCACCTTACTTATTGGTATAATTTAGGGACAGCTGCATTAGTTGGATCTATACTGACATAAAATTTTCAGGAAAAAAACCCCAGCTCTTTAAGTCCACTGGTGAGAAGTTTCACCAATAGTGATAACAGGAATAATAATCTTACAGAATCTGGTTGGAACATCAAAACTATTATTTGCTATTACTTGCTCTCATGAGAAAGGAAAATCATACAGGAAAAGAGCTTTAGTTTCCCTCCATATTGCAAAGTACTATTTTCAGCTGGTTTAGTACAGTGAACAGGAGATGGGGATGTAAAACCTACAGTTCTGTTGTGACTGCACCAATTTACCTTTTAAACTCAAAGAACTAGTAACATCTCTGTCCACTCCTTTGGAAAATACATAATATTCACCCATTACAGGGAGAACACAAGGCTTAAATTAAGAGGTTCTAATTAAGATAATCCTTAATTTTGTGTTGAAAATTCATTTTTATGTTATAGCCATTCATTAAAGCAGAAATATTTTTCTTTTTTTTCACGGCAAATATTACTTTTTTTCCATAAGAGAGTCTTCAAGGAAAAGGATGTTGTCTTTAAAAGAAGCATTATTTCTGTAATAAAAGTATTGTCAAAAGCAAAAATATTTTTTCCAGCAATATTTCTTATGTAAAAAATCCCATCATTCCAGAATCACATTACTTGTAATATGCTTCAGCTGTTTCAATTAAAAAGTGCATTATAAAATACTATATTTATAGCATAGGAAGAAATTATACACCCTACATTGTGAGACCCCACGAATTTCAAAAGAGCAGAACTTTTCTAAAGTAATATCAAAATCAATGCAATCTGAAAAATGGATCATTCCTTAACATCTATTGAAAATCATTCTGTGTTAGCTCTTTTCCACATTACGGAGGTAAATACAAATATTTGGATTTCATTTGCTGCTGTGTTATCAGAAATAATTATTTTATTATACAGTTTGGAGTGTTTGGGGGGGGGTGGTGTTTGGGGTTTTTTAATTTATTTTTTTTTACCAAAAAAGTCTATCACTTCACTGGACCTCCCAAGTTTTATTTGGAAAATAGGATCTGTGAAGTGAAACTCTCAGTCTTAGTAAAACTGGTGAGAAATCAGAAAAAGGAGAAGCCTATTCTTTGACTGAAGCCAGTCACTCTGAATGAATCAGGCAAATTTCACAGACAAAAAAAAAAGAAAATTGCTTGCTCTCCTTATTTTGAAAATATGGCTTTCCTTTGAAATCTTACTAACAAATTTCAGGCATCTTCCCAATGTCATTTTAAGAGTTTACTGCTTCTCAGGCTATGGTCACAAGTGAACTTATCAGAGCAAAAGTAGCATATGACAAAAGAATTGCACATGCTTTTAATATGGAGACTGTGGAAACTCCAGGACAGTGAACATAAAGAAGGAAGTGCATTTTCACAGCAGTACTTGAGATATGTTTTGTCGTGTATTTCTCTTCAAAATAAAAGCTCCATGAGTTTGCTTTCTGGAGAGTAGGACATTTCTGGTTGCCAATTAACAGAAGGGATCATAGATCAAAGGAAAAGCAGCCAGGTGGGTCAGAGGGAAACACCAGCATTACCTGACGCCCTTACTTGCTTACAGATAAACACAAGATAGATGTAAAAGTGACAATCTAATGCTTTCACAAGAGTGAGAAGGAAATAGAATTGAACAAATCTAAGGAAATAGAAGTATATTTCTAAATTTTACAAGTTATGAGTTTGTTTAATAATAAAAGTTTCTAGAGTGATGTAGAATATGTTCAATATCATGTCCCTATCTTGTATGTCTTTTTGTATTGTCTCGTTTATTAAATTCAAGTGGAAGGACTTGTTCTCTATGGAAAGTCTAAAGACACCAAAAAGTCATCTGTATGTAGTTTGTAGTGACTTTGTAGTGAGGGTCTGCAGCAGAGCATGATATCAGGTCATCTCGTACACCAGAGAAAGTAATGAAATTAGCACACTGTCGAGTTAGACATCCCATGCTGAAAGGCCCTGTCTGCAAATTCAATATCAAGACTACATGAAACTCCTAAAATATGCTGAGTGAGGTCTGGTTTCTGAGCGTGTTCCTCCCTCACATTTTATGTGGTATATTTCTCAAACAGGGAACCTGCTCATTCTCTCTGTTTACCAGTATCTGCCTGATAATGTAGAACTGAAAACACTGTGTTGTACTGGAAAGTGAAGATTGAAGTTCAAAACAATTGCTTGCTACAAAAACAAAGGAAGGTCTTTCCTATGAAATCTATGAACTTGAAGCAGGGATACAGAACTAGTCGTTGCCAATAACTTTAACTTCATTTATCTATATTTGGCAAAAATTGTGCTGCAGCTGGAGATGAAATGCTGAGCTAAATAACTGCAGCGACGTGAGCTCCAAAACAGCAATTACTAAGCTTTGCTGCCTTGTGTAAGATTTTACTTTTATTTATTGTATTTAAAGAAACTCTATCTATGTACAGTACAACAAGAACTGCCTGATCAAATAATGCCTGATTGCAAGGCATCTCAACTCCACTGTCAGTATAATTCAGTGTTTAGCATGGCAAACATGTTTTTCATGAAGCCAGATTAAAGTGCTGTGCATGGTAGTTTTATCATTTCGCATACCTTTTTATTGTCTGTAATTACAAGGAGTAACTCATATTAAACCTAAAGTTGGCTTATCACAAACTGGAAACATATTTTTTTGTTACTATTAGAAAATCTAATAGTTTAAAAAGGCTGGAATAAGGGGCACACAATCCCTTTCTTCATGGTTTCTTCAAAAACAAAAAAAAAAAAAAAAAGAAATATATTAATAAAGTTGTGGGAGGAACTGCTCACCAAATTTATTTCTATCAGCTTTTTCAAAAAAGAAGATAAGAAAGTTGGTGGCAGGTTTCAGAGTCATCTCTTTCTTCCAGGTGGATGTTTTTGGTCTCAAGTGTGAAACCCAAGTAACAGTAATTATGGGTGTTCTCTGGTACTATCTACTACTCCCCACATATCTACTGTTACAGTGGAGCCTTGCAGTGGCCTCTGTCTAAAGCACTAGGTCTAGGGAAATGTTGACATTTCTGAGAAAGAAAAGGAGAAAATGAAGTGGCATATGAGTATGCTGCTAGTTGTCTTAGAAAATGGATGCTGATGCCATAAATCTAGCTCATTCCCAAAAAGCAATGTAACTGAAATAATATCACATTGCCAGAAAAACTGACTAATTGTCTGGATTCCAAAAGTGACATAATTTTTCCAAGATGACATAGTATTATTAGTAGTATCCAGTCCCTCAAACAGTGGATTTTGTCCTCATTGTCCATATATCTAACTCTCTTACTTCCATAGCCAGAAATCCTGATACAGTCTTCCTTTCTTTTAATTTCTCGGTCATTCATGAGTTTTTCTAATCCTAACAAGCATAAAGTCTTTCACTGTCTCAGTCATTTTCTAGATGTGGTCAGTGGCATTTCTTTCAGCAGCTGGTTCCTAAATATTTAGTGCCAATGGATCATTACTGTCCTTCAATTTAATCAAAATTACTCTGCACTCTTATAATCTAACTTCTTCTTGAAGGCAATGCTAATAATTCTAAACACAGTTCAATATTTCATCTGCAGACCACCTCCCACAACTTCATGAAGTGACTACAAGTCACTGGTGAATGCAAATATACTGATCTACTGTACACAGAACTGGTGAATTTGTTCTTCATTATTTACATTCTTGAATCAGCTATGTTAGACGAAGCTGCCACCTAGATCATAGTAGATCATATTGCTTAATTTCTCACCAACTTCATCTAAGCAAAATCAATGTTATATTTTTCTGTGCTTGGGGAGCACGAAGCTGGCTGTTTATAGGTTCTGGGATGCTTCTACTTTATTTCTAGACATTGAAACACAGTGGTAAAGGTAAGAGATGGAGGTTTGCCTCTTGTCACCTTCTCTCAACTTCTGGGCCTGCCTTGTTTCACTGAACAAATCTTAGTCTGACCTTGTGCATAGAGATACATCTTTTGCTCTGATTTTGTGATTCCAGTCTAGATGTTGTGATTCCATCCTCTTGAATTGCTTGATTTCTGTGTGGAAAGGAAAGCAAAGCAAGGTGAAGCAAGCCAAGGAAAGGAATACAAGTCCTGCATGAATCTTCAGAATTTTTGATGGAACTCAGCCACCTTTCATTCCTGGATATAATCTGTCAAAGCCTGGCTTGTCTCTATCCATGTCATGGGTCGCTCTTGCAGTTTCAGAGGCATAATATAGAAATATATCAATGTTAACCTACATCACCACCAAAATCATCTACAAGCTATAGTTGTTCCCATAGTACTTGTTAGCATAGGAGACCTTTCAGAATGGAAATGAGGCACATGCATTCAGCGGCCATTTATATCCCTAGACCAGCTCTGTTGAACTGACAGAGAAGCTAATGGTCTAATCTTCTGATATTCCAGTCTGAGCAGAGCAGTGATTAGCTGCTCTTCACAACCAGGTCCTTGCATCTTGAAGGATATGAAAACTGTACTGTAGTTTACTCTTCCCTTGCAGAGTCACTAGGAGATGGCAGAGTTAAACATTTCAACAGCCACCATTTTAAACTCAGTAACCCAAATAAGCTGAAGCATTCCAACACCAGTGCTAATGCTTTTAAAGTACAGTACCTGTTTTCTGTTTTTACATCAGAAAGCTCATACTTATATCGATTTCCTGCAAAAAAAAAAAGAGAAAGACTGCACACATACTTCCAGTGTAATCTAGCTTGTACCAGAGGCTGCTAGAGATTAACTGGCTGCATGTTAAGGATGTTGACACTCTGACATATGGCTCTCTGCTTCTACTTTAACATCTTACAGCCATCGCACATGTTGAATGTTGTTTGGGCTGTGGTGCTTCAACATAACATGAAGCAGGAACTATTGCAACATATAATTTACAATGGAGATTCTATGTTTTACTTTCACACATTGAACAGATATAGAATTCTTCCTTTTAAAGTAAAGTTTCCTTGTCCATTCATCACACACCACTAATCACCACCGCTTAGGCATCTTAAAGAAAGTGATGCACCATGTATCAAAAAACTGACAGGGCAAACGACTGATATTGAACATATCTGTACAAATTGTGAAGAAACTCCATGACTTTCATACAAACAATAATAATGGCAGTCACATTTTGTTTCTAAAAATGCAATCACTCCCCTACCCTTTCCAACAGTTTAATATTTACACACCTCCACAAATCTTCAACCTCTCTTCTTGAGTTGTTCTAAGGCCCCAGTTGTGATTCTGTCACTTTGGAAAGATCAAAAACTACTCAAGAACATAACAAAATAACAGCCTGACTAACTCCTTGCATTCAACAGGACAACAGCACTGAGGAATCTCCTGCTTGCTAAGGAAGTTACATTCTGTTTGAGGAAGATTGACATGCACACAAATCTCTGAATGCATTTAATCTTTGCATTTAGATCTACTCTCCATTATCCAACTTTTATATCTTATATTCCATTCTTAGCTATTAAATAGGAAAGAGTATGGTGTTGAAACTTGTGTTAACGTATATGATTACTATGGTAATGGAATCATTTGATACCTTCTTCAAATTCCTCATATGTATTGGCTGTCCTTTGCTATACCGTTTTCCTCCTCTGGGCTACAGTGTCACCTCTGTTCCCAGTCCTCTGCAGCAGTCTGGATGTAAAAGACCGTGCCATCTTCATAACTAGACAGATAGGGACACGAGAAAACACTAGGTCTTCTAAAATAAGGACCTTCTTCTGGAGCAGAAAGCATTTCAGCTGAAATCCGCGTAGTAAGATAAAGGCAGCCCATAGTTTGTCCTACTCCTGCCGCAAGCAGACACCGTGCTTTGACCTCATAGAGATGTGCAGCTTCATTCACGTGGGGTGCTGACATCCTATTTTCCTAAAATACCTGCAGTGCAGGTAAATTACTGTCACAGCAGTAAGGCAATTCCCATTTTCACACTCTTCTAATCTGCCTCTGCCTCATGTTCACTTCAGCTCTTTATGCTGATTTCAAGACAGTAATTCTTTCATTTTTATACCAGCTGAGGGCCAGGCTCACCAGCCTCTAAGCTTATGATGTATCATCTCTGTGAAACTTGTGTTCTTTTTTGTTTATTCCACAGAATTTATTTCCACCTGTTAAAAGAATAGCTTAGCTCTATACATAGGAACATCCAGCATATTTCAACCAAGCATAGCATATTGCTGTCATTCTAGCATGACTATTGCAAGTGACTCCTCAGACAAAAGACAGAGGTAAACCTCATACTGAAACTAAAGTATCTTTTATAAAGATGTGCATATTGAAAGCTTGTAACCTGCAATCTTTTAAAAGGCCCAGTGAAATCATTGGGAATCACGAACTGTGGCTTCAGACAAGGAAATAATATATTGTTTGATGGCAAACATTTTCTGAAGGGAAACTATTGTCCTAACCTTTATAAATAAGGAGAAAAAAAAAAACCCAAACAAACATAAAGAACAATTTATGAGGCTTACCCCAGACTCCAGGCCCTCAATTTTTATTTGATTGCTTGGCCTGGTGGGAATTTTTTGGTTGTTAAGGACATTTTTTTTTTTTTCCTTAAAGAGAGTGTAATGTTATTAATAACAAATGATACACTGTTGATAGTAGATCTGGCCTGAATATCATTCAACTAACTTTAACTATAAGGTCAGAAATAAAATTTATCCTGTTATTAAATCCATATTGTCCCCCAAATGCTTTGCTAGTAAGGGAGCACTTTTCTTCATATGGCAGACAGGAGCTGAGGAGTGGCAATGGTGAAGGATAATAACAGTGGAATCTCATTTATCCTAAAACATTGCATAGAAGTTTGCAATTTTGCTCTGCCATGTTGAACTGTTTTCCTTTAAATTCCCAAGAGCACCCAGGTGAATCAGGATGGCATGAGAGTGAAGATTATACAGATGTCCTTTCTTACACTTCAACTCAGGTGAGGAGGAAGGGTTAGAAAAATAATTATTTTAACTGCATTTTTTGGAGATAAAGAATTTGAAAAATGGAGATTGTGCCTTTTGATTTACAGATTAACAAATTTTACCATGGAGAATACTGCAATTATGGGTCCACCAAAATGGCTAAGATCATTTAATAAAGATTCATTAGATGGGGATAAAAATAGAAAGTAAAGGAATAAAGATCTTATATAATTCAGCATGTTGCACTGAAGCCAGCAGAGGCAAGGCTGCAATTTAGGGTAGTTTCCAAATTTTTGTTTCCTATATTTTCCTATATTGTCTACTAAAGCAGCCATTACTAACAACTCAATAGGTGCTGGGGGCTGATTACATGACAAATCAAGATCAGGTGAAACAATACACGTTTGCCAAAAAGTATAATTTCAGTAATCCTGAAATTATTTCTGGATTTGCACTGGACAAGTGCAGTAAGCATTTGGGAGCTAGATGCTGATAATGCTGTTACGTATCACTCTGGTTACTTACTCTCTTCCAGTAATTACAGCTCTGCCCAGACATGTGAGACTGGGTCAATTCTGTCCTTCACTAAACACAATCCTAACTCAAACCACTTTTCTCCAAAGAGAACACCCTAGACATTGAACTAGCCACTCAGACTATTCAGCCACTCTCTACTGTTATTTTAATATTCCTTGAGCTGACAAGAAAATACCCCAGTAGCCTGATGGCTACTAAGCCTGTAAACTACCTTGGCCTCAGGCACTGTTGTGAACCAGTCATAACATGACCTGAATGTTATGTTAAAATCTTGCATTTTTCCAGCAGATGTTGTAACAACAGACTGTCAATCAGCCTAACCACTACCTTCCTCAATATCTTTCTGGTGGTGTCTCACATTAACGGGTTATTCATTAATCCAGTGAGTAAATCACAGTTTAGCCCAGTAGTTAGGACATTGTTCTAAGAAACATGAAAGTGGCCTCTCATCTTCTTTCACTGATAAAGTCATTTATGCACTTGAAACAGTAATGACTTAGAAGCATTTTTACCAAGATATCTTAACCAGATGGCTCATATTTTCTCCTATGAGTAAGACACCAGGATTCAGTCTTTATCAGGAGAAAAGCAGGACTATCTCCCACACTGAATAAACGATCAATATTCAAGACAGACAAAGTATGGGAAGAGGAAGAGGGGTAAAAAGGAGATAATGATGGAAAGTGACCCTTTCTCAGGTCAAATAGACAGTATTTTAAAAGTGGAATTAAAATTCAACCTCCTGGCAGCCAGAACACAGAGGCTCAGTCATTAGACAGCCTTGCCAGCCCTCACTTCATTTGTTGCTAACTTTCCTACCTTGTCAGGACACACTCATCAAGCCACTTCATGTCACCTGGCTTTAGAGGTCAAACGTGTCCCTGAGCTCCGTTTCTGGAGATATTTCCTCCTCTTAACCTGTGACAGGTTTTAAGACAGTTGAGATCTTCCCAGACTGCAGAGTGTTTGACTATAAGAGGGGCCTGTGCTGATGAGACTGAACTGGCATGACTACATTTCAGATGCCTGAACTGCACAAGAGGAACCTTTATGATCCAGCTGCCCTGTCCAAGCACTACACCTGTTTTCCCTACAGAGACATCATGATAGTTACTGCATGTTCCAAAATCTTCAGAAAAGATATTAATTACACATTATTTTCACCAGCTTTGGAGACCCATTCAAATTCACTTATAGGCTGCTACTACTCTTCAGTTCTTAAGAAGCCCATCCTAAATTTTACAGAAGTTTAACAATGGAGCTCAGGTCCAACAACACAATAAACATCCCTAACAGCTGGCTTTTTTAATGGCATGCAAGATAAAGAATAGGAAATGTTTCAGTGATGCTGACCAAAAGATGTGCCATCTCTTCATGAATAAGAGAAGGGGAAAAGCACTCCACAACTGAGGATACTCACCAGCTGGAAGAGAAGGAGAGGCGCCCAGCAGGTGCAAAATAGCCATTTTGGGGCTCTAGACAGTTTCTTCTGTATTCCAAAGGACCAACAGCAGAACAGCTTTCTGTGAAAAGAGATGAATCTAGATTTAATCCAGAAGTTACTAATCAATTAGAAGGGACAGTATTCGAACTCACATGTTTTTAAGGATTAGACCCGTCGCACACACACACTGTTTTCCAGTACTGTTCTCTGCAATAAAAACTGAGATTTTCTGAACAGGATGCCAGCTGCTTCCTGTTCATGCTACTAATACATAACACTGCCATTGTATCACATCAAGGGATCCTCACTCTGATCATCAGCCAGCAGAACAAATACACTATATTAAGTAAATCCTCACAAAAGGCTACAGAATCAATTGGTGTAATTCAGCCCAGTCAGACTGACTTCAGCAACATTTTCCTTCTGCTTAGGACCTAATCTGCACTGAAATTTGTCTTTCACATGATTTATATGTTGTACATTTATATATAGGAAATCCAGTTCTATAGGTTATGTAATATAGTATGGATCACACAGTCACACTTACAGGTTATGAGCTCTCAGGTGCACTTGCAATGAGAAGGTACACAAACAGCATAAAGCTCTATGCAGCATGAGCTGAGTCTTTCCTTTGCCACAAAGAAGCAGCCTCTGACCTTCTGCCACTCTTGCTGTGAGCATCCTCTTCCCTCCCAAGAGGCGATCTTTCCCAAGAAGCCACTGCCTCATTCCATGTAACGCAAAACTGCTGTTACCATGGTTAATATTTCTGACTTGATTGGCACCACTAGTAATTGAACTGCAGTCTCTTGAGTGCAGCAAGCTCTACTCATTAGCCCCTATTGTGTTAGGACACTACATCAACTCACATTATTTTGCTGCATTAAGGGGAAAAAAAAGCAGCCATGAATACAAAGTTATGTTGCCACACAAGAACACACTTTTTTGTGTTTTGCTCTTGAATTAGTTTTATGAAATTAAATAAACTATTACACATAAATTTTATTTTTATCAAGAGCAGTGGAAGATGGGATAAGACACCTTCACTTTGTCTGCATAATACTACGTGCATCTAAAACCCAAAATAGCTTAGTATCAGCTTTGTAGGAAGAGTTTCAGTTTCATCACCATATTAGCAAAACCTTTTCAGTCTTCTGTCTCCTTTTCTCACGCTTTAGATAGAGTTTAGATACAGTTTACATGAAGTTGCTGATTTGAGTCTATATGTGAGACAATGATATATAAGCAATGAAAAAAATCATATACCACAAGACTTCCTGTATAAGGAACAGGACAGATGAGCTTTGTACTGCAGCTTTTAACTGCCTATTTAGCCCAAGACTTTATATGTTTTATATCTTTTAGTAGATTTTATAGATGACAGTATGGTATATAGGAGTAAATAAGACCAATTAGAAATTACTTCATAAATCTTGACAATTTTGAGCTGACAGGTTTAATAGAAGTAGCCAAAATACAAAAAATAGTATTCTAATCCCATAAAATCTTCCACTAATTAATAACTTCTGACATTAAGGAGATATCCATATCAGCAAGTTGTTTCAAACTGATCCTTTTATTCATCCTAATGCATTTTGCCATAATAAATACCCTCTTGGTTTCATCTTTGCAAAAGTTTTCGTGCTTTGTCTGTTCTATTCCTTTTTCATTTCTTAGCTAAGCCCGTTAGAGTGGTCTGAGAACTATTCATCACAAAGATTCTTTTCCATGGGGAAAAGGGGAAAAAAAAAAAAAAAAGAGAGAGGAAGAGGAGAAACTTAAGTGCTAAAGGAAAAAGGTTTGGTTTACTGCATCAGCCTCCTTTGGCATTGTGAGATAGATCTTGGAAGATGAGGAGTCTGCACGGTTTCAGGAATGTAAGTTTGAGAAAGGTGGATGCAAGGAAAAGCAAGAGACAGTGTCAGATACTGACAGCAGACAACGCAACAGTACAAAAGAGCAGTACTGCAAGACTTGCATCTCCAAGGTCACAGGATGGATGGTCCTGTCAGTGGTTCTGACTTTTCTCAGCTCTGTCTAAGAATGGCAAGTGCTTGTCACATCAGAAAAATCTAGTTATGTCCCATTTTATACAAATAGAAGCAGACAGAATTGGTGGCACTCTATATTTAGTTCCTCTTCCATAGTATATAGATAATAACACTTATCTTTCCCTTTATCACTGTAAAGCTTACTTTATATTCGCAAGGTACTTGGTTGATAAGAGTAGCAGTTGCCAAAATAAAATCCATGGCACTGTGAAAATTCCTTATCTGGTGTATGCCTGCTGCTGGAACCGCATATGAGGAGCACTAAAAGTGACAAACCCAAACAGACTGTGAAATGCAGTATTAACTGAACCTACTTCACTTTGAGTGAGTGATTCTCTGATGCCTAATATTCTGGTGGAACCAACTTTGAAAAGGTCAGAGGACACACACTATCCCTGCCTTCCCCATGTCAAGCTTAGATTAGATTGTCCAGTAGATTTAAAGTCATTAGAGAGAAGACTGGACAGCAGAAAATAACAACAAATACTAATTTCTTAAGAAAAAAAGGTTAAAACTAATTGTTGATCATCTGTCTCATCCAACAATCTCTGTCTATGCTAATAGATAAATAATGTAGGCACCCTTTGGAAAATCATTATATGTGATCAAATAACAGTTCTCACAGTACATGTGGCAATGGATATGCGTGCAGGCATCAAATTAAGGCCTGTGGCTGTCGCGATACTGATGCATTTACAGATCTGGTTACCTCATTTTCCAACTGGAATTTGTTTTAAATGTAATCTTCCCTTAATCTGTCTTTGGGTGTGCATAATCCATAGAGGTACATGTCTTCTTATATTTATTCTAGCTTCTAAGGTTAAACTGGTAATTTGATCCCCCAGTCCACACTCCATGGGCCAATGTGCTCCCAGAGCATGGATACACACCCCTGTAGCTTTCTGAGTTCTTTCTTTCTCCAGGGATCCATTAGGAAGAGCACTGCCAGCAAATCAAAGGCAGTGATCCTTCCCCTTTACTCAACCCCGCTGAAGCTACATCTGGAGTTCTGTTTCTAGTTTTGGGCTCCTCAGTACAGGAGAGACATTGAGCTCCTGAATCAGGTCCGGTGGAGGGCTACAAATTTGATTAAGGGATGGGAGCACCTCTCTTACAAGGAAAGATTGAAAGAGTTGGGCCTGCTTGTACTTGAGAAGTGATGACTGAGAGAGGACACCGTCAATGTCTGTAAGTATCTGAAGGAAGGATGTCAAGAGGATGGAGCCAGGCTCTTCTCGGTGGCGCCAGGGAATACAACAAGAGGCAATGGGGAGAAACTGATGCACAGGAAGTTGTGCCTGAATATGAGGAAGAACTTCTTTATAGAGCAAGTGGCCAAGCACTGGAACAGATTGCCCAGAGCGGTTGTGGAGTCTGTCTCAATGAAGATATTCAAGAACAATCTGGACTCAATTCTGTGCAGTGTGCTCTAGGATGATACTGCATGAGCAGGGTGGTTGGACTAGACTACCCACTGTGGTCCCCTCCACCTTACCCATTTCTGCCCTTTCTTTCACAGCCTCACCATTATGTGGGATTTGTAGCATTAAGTAGCACCACAAATGGTCAGCTCTGGCCCACATTAATATGCACCCTTCGTTTCACAATTTAAACAGTCCTTTTCAAGCTCCTGCTGGGACCACTGCAAGCAAGACTCATGTATGAGCAGACTGGTTATTTTTATGCCAGTCAGCTTTCATTCTTTTAGTTGGACAACATGCCTGCTACATAAATAATCATGGTTTAAGAATAGAGCTAAATTTGATTCCTCTGTTTGACATACTGAACTAACTGCAAATATTCTCAGCTCAGCTTTTTAGAGCAGTTTGTAAACAGCACAAAAACCAAATGTGACTCAGAAAGGACACTCTCATGTAAATATAAAAAGTCATAATTCAAAGTACAATGTAATTCACACCAATTTGAACTTTCCACTTAGATGGCAACAACCCTGACCTGACAAACACTACCATGCAAATTTGTATAAAATCGCATACATTACGGGATCTCAAAATCATATTTGCATAATAAGAATAGCAGTGGCCTTTTCCCTTGAGCCCAGTACATACACACAGATTTTCTAAAGCACCTGAGGAATGTAGGTGCATAAGCACTACTAAAGGTCAGTGGGATTCCCATGGCTAAATCCCTAAGGCATGGTGGAATCAATGCCCTGCAATCAATATTCAGGTACAATACACATTTATTCACTTCTATCTTTTAATGCTCATCTCAGATAGAACAACAGGCTACTTTTGGACTGATCCTGAGTCACACCTGCCTACATACCTTTCCAGTGATGCAAGACATTGGTTAAGTCATCTCTAATGGGAGAGAGAGCATCTGAGTCTTGCTGTGGCAGTTTATTTTTTATTATCTTCTATTCTCTTGTGGTTTTTCTCTTTATGTTCATTATTTCCAATTCTCAAGCTAATTTTTTTCTTCTGTATTTTGATATAGACAGTGTTTTTATTCTTGGCCACACACTTTTCTCTCTGCATCACCAGGCTGAATTCAGAAGGAATTAGCGACTTAGCTGCCTCCTTCTCCAAGCTTTATTTATGATGATGATGATGACATTTGGGTTAACTCCTTGTTTTCTGACAGAACTGAAGATAAATTAAATGTGCTTGTTAGTGAGACACTAGGAAAGTTTTTGGAACTAGGAAAGTTTTTGGAGCTAGAGCTATATCTGTGCTACCACAACACTGTTAGCAGCAAAAAAGACACAGCCACACAATCCATCACCCCCCCACAACCCAAACCCGCTCAGACTTACTCTCCCTCATGTTCCCAAACACGTAAGTGAGATGTTACCCTGGATGGTCTTGCAGAACCTATTGATCAGCAGCATTCATTACGTTTGAATCGGTCTATCCATTACAGTACAATATCCATCAGAGAAGCAGTAAATCATTCATATATCACACTAGGCAATATTGTGCCTGCAAGGAATGTTCCTGGGGCAAACATCAAGTGTTGGGGGAGAAACTCCAGCACAAGACTGCACATGAGGTCTTCTCTCTGTGAGCCCCTGAGAGATGAAAGTCATGGATAGAACATAGTGCTGCAGATGGGCTACTCAAAGAGATGTGTGGTGGTCAGCAGCCACTTGGACACACTGCTTGCTGTTAAGCTTTGGATTCCAGGAAAAGAAAATGCTGTTTTACTCACTCCATAAATGTGAGGAACAAGTGCAGCAGAGTCCAGGTGTATGAGTGCTGTTCGCTGCATTGGCATTGAACTGTCTTTGAAATTGTTTGAGTATTCAAACAAAAAATAAAAATAAAAGCCATTTTAGTAAAATATGATCTTAAATATTTGGACTCAGACCCCCAAAGATATTATCCATGGGAGGACCAAAAACTCAGCGTTCAGTTCCTTTAGCACTGGAAAGCACTAAGATTTAATTATTTTATGGCTGGAAGATACATACCAGTCCCCATAGAAAACTGCAAGTAGTATTGCAAGAGATTAGCCTTATTTGGTTTTG
Organism: Xenops minutus; assembly: GCA_035221455.1. NCBI lineage: Eukaryota > Metazoa > Chordata > Aves > Passeriformes > Furnariidae > Xenops > Xenops minutus. Next base: position 100,404,200 of record JAWWEE010000105.1, read on the forward strand.
TTTTCTTTTACACAGGGTAATATAGCTTCTGAATCATTATTAATAATTGTTTATGTTACAGTAATGCCTTAAGCAACCCTCCAGGACAAATGCTAAAAAGGATAAACCCTGGGCAATAGCTCCAGCAGAACAAGGGGGATTTTGTTTTCCCTGAACCCAAAGCCTATTGCACCTGCAGTTGGGCTTCTCCCCAGATTGCACAATGCCACCCATGTGTGTGTGCTACGTGGGGTGCTGCTGAGCAAATGGTGCTACCATCCTTTCTTCTGCTGTGGAAACTCAGTCACCCCTCAGCTCTGTAACTCCCCAAGAGATCTGTCAAGAAAAATAAAACAAGCCTGGCATGCACTCAGCTATGATAGTCAATCTAAATAATTCCCTAGCTTTGGTATCAGGCACCATGCAGCTCCCACTCACCTCAGTAGGAGGGAACCGGCCCTGTGCATTGCCCAATTTATCAACATGATACATGAAGTCTGTCTGGAAGATAAACAAGGGGACATATTGTAGTGACATACGAACTCTTTTCAAGTTGTGCATCCTAGGAGATAGATTACATGATGAACATGTGCAGTATGCCTTTTCCAGCTCGTGCTTCTGAGCTGAACTGCGGTGTCCTTCCTGAGGACAAAGCGGCATTTTATCCCTCAGGTAAAGCTGGCTTCTCTTGTAGGAGGAGTCTCTCAGAACTCAGTTGCTCAAGTACTTGATGAGTACTACTGAAAAGAAATTTATAACCCTTTGCCTCATGAAGATTTTGTGCTCTCTTTCTTCTTGGGGAGAACTGAAGCAGTACACTTCCATTCAGAGAAAGGAAAAGGAGGAAGCCCTATGCTGTAAAACTGTCCCAGTCCCTGCCTGCCTCCTCCCAAAGTTGTTTGCAAGTTCACCTTCTTCCAAGCTTCCCTTCTAACGCACCATCACTAGAGAGAGAAGAAAGAGTAAACAACATACAGTAATTTTAAAAAGGCACTAGGAGTAATATTGTGACAAACAAGTCATCAGCATTTCAACATCTCCAAACACAAAACGGCAGAAGTGTGCCTGTCAAAGTACAGCTACAGAATAATTTCTGGACTTGCCATCCCCCATGTAATGTACAATGGAGGGCAATCTCCAGGAGCCTGAAAAATACATAAAAACACACTCCCTTCTCCCAGCTGAACTGAGCTGGGGACCTTTTCACTCCTCATGCCTTTGAAAACTCCCTCTCCAAATGCAGTGGATAGTACAACTATTATGAAATCTGGAGAGCAGTATTGCTGAAAAAAGTTCATCTGACTATAGTAATCTTTTAATAATATGTTTTCAAATTATCTGTTCTCCTGTTGTCACTGATATGTTGTCATATGCTCAAAATTCATTATAAACATTGGTGCTAAGCTTGTTACCTGGCTAAAGAAAACAGGTTGGCATGGGAGTTTTTAAGAGCCAGAGTCACAAAAAATAGCCCTTTTTAAAATAAATATATAAATATATGGGGAATATATATATATGTGTAAACCAGATAGCTATACCAACAAAGAGGTTGCAGTGGATATGTCAAAGTATTATTTAAAATGCTAGGTGCCTTAATCCATCTTTTTTCCTTCACATCACTTACTCCAAGGCTACACTGAGCTTGTACCTTACCTGGTCACTCACAGAAACAGCCCTGTGTTCTGAGACCCTCAAATCACATCAGTGCTGCCATCCAGCTGCCTACAGCTCCCTTGCACCCTTGCTCCTCTGGTCCTGGGGCCTCTCTAGGTAGCACATTTGGGTTGGTGCCTCAGAGTTGCTCAGACAATGAGCTGGCTGGATGCTATCACCAGGCACAGAGCATCCAGGCCTGTCCATGTGGAATATCCTTGTGCCCTAAAGCATACAGTTCAGCCCCACAACAGCTGAGCTCTGCAACAGTAGCCACTGGGTTACCCCAATACTAGCAGGGTGGTACCTGAGTTTGGCTCTACAGGGCTTCAAAAGGAAAAAGTAAAATGGATTGGTAATGACTTATCTCTGCTCTAGTTGCATCTATGTTATGCTGCAGCTATAGAAACAAGAGAAAACTAGAGATCTTTTTTAGACTAGAGATCTGTCTTTATGCTCTGAAGTCTGGCATAGGCCAGACTACATTCATACATAGTCAAGACCTAAACAGGATGGACATAACCTAACTGCTTTTTCGGGATAATTCTTGTTACGTATTCTGTTACCATCTATTCCAGCTGAGATAATATGCTGGTTAAAAACATTACAGGGACCTTGCTGGCAGTATATGTATGGATAATCATATACCAGTGTTTGAGCATAAACTGCTAACCCAGGTTAGAGGTAACTTCTGTGTCCACAACTGGCCAGGGAGAGATGAATCCAAGATCCCCACTATTGTCCTGGACTGCCAGCCCAAAGTCTCACTGGGGTCTGCTCCACTCAACATTCCAGGGTTCACTTCATGTTCCTAAACACACCCCCACATGGTGCTCAGGGAAGCCTGGCTAGCACTTAACACTGTGATTGGTGAACCAAGACTTGGGTAGTGGTTTGAACTAGGACTGACTAAGTTGTTCTATTTTAAAGTCTTTACAAAGACCCTCCAAAAGAACCAAAAGTAATGGTCTCTCCACATAATGGCAATAGATGTTAGAGCAGCCTGAATGATTAATGAAACAGAGGGTGCAATTTTGACACTTTGATATTTGGCTTCCATGCAGCCTTTTAAATCAGCCTTCTCAAAATCTGAATACACTCTGTTCTGCACAAAACCACAATACACACAAAAAGGAATATGCAATGCAATTTGGGGAGATAATATTAGGCAGGAGAATTTTGGACTATTTCTCTTACAGACACAATCAGTGCCAGTTTTGTATATCTTTCTACCTGCACGAACGAAATAATTACCAGACTACAGCATTCTGCAGTAATGATCATTAACTGTAGTAGCAATATTGCAGGCTCTAGGGCCTTATTGTAATCTTCTTCATTTCAGTGTTAAACTACTCTAACTTCATTAGCTTCACTGGAGATACTTCACTTTACACCTACATAATTGAGAGCAGAATCAAGCCTCCACTGCTGTGGAAAATACTGTGTAGTGCAGCACTTTTCAAATAAAATGTAATTAACATGAAATTCTAGATCCATATTGCAATTTGCAGAATGATCACTGTGGGTGCAACATGACTTCCAACTCCCTCTCTCATCTTAATTTAGTTAGAAATAGGGCTGCTTGTGTAATATTTTCTCTATAGCAGCAAACTGAGGCATATTTCTTTTTCTTTTCCTATTGTTATTTTTTTCTCTTTATAAATCTTTGTCAACAAAGGATTACTAGCTCACCTGAGAGAGGCAGTTAAAGTCAGATACTTGCCCGTAATTAGGGAAACTTGGAATCCTTGACAGTGAACACCTGGCTTCTCATTACTACCTGAATTTTATACTTCCAAGTGTTAATCTCTCCTCAGGGTTTGCCTTGGAGTTTCATTCTGGTATTCAATGAAACCATCAGGTTTTCCAGGCACTGACACCTTTGAAATGTTTTCCACATGGGAACCAATATGAAACATGTGTGATTATTACCGATTTCTCTGTGTTGATTTCTATTATGGTAGCACCCTGAAAAAATAGTACAGACAGCAGTAATCAAATCTTTCATTGAATGACTTTATACAGCAGGAAGAATTGTGTTTAAAGGGGCTGGTTTGACAGGGGCAAAGGGGGAAAAGGGGAGAGGGGAGGGAGATTGCTATGATGAATGGTGTTATCATGATTATAACTTGGTTTAAAGGATTCTAAGAATTTCTTTCACATTTTTCAGCTTTGAGAGTAAGTCCTACCAGCACTTTTTTTCTCTTATAAGCCAGCACTGCTGCCAATCCTCATAGCTCTAGATGAAATACAAGGGCTAGCTGGAAGCTGGGAGCATGCAGATCATGAACTCCCAGCTAACACTACAGGGCTTCAGTTTAGGCAGATTACTGTAATTTCCTTTACTTTACTAAGTGCAGAGTTTGCCTGACTTCCCAACCTTTACCAGCCTTGTGGACAGGAAAGTTCAAGATCAAATGTGCTAGGAACTTTGTACTTTTACTCCAGACACTGGAAAACCCAGGCAAAATGATATCTTTGGGCTTTATTTTCTGTTAATCAGAAGGACTTACTGTCCTGTGCCTGAATAACAGTTGTTTAAATCACTCCCAGGCCCAAAGCTCTTATTGACTACTGCAAGGCAATAGGAGTACTAAGAAATCAAAATAATCTGAAAGAAGAACAGCAAAGCTAAGCGTTTCCATGGAGCTGAAACTCACTCAGAAACATGAAAACAAGTGGCTTTTAAAAGGTAGTTCATTTGGTTTTGGAAAGCACCAGGTGCCATTGAGAAGAAAAGCAATGAGGTTATCTTACCTCGATCAAGTCCAACCCCAATGCACTTCACAATTTTCAAAGTTTTCAGTGAATTCAGGAAGAACAGACTATGAAACTTACTGAAGGAGTAAGTAGCATACTCAGTCAAAGGAAATATGTAAAACTTGTTTGGGATCTGAATTGGGGAAAAAAAGGGAGCAAGTGGGAGATTTTGGGACTGATCTAAGCCCAAGTATGTGAACTAGCAGCATCTTACCAGTTGTGATGGAATCCCAGATGAAAAACACAGAACAAAACTGAAAGAAAAAACAAATTAACCTATGGCAAGCTTTATAAGTGGAATAATTAATGAAGATGCAAAATGTAATTAAAATATCAAAAATACCAAGTGTTGATCAAAGTAGTCTTTTTCTTGAAATTCTGTAATAAAAAGTGGAAAACTCCATTGCACTACATGGTTCAATTCAGATTCTGATGTCTAATGTGTCATAGATGCTTAAAAAAATGAATGTCAATATATTCCAACAGCAGAAGAAAGTTTGTTCTTCCTAGAAGACACAGGAAGTTTTATGTCCCTATTTGCCAGAACTCAGTTTCATTTAATACAAACCATAGTCCAGTTCTCACCACTGCTGGAGGACACCTGAAAAATTTTCCCTACAGAATAATATTTTCTTTCTTTAGTTGCACAATTATGATTGGAGTTCTGGGCACAGGCCTGGGAGACACTGCTGCATATACTTTGAACAAGACTACACAATTTTGTTATCAGAACTGGAATGCAAGCAGGTTTCCCCAGCCCTCTAGTTAGATGAATGGCATTTCCCAGATTCCTTGGTGATATGCAATGATCCTTACTAGTCTCCTGGTCACTTGGGGAGCAGCTACAGAGTACTGATTCATATCCAGCAGAGGTTGGGGAAAAACTGAAATATACCTTCATAAATATGTTTCAGATTATTCAGAAAATAAACCAAAACCAAACAAACAAACAAGCCCCAAACCTGTGTCATAGGAGCAGTGCACATTATGTACCTATATTTGTAATGCAACGGAAAGTTTAATTTAGATGCATCTCCCCTCAGCAGTTTTTCAGGTTCCATTGACTGTTTCAATTCCTGCATTAAGCCTCTTCTCAATTCCCAACAGTCTGTTTTCTCTCTCTGTTGTAACACCCTTCCTGTCTCTACCTCTGATTTCATGCAAGTGTGGATTATCTGTGGTGATGCTCATAGAAATGAAAGTAGAGTAATATATTAGTCCTGTGCTAGAGCTTGAGACTCAAAGCACAGACGATCACTACCTGTTCTGCTGAGAGCATTTCTGGGCACTTAGCTGCACCTTGTGCAGTTTTTCAGCTGTTACTATTTCCCTTCCATATATGTGTGTCAGGAATGATTTGCCTCATAGGGCCATAGGGCAGATTCATGCAACAGCCCAGCCCTCCAGGACTGGTGACTTGCATCACAGGCATGCCCTCTCATGGAAATGACACAATGCCAGCTTCCCAGCACTCAGTCTTCATGTACTTAGTTGTATCTGCATACAGTTACTGGTATATCTTGATTGATACTTCTGCAAGTCTCCACTTCTTCTGACCAGCTTCTCTCATTGAAAGGACTACAGTTCTCAGTTGTCTGTTAAAGAAACATCCATAGAGAAGGTGATGAAATATGTTGTAGTTGTGCCTCCTGCAAAGGTGAATCTGCCCCAGTACAACTGACAAATTCTGTTCATTGATGAAGTTACAAGATAAATTGTTGGACTGTGAAATATTTCTATGAATTGCCCTTTTCAGTTCTCAGAAGATAGGAAACTCTGAAGAACTGCTTTTCTTAACATCTATGATTTTACCAGCTTTGGATCATAAGATTGACTGATGAATTAGCTTCAACTGACTGTCAAAAGCAATGAGGAATAAAGCAGTGAAGGAAAAGGGTCAAGAAAACTCACAGGACAAAGAAACATATATATTCATGTGATAGGGAGAATCTGATTTAGCTAATGGATCGGCTTAGGATGTGGAAACTCTGACTTGTTCAGAAAGCAGCAAGAGAAATATCTAAATGAATGTAAGAGGACCGGCTTTCAGTCTAAATGATATACCAGGAGAATAAGAAAAAGGCAAAGAAATATGTATAGGATTTATCACAATTATCTTGCGCTCATAAGTAAGGAGTAAAAGAGTTCAGAAAACCTGAACAGAGACCTCTGAGATAGTATTAATAAATATATGCATGCCCTTTTGAATGCTTAAAATGTAAAACAGTGTGATCACAGACTTGCCAACAGTGATTTCTAGGAAAACATGTTTAAAATTGAAAAGTCTAAAGAGTTGTTTTGTTTAGTGAAGAGAAAAAAAAAAAAGAAAAAGTAGTTTTGGATGAGAACAAATGTTTCATTTTGTGTTTCCCAATTCAGTCAACAACAAAATATACTTCATTGCAAGCATCATTTCTGAGTCAGGCATATACACGGGAAAACAAAAAACATAGATTTATGTTGTCTGTTGCTCTGGAGAAACCCAAGGGGAAACTCTGTTTGACAGGCAAAAAGAAAAAGAAAACAGAGAGGAAAGAATTCTTATTTCAAAATCTCTAACAGGATTAAAGTGACAGGGAACAAATGACTACAAACCGCAGAAGCTAAGGACTTCCATCTTTAGGTGTGCTGGTGTTTCTATTACGAGCCCCTGCTTCAAATATAACTACAGAGACGAAATTGATTTTCTGGTTTTATGACCTTTTTAAAGGCACATTAATGTTCTGCATAACTGAGTATTTTCACAGTACTTTATTATGTGAAATACCATTAATTTCAATGGGAGTTTGTGTAGTATGGTAACGATGTCATTAAACAGGGCTGTTAAACTCATTGGGCTATATACCATCCTGAATTACACCTGGACGCCCCACTCCCCCTGATCAGCATGCCCTCTCCCACACCTCTGTACCTGAGCCATACTGCATGCTCCTGTTTCCCCTGGCTAGCAGGGGCCAAAGACCAAAGCTCTGCAGCTGCAGCTAATGACTAACAGGCAGGTTTGAGACACGTCCCACGTTACATCCATCTGCACAAGAACTAGATTTGTCCAAAAGACACTTACAGATCTTTACTGTGTGGCTGTGCCATGAGTTGGAATTGCTTCATTTATCACTTTATCCTAAAATGTCCCAGATTTATTCTGCCAAAACACCTTTGTGAAGAAGAAAAAGGGCAACTTAATTCCCTGGAGTTGAACAAATGCACGCACAAAAGATATGTCTGCACAGCAAATTCCCCTGTCAGCCTGAGCCCCTGGCTAGATGCTGCTTGATAGACCCATTACTGCTGCCACCAGTAGGGACATCAGTATATGGCACATTTTATAGGTGATTATTTCCATTTTAGTCTGTGGATAATAACTTGCATGCTTGAAGAATTTGTGAAACTTTGTACCTTCAGCATTGAAGGATTACATTTCATCTTCAGGAAAAGCTTGAAATAAAGGGAGGTAAGTTGCACCATTTTTGAAGTAGCTTCAGGAAGTATTGTGCTCAGCATCACTCTGAAGGATCGTCAGGCCTCCTTCTTGTGTGTGCCAAGCTGAGGGAAGAAGGCATGTTTTCCTTACTACACTATCCATGCTGGTTGCCTTGAAAAGACAGAAACTGATGTCCAGAAAGAAAGGAGAATGAGAGGCTGGAGTGCAGCCCTGAAGGTTGAGATCTGGGGCTTTTGTCTGAAGATAAACTCGATTTGAGTGAACAATGTGCAGTCAAAAGGACCAACCATATACTTGGAGTGCATTAAGCACAGTCTACTTAACTGGTTTAAAGTGATTGTCCCACTACATTCACTATTGATGAGGCTTTACTTCAAGTATTGTGTTTGATTTTGAGCTTCACAACATGAGAAGGATATAAAAATTTTAGAAAGTGACCTAAAGAGGACAACAACGATGGAGAAAGGACAGTTAGGCATGACTTATGCAGAGTGGCTAAGATTACTAGGTTTGTTCAGCATAGAATAGAGGACACTGACCAGTGACCTCATTGTTATTTGCAATCCCCTCAAGAGAGGGAGCAGGGAGGGAGATGATGATCTCTTTTGTCTGCTGTACAGTGATAGGACAGAGTGAATGTCTTAAAGCTGCATGAGGTGAAGCTCAGACTGGATATTAGGAAAAAAGTTCTTCCCTGAGAGAGTGGTCAAGCCCTAGAACTAACTCCCCAGAAAAGGGGTCATGGCCCCAGGCCTGTTGAATATTCAAGCAGCTTTTTAACAATGCACATAGATACCCTATTTAACTTTTAGAATTCCCTGTATGAAATCAAAAGTTGGACTCAGTGATTCTTGTGAGTCCCTTCCAACTCAGGATATTTTATAAATTTATGAAAATACAGCCTCATCCTCAGCTTTCCACTTGATCTAGAGGCAGCATGCCAGAATGGACCAGAAAACAACAAGGGCCTGGTATAAAAGGAAGCTCTTACCTTCCATCTTCATATCATGGCTTGAAGCCCTAATAATCTCTTTCACTTTAACCTCTGTCATTTGTTGGTTTTTTCCCCAGCAATGGGCTTTTTCTGTAGAATGGCTTCTTCCTGTCCTGTTGAAGTCAATGAGAAATAAGATCAAGCTCTTTTTTTTTTTTTCCATTGGTTTGGGGTTTTTTTTGTTTGGTGGGTTGGTTTTTTTTTTAATCTAATTTGGAGTGTAGTTGTGCTGACTGACAACTCTACTACAACTGCATTGAATTGCTGCCCAACTCAGTAATCTACTTTCGTGTCTTAATTAACTAGAGTCAAATTTGAATTGAATTGCTTTTCTTGGAGATCTTTTAGGGTGGCTGTCAATCCAAAGGTAAAGACTTTTATAAAATTGCTGCTGCTTTTTATTTTGTACAATTGCTTTAGATAAAGATATTTTTCTTCATCTCTTACCTCTCAGTACTTGCATTTTCTTATTTCATATTTTCTTCTATTTCCCTTTTCCATTTTTAATGTATTCTTTTCTCCTTCTTATTTTTTAATTAGCTTTCTATTTGAATTTAATTATTTTCTTCTCTTTCAGCTAACTCCTGTCTTACACCGCACACTATCTCACAGCCCCCTTCAATAAAGCTGTCTCTCAGCTTCACCTGCCTCTTTGAATTCTCAACTCTCTAATTTATTTTTTTGCTTTTCTAATCCCCTTCCCCCCAATAGTTCTTTTTTAACTCATGAATTTCCATTCCAGCCACAGCGCCTAGTTTTCTCCCCTTTTCCTCCTTTTAAAATAATGCAACATTTTAGGTCCTAAATAAGCAGCACCAAATCTGGTGTAAAGAATCAGGCCCACAAAGCAAACCCAGTAAAGAAAACTGGAATCTTTCCTTTTGAACAGGCTGGGAAACAACTGTTCAAAGCATGACAAATAATAGCAATTTTTTTTACATTTCTGATCCCAGGAAGGGGGAAGAACATTGTAATAAGCAGTTAATAAATATTCCTGGTCTTTATTCATTCCCTACCAATATTTCTCTTCCCACTCTCCTTCTTCCTACAAAGTTCACATATGTTGTCTCTTATGGGCACAGATTCTGATCTTGGTTTTACTGCATTTACACTGGCTTCACTGTGTTAGTTTCTCTTCATTTCTCTTGAGCTGTTCAAGATTTAGTTAGAGCAGAGTCAGGCTCTCTGTTGGGCTGTGATTTTTCTCTTTTTTTTTTTTTCCTTTTACTTTTTAAATTTGATGTTCCAGCTGATCTTAAACAGATGGTTTTTTTCATTTCAGGACCAGCTTAAGTCTGCACTCTCCAACATACAGCAGTTATCAGTTAATGAGATGACTTCTACCCTTGTCCACACTTGCATCACTGCAGCTGCTTAAATGAGCTGATGTGCTGCAACTGAGGATTAAACCATCTCTCTCAATCCTGCATGCACTGCAGCACAAGCTACTCACTCCAGCAACCACAGAAACGATTGCAGTCCTGGCAAACCAAGATGAGCAGAAACCCTTGTGCATTAAAAGTAAAGTAACCTCAGCAGTAGAAAAATGAAAAGAGGAACACATCCTCTCCCTGCTGTTCAGATGCTGCTGAAATCCTCTACCTGTTTAGGTTGTTTCTTTTCAGTTATAAATTGTTTTGTGTTTTTTCACATCCTTTTTTAATCCACCCACCCATGCTTCATTTTTGAAAGGTAGACTGTGAACCTGCCAGAGTCAAAAAGGATACTGCAACATTCATGCTGGTAGACTTCAGCATCTCAAAGTCATGCACATAGAGTATAGAAAACATGTTCCAGAAAAAGAAGAAAATTCCTAATGTTAGAATATAACCTTTGGTACTCCATACTTTCAGGGTGATGTAACAACTCTGGTACTCTGAAGCCTGAAGCAGAGTTATTTTTATAGTAATGCCGACATTACAAGGAAATCACAAATGCTGGGATATTGCTCCAGAGGTTTTAATCTAAGTGTTGGTCCCACACTGAAGGATATTCAGCTACAAATGACTATCTGGTCATTTAAACTGGGTCATTTGACTGAAGATAGTCACATAGATCTTTTGGTTGTTATAGATTACAGAAACACCACAACCTAATTATTTCAACCCCAGGGCTAACTAGGTTCAGATGTACCCTCTTCTTTCTATGCAGACCACATAAAGATGCCTTAAGAAAGTCTTGAAAACTGGTGTCCATTCATCAGTGTAAAAGTATATTTTGTTCAGAGAACCTAAATCAGTTGTTCCGTTTCCATGTTACAGAGACAAAATTAATAACATTTCTTCAAATACGAAGACAACATTTGCACTGATGTGGTTATACTTGCCAAAACAAGCAAAACCCTCATTTGTTGAATATTTTTTCTGTCACACCTTATTTCTCCCTTCTTTGCAAAAATTCTGGATTAGTATTCTTTGACTTATTGAAGTAGAGAGCTAAGATGCCATTCTTATAAGCAGCTTTATGTAGTACCAAGATTCTTGCTAGATCCCAACACAGCTCTGAGCACTATGCAGACACCTATGGAAAGATAAATCCATGTATCCACTCAACCCTGAAAGATATTTATACCAATGCAAAATTAATGTATCATACTACCACTCTGGCTTGATGGTAACTGAGGTCCACTAGTTAATCAATTGTGTACAGCACCAAAATAGTGCTGAAGGGACACAGCAGTTTCTGCCCTGGCAGCCACATGAACTATTTACTCATCCTTTTCTCATTACACTTGTGTGAGCTCTACACATACGCAGCAAATATGCAGACTTAGAAAGGATTCAAAATAAAACGCACCAAAACAAAAACCCCATTGTGTACTTTCTGATTAGTTTTTGAGTGCACCTGAAGCAATTACAAGAGTAGTAATGATATTCTTCATAGAGCCTGTCCCTCAATGTGCACCACAATTAGAAGGAACTTGGATCCCAACAGACTTGGTCTCTAAAGACTTGAGATACTGGAGAGTGGGGGGTGAGCAGGGGAATGGGAAGGGTCATTAAACATAGCCCAGGCACCTCTGCCTGCCCCTCTCAGCACAGACCAATGCAAATATGTGGTCTGAAAACTAACACAGCTAGGAAGGAAACATCCCACAGGGAGAATCAATACCCAGCAAAGGATAATGGGAACCCTGTGCAAGCAGCTGTGATCTGCCCTCTGAACACCAGAACCTGTCAATGATAGCACTCAGTGCTGGTCAATGGGCAACTCTCCTTACAGCTCTCTTCATGCGGTGATCCTTAGCTGGAACCAAGGTGGTGGCCCCCCATGCTGCCAAATTGTGTCCCTTTCTTCCTAAATGTAGACAAAACCAATGACTTTCCAAATAATTGGCACTGCTCTTTTTAATCTCCCCCCCCCTCCCTTCTGATTTAGTATAAAAAGGAAAAATGGATATAAGCAGTCATGTCTTTCAGGGGGTCCACTGGGCAGAACAAGGAATTAGTCTAATGTAGACAGCATCAGATCCTGAGAACATCTCTCACTCAGAAGGACCTTCTTGTCTCTGGTGCGAGTAACAACAAACAGTATCAAAGTCTGCAGATTTGTTTTAGAAATTTGAAGCATGTAATTTTGACCCATGACTGTATGACTCCTCCTAATAGTCTCCAAACTTGTGCTTCAGTATCCTGAGATAGTGTGAAATACGTGCAGTAAACTGAACTCTAAAGAGATCAAAGTCTCATTCCTCTAACTGCTATGTGAATACTCATATGTTCAAAACAGAAGTGTTCTTCATTAGTCCAGGGTCTGCAAATCTTTAAATACTGAAAGTCAGAAGAATGTCTCCAGAAGTTTGCAGGAAATCATAGCAGCCATCAGAAATTACTCCAGACCTTGCTGTTCCCAGTCTCGTGCTCTCAACATAATAATATCCTGTTTCCCACTAGAGAACCCAGTAGCATTAGCAAACACAGAAATGCACATTGAGCTTACTGAGATGCCAGCAAGGGCTATGAAAGGTAGACAGCTGAGCAGTGTACTGGAAAATGACCAGATATATTTAAACTGCCACGATCCAGTTAACTACATTCTGAACTGATGCCAAAAGTTCAGGGGCATTGTGAGCACATCTTACATAAGGGACACACGTTTCTGCCATCTACTCCTGGTACTGAGCACAGCTGAGGGGAGAGCAGGGAGCAGAGGGCAGAGGATATCCTAGATTGTTCTTTCAAACTTGACACAGATTTCCATTTTGTCACGTTCTTAGCATGTGTGTTTATTTTCCTTGAATATTCAAGCATTTGGTGCTTTACAGTTGCCAGAGCTTATGAAGAGTGCATATTTAGCTCAAAGAGTTCCCAGATGTGAATTTCAAAATGACACTGTGTTGATTAGCTATAGAAGGCAGCCAGTCAAAGAGCAGGAGCAACAACATGTGATTTGGCATTCCCCAGCCAGCCAGAAAATAGTCACCCATTTAATTTTTCATGAATTTCCAAAATCTGGGAATACATCAAAAGTTGAAAGCAGGAAAAAAATGTTTCTGTTTCGTAATCTGCACCTTATCATCACTGCTGTTTTTCCACTTCCTGTTGGCAAGGGGTCTCCAGAAGATCTGTGGGGTCGTTGGAAAACAGTTGCCAGGACTTTAAGGTTGCACTATCACTGAAGTTATCCTGCCAAGCAGACACCTGGGGCTCTGCCCCACCTCTGGGAAAAAATGAAATTAGACTGAAATGCGTTTATTTTCTCTAAATGTTATGCATTGTTTGCAGCTGATCATTCATCATCACAGCTCCCCCCTATGAATGATTCATGAGGGGACAGCTGTTCCCAGGGCCTCAGCTCCTGAGCTGCACATACCACAGGAGGTTTCCCCAGGCTGGTTATGTTAGAAACTGAGCACCTAAGAAGTGCTGATGCTTCTTCAGCTAGAAGACCTTCATTTTTTCAACTGAAGGCAAGGCTACAGTGCACCCTAACAGTGCAAGGGGGTGAGGAATGGGTAAGTAGGTTACATAGATAAATAAACAGCTTTTCAAAGCGTACAATAAGCCAGACTTTAAGCAGAGGTAGTATTGGTCTGATCAGCTGGAAATACTGGGATTCAATATCCTGTACAGGATTCTTCTAGCTTCTGCAAAAAGCACATAAAACACAAAACTGCACTGAAGTGTTGACATGTCCTGCAGATACTATTTGGTTTGTGTCCTATTTTTCAGGAAAAGGATGGTACATAAACTGCAGGCACTACAAAGGACACAGTAAAGACAGTTTTCAAAACCATTTCTGACTTGCTTCTGACTCTGTATAATAAGTTGTATGTCTCACACTCATGAAGAGCATGTATAGCACTTTCTACTGCAGACAGAACTAAGCTTCTAATGAGGCTTCCCAGCTCTAAATTAATGGTAATGTAAAAACAATATCCTCCCTCTCTCTTTACTACTACCTCAAGTGAAGAAGAAAGACTTAAGAGAGAATTAAACAATCTACTCAAAAGCACATCTGGTAGTATTGCAGAAACTGTTATTACAAATCAGCTATTTTTTCAAATACAATTACAATTTTTCCCTGAGAAAATAGGACACTGGCAGTAGAACAAAAAGTGGCAAACAATTTCTGCACTGTATGTGGATGTTGCACAAATCAGGAACATATCTTATGCCTTCTTCCTCTCTTTTATGCCCTTGTCTCTTTTTTTTTTTTATTTTTCTTTTTTTAAAAGTGATAAATTATTTCCAGGATTATATTCTACTAGCAATTTTAGAAAATCCTTAGACCCCAACAACTGCACTGAAGAAAGAGTGGTGCTACTCTTTCAAGCTCTACACACACACACACACACACAAACAAAACAAAACACAAACAAAAAAACTATTGGATTGCCAAAATCTAATGCCATTTATAATAAACATCACAGATGTTTAAAATACAGAGAAAATGCTACTTAGAATTTGGGACTTTAACTCTTTGAAACCACTTTGAATGAAAAAAGCATCATGGGCTGACATTTCAAAAAACAGTTCCTAACTGGAAAGCCTCTAAATCTGCAGCCCAAGTCTGGAATTCATATGTCACCCCCTTCTTTAAGCGTAGTTGACACCAATGTGGAATGATTTTTTTTGTTTTTTTTTTTTTTAGTCCATGCAGCTTTTGTGTAGATGCTCTTTATCCTATTTGGCTACTGTTTTCTCTCAGCCTCATTCTGACCTTTCACTCATACCACTACATTCAGTCTACAAAGTATTCAATATTATTTATACTGCAATCATTGTTTATACAGAAGTGGACAGGGGAAACTCAGATGTTTGCAAATGCAGGAGGGCAAGTTAAAACAGAATGAATTTCAGATGCAGTGATGGAATTCTTTACCACATCTCCACATGAGAGGTACAAACCACTTACTCTGCAAAGAACAAGGTTACAAGTCACACATCATACATACACTGGAATTACATGGTTTGTGGTAGACCTCTCTGGTGCCAGAGCCAAACTCTGTTCTCAATCTCCGGAGACAATGGGTTTGTGTTGATATAAAGTTGCAGAATTTGACTTCAAATCAGTAAGCAAGCACACCAGACAAAAAACACAGGCCTCTGCAGACATATGTCCTTGATCAGATATTACTTGCACATGGAAATCATTTTTAGTTACAGAAGAAAAACCTTGGTTGTTTCCAGAAAGACCAATACTATGTTTAGGCAGACAAACAAGTAGTTCCCTGGAAGAAGCAAAGGTCACCTTTGCTGTAACTGAAGAGAACCATGGGAGGATTTCCCCAGCAGAGAGGCAATGTGACCAGCCACCTTTTTTCCCATTAACAACAGTTAGTGCAGTTCAAACTAGAACTTAAGACATGTGGCACCAACACCATCAGACCTGCATGCAGCCACAAGAATTAATTATACAGATCTCTGTGTCAGGGATTGGACCTGATGATCCTTATGGGTCCCTTCCAACTTGAGATATTCTATGCTTCTATATTTCTATACATTTCAGCTTACTTCAGAGAACATTTTCCAATTATAAAAGTCCAAAAGTACAAACCACGAAAGCATTATTCATTTAATAAACAAGCTGCTATAGGATTCTTTTCTTTGATAGAAAACACTCTATTGTCTCAAGCTCATATTTCTCTAATGAAGATCATTTTCAATAATATGGCCATAAGATCATTTTCAATGATATGGACCTAAATCTGTACAAAGCAGTAGGATCCTTGAAAGTGAAACAAAGGCAATTCCTTCAAGTACAGTGTGACTATAATATAATGCCTCTCCTCTCTTCAGTACCCTTCAGATTCCAACTGTGTGCAGCACATACTATTATCTGTAGTAAGAAAAACAAAGAGAGAAAAAGTGGTTGGTCGTCTGGAACAAATTACTACTGTTAAAGGTCAGGCATAAGAGAGCTGAGAAACCATTAGCACTAAATCTGTTGTGTATGCCCAAGGTGGTCATTCTCTGGGAAACTTATATTCTTCTTTAGCAGTTCTTTTAATCTTGTATGGTCCTCAGTACCAAAGAACTGAGTGAAGCTGAATACAACCAGATTCAAACATACTAAATTTTAAGTGTTTTGAGTCATAATTAAAACCTTGTATTACTTACTATTTAACAATAAGTGGCCTTCCAGTACCTGAAGGGACCCTACAAAAAAGATGGAGAGAGACTTTTTACAAGGGCATGTAGTGACAGGACAAGAGGGCATGGCTGAACTTGAGGTCATTTTCTTTTGTCCTATCCCTTGTTATTCAGGAGAAGAAACAACCCCCCATCACACCTAGCTACAACCTTCCCTCAGGTAGTTTAAGAGAGCAGTAAGGTCCTGCCTGAGCCTCCTTTTTTCCAGGCTAAACAATCCCAGCTCCCTCAGCTGCTCCTCCTCAGACCTGAGCTCCAGATCCTTCACCGGCTCCACTGCCTTTCTCTGGACATGCTCCAGCACCTCGATGCCTGTCTTGTAGTGCAGGGCCCAAAAGTGAAAACAGAACTCCAGTTGCAGCCTCACCAATGCTGAGTAGAGGGGGACAAAAGTCCTGCTGGCCACACTATTCCTGATACAGGCCAGGATGCCAATGTTCTTCTTGGCCACGTGGCCACACTGCTGGCTCAGGTTCAGCTGGCTGTCAGCCAGCACTGTCAGATCACTTTCCATAGAGTAGTTTTCCAGCTGCTTTTCCCCCAGCCTGTAGCATTGCATGGGGTTGTTGTGACTCAAGGGAATGACCCAGCACTTCTCCTTGTTGAACCTCATACAACTGGTCTTGGCCTACCAATCCAGCCTGTCCAGATCTCTCTGCAGAGCCTTCCTACCCTTAAGCAGATCAACACTCACACCCACCTTGGTGTCATGTATGAACTGAGTGAGGGTGCACTCAATCCCCTTGTCCAGGCCATCAATGAAGATATTAAACAGGGCTCACTCCAATACTGAGCCATGAGGATCACCACTTTTGCCTGGCCACCAGCAGGTTTTGATTCCATTCACCGCAACTCCCCAGGTCCAGCTGTCCAGCCAGTTTTTTACCCAGTGCACCCATCCAAGCCTTCAGCAGCCCATTTCTCCAGGAAAATGCCATGAGAAATGATGCCAAAGGCTTGACTAAAGTCCAGGTAAACAACACCCATAGCCTCTTCCTCATTCACTAAGATGGTCACTTCGTCATTGTTGGTCAAGCTGCGTTTCCTAAGCCTGTGGTGGCCGAGCCTGATCCCCTGGTTCTCCTGCATGTGTCACATACATGATGGCACTCAGAATGATCTGCTCCACAACATTTCTCTGTTCTGAGGTCAGGCTGACAGGTCTGCAGTTTCCCATATCCTCCTTCTGTCACTTCTTGCAGATGAGCATCACGTTTGCTACGCTCCAGTTAACTGTGACTTCCCTGGCTGACCAGGACTGCTGGCAAATGATTGAAGGTGGCTCAGTGAGCACTTCCACCAGCTCCCTTTGTACCCTTGAGTGGATCCCATCAGACTTGAGGGAAGATAGCTGGGGGTAAAAATTAGAGGAGACTAAGAATCATAGGATAAAATGCAGCTGTTACTCCCAGTCGACATGTTACACATGGACTCCTCATACAACAATAAGCACCTGCTACAGGGAATGAAAGAGAGGGTGGAGCAGAATGGAGACACCGTGGCCTCCCTCCATAGAAGTCCTTGCAAGGAGGGAAACTTAGTGGTACTTTGTAGTTCGTAATATCACACAGCACCTGTCAACCAAAGCAGGTAGATGAAGATGTCCTGCTGCCCAGCCAACAACTATGTTGAAATCTCTCTCCTCAGATGGACTTGGTTCATTAAAGCCTAACTGTAATATTAACACACAGTTCCATCCCAAAGTTACCTGCCTCCAAGATGTGACCACCCCACCAACACTCACCACCCCCCCGCCACACCACCACCCCCCCCCCCACTGGGAATGTGGTCTATATTTCTTTTGACTATATTTTTAAAAGAGAAGTGAGAGAATTTTACACCAATCAGAAACAGAAGTATGTATGACTCAAGACACTCAAGCTCCACCAAAACATAAAGAAATAGTATAAGAGTAAGCTGAGAAAGGGGAGAAGATGGGGGAAGACTCCATCAAAACTGCTGAGATCAGTCAGCGAGTTGAACCTGTCTTCTTCCCCTATAGGGATACATCTATGCATGCTGAACATTGCTGTTAGGATTAGCACTTGCTTTATAGGATACTATATTGCTTTAAATATATTTTTGCATTCAGATACTATTGCAAGCAATCTTCAAACCTTATTAACCTGCCACAATTTTGTATTAATAAAGACTGTTACTCTGTAAACTGTTAAAGTGAGTCCTTTACAGGTGCTAGCAGTTGCCAGCAGTGGATAACACATTCAAAGTGGGAAGACCCATTGAGGGGTCTCCCTTAAGCTGTTGGCTTAGCCCCTCTGAAAAGGGCAGTTGAATTGTCCTCTGGTCCAGCAGGACTGTTCAATGAAGGATCCCCGTAATGGGATGCTGACAGACTGATGGGGCACGAGGGTTTTGGCTTTCCTGGGGCACTGCCAGGCAAATAAATCACTAAGGTTCAAGGAAATCTCCCCATTTTCACAACAGGGCCCCACAGACTTGTGTGTATCTAAGTGGTATAGCAGGATGCTGACCGTTTCCACTTGGATTATGTGGCTTAACTCTTCTCCCCATCCCTGTCTTCCAACTCATGGGGCTGTGTAACCCTGAGGTCAACTTATCTTATGTTAAAAACTGAGTCACATTGTATTTTATGGCAGTAACCAATTAAGTTCTCCTTGGGCTTTGGCCCTTTTAATTTTCTCCTTGCACATCCTTATGACATCCTTGTAGTCATCTTGAGTTGCCTGCCCCTTCTTCCAGTGGTCATAAATGCTTTTTTTTTCACATGAGTTCCAGTCAAAGATCTCTCTTCAGCCAGGCCAGTTTTCTTTACACTGACTCATCTCTCACCATATAGGGATGGTCTGCTCCTGTACCTAAAGGATGTCCTTCTTGAAAAATGTCCAGCCTTCCTGGACTCCTTTGCCCTTCAGGACTGCCTTCAAAAGCACTCTGTCAACCAGGCTCCTAAACGGGTCAATGTCTGCCCTATAGAAGTCTACTGTTTTGTGTTTTGCTGTATCCAAGATGGGCTCCAACCATCACATCCCCTACTAGTCCTCCTCTATTCGCAAACAGGTCCAACAAGGCACCTTCCCCAGTTGGCTCACTCACCAGCTATCAGAAAATTAAAGCAACCAGCCTGGTTGTAGACCTCTATATCAACGACTGACCTGCTTTCCAATGCTCTTGAGTGATCTGAGAGAGAACCTACAGGGGTAGCCTCAATTGAAAACTGATCATAAAGAAGAAACAAAAAAATGCTGTGCATGTAATGGGCAAAAATGGAAATTCCTGAAATCCATTAGCACAGCAGTGTGTTCATAGTGACTTATAAAATATTTGTGGACTTAAAGCATTGTTCTGTGATGTTAAATAAGCTTTATATATATGACAAGCTAAAAAATTGAAAAGTCATTTTTTCTTAACACTCAGTACAATTTTTTCTTTGCAATGCTTACATTTTGGTTCCCACAATGAAAGGTACTTTCTCACTTTTATTTGAACACAGTAAATATTTGAGAGAGCATTGAAATAAACTGTTCAGACAGATGCATATCTCTGAAGAAAATCCAGTTGCATGAAGGCCAGTCAGAAAGGGAATGATTTTGTAGGCACTGTCATTCACTACCTAAAACATCACATCTTTTTGAAGAACCTGACCTAGAATAATTCCAGACTTTTTCCATGTTGCCAGTAGGCTTCTGTGTATATGTTTATATAAAGAATGTCCTCTCTGTGTTCAGTCATTTGCAGAAATATATGTGTGCTGTGATTTTTTAAAAGAATACTAATTCCTGCAGAACTAACCCACTGCCCACTAACCTACTGTCAAGCATCGCTATGGGAGACAAAACCTCACCACTCACAGCAAACAGATGCTGAAACTACTTCAGATCTACTCTGTCTTTACCAATGTGCTTTTTATATAGTAAGTGGCAAAGAAAATTGTAAAGCAGAGACTGGACAAAATGACTTCCTAAGGTCACTTCAAACCTGAATTTACCTCTCAACATATTACATAATCAAAAAATGGGTCAGGTTGGAAGGGACCACAGTGGGTAATCTGGTCCAGCCTCCCTGCTCAAGCAGGGTCATCCTAGAGCACATTGCACAGGATTGTGTCCAGGCAGTTTTTAAATATCTCCAGTGAGGGAGACTCCACAACCTCTCTGGGCAATCTGTTCCAGTGCTCACTCACCTGTATAGTAAAGAAATTCTTCCTTGCATTGAAGTAGAATCTCCTGTGCATCAGTTTCTGCCCATTGTCTCTTGTCCCATTGCTGGGCACCACAGAGAAGAGCCTGCATCCATCCTCTTGACATCCTCCCTTCAGGTATTTATAGACCTCATTTCTTGAGTCTCAACAGGCCCAGCTCCTTCAGCCTTTCCTTGTAAGAGAGATGTTCCAGTCCCTTAATCATGTTTGTAGCCCTCCACTGGACCCAATTCAGGAGCTACATGTCTCTTGTACTGAGGAGCTCAAAACTGGACAAAGTACTCTAGATGTGGCATCACTAGGGCTGAGTGGAGGGGCAGGATTACCTCCCTCGACTTGCTGGCAATGCTCTTTCTACTGCACCACAGGATACCATCAGTCTTCTGACCACACTGCTGGCTCATGGACAGCTTGTTGTCCACCAGGACCCCCAGGTCCTTCTCCGTGGAGCTGCTTTCCAACAGGTTAGCCCCCAGCCTGCATTGGTGCCTGGGGTTATTCCTCTCCAGGTGCAGGACCCTGCATTTTCCTTTGTTAAATTTCAGACATTTCTCTGCCCGTTTCTCCAATGTGTCAAGGTCCTTCTGAAGGGCTGCACAGCCCTCTGGGGTATCAGCCTCTCCTCTCAACTTTGTGTCATCAGTGAATTCGCTGAGGAGGCATCTGCCCCTTCATTCAAGTCATTGATGACTAAGTTAAACAATACCAGGCCCAGTATTGAATCTTGCAGGATACCACTAGTGACAGGCCTCCAACTAGTTCCTGTGACATTGATTAGGACCCTCTGGGATCTGGCACTTAGCCAATTCTCAATCCACCTCACTGTCCATGCTTCCTGAGTTTGTCTATGGGGATACTGTGAGAGACATGGTGGCGATGTGGTACACGAGACAGGAGCCTCTCCTATTGCATAAACCTGAGGATTCACTGTCTATTATTACTAAGCTATTGTTACAGTTCTGCCATCTGAGGTGAGATGATGTATGAGCTAACATCTTGATCATGTGAATTGCCTTTCTTTAATAGGCTTTTCCACATGAAATACTAATATATTTGGTTTCATATTTTGTTTTATATATTATATTATTTATATATAACATAATTCATTATATAGCCCACACAACAAAATCTATTGAAGACAGTGTGAACTAAAGTGAAATCCAGGCAACTCTTTGACAATTTAGCAATGTCTGTGCAGTGTACTACATCCTTTAAGCTGAAGTCCACATATGAAGATAGAACATGAAGCACTTTTCCTGAGGTTTTACTGACAGGAACAGCACAGTTCTCAGTCATGTTCAACAGCTGTGAAACACTAATTTGCAGTAATATCAGAACAGGATCCCGCTTTATTGACAAAAAAAAGGTTGACAAAATTGTGGAAGGAAACGACACAACAACAGATACAGCACATGGCAAAAGGGAATGCTCTTTGTAGCATAACACTCATACAAGCATTGCTGTTTGTAGGAAGAGAGATGTTATTCTTGCCTGCCACCCCACAACACAGACACACTCACACATTGTAATGAATCACAGATTAACCACTACATTACTCTAGCAGATTCAAAGGGCTGTTGTAGAGTAGAAGGCTGTGAGGGTGGTTGTCCTACTGTTAACAGCACCAAAATGTTGCCTCATTTCACTTGAGAGAAGGCATTCCAACATTACACTAACAGAAGTGCTTGAAAAGCCTCTGTTCCCACGTATGTTGTGCTTGCTATCATGGTATCAGGTATCAACCATTTTGGATTATTTCAATCAACAGTCCGCTACCTGGTGCTCATGGCCAGGTACTCAAAATCCACAGAATGATTCAAAATATGCACATTTCAATTGAAAGACATGCCCTGACTTCCATCCTGTCTCACATGGGCTGAGGGTCAGGCTCTAAGAGTCTGCACATGACTGGTAATTTTTAAATGATTACAATGAAAGGAAAGACTGCCTTTTTAATGCCCAAGCACAACAGCTGCAATGTCATTGGGGTTGTGTTCTGAGATGCTCCTAGACTGCAGCCCAAATAAGCATCTTAATGATACTTTAAAAATATTTAAAGCACTTCTTTTATATGAAATGACAATTCTGTCTGGGTGCATTGTCTGTTTGTCCAGCCAGAACAGAATTAGAATTAATGAACCATATTCTACTCTGATTTGCACAACGTGCAACTACAGAAAAAAAAAAAAAAAAAAAAGGAAGCTACACTGTGTGTAAATAAGGGTAAACTTGGACTACTTTATTTATGACAGTGAGTTTGCAATCAGATAACACCTCTGTGGAATCTCCAGGTTCTCTGAAAAGTGATGTGCTGCACAAGGCTTTGCTTTATTTACACGAATCTACTGTTTAACAATTCTAAACCAACAGCTTCACAAAGTTCATACAACAATAAAACTTGTTATTAAAGCTACAGAAATTTTGGGAAAACAAACTGCAATTACCTGTACAGGAATTTGGACAGTATGCCATAACTTCATTTCTACTCCTATAAGAAATGCCTTTGGAGCATTTAGTGATCATAGATAATAATGGTCTTGTCATGTTACCATATAGACAAGACAGTCTCTTTGGCACAGTATCCCAAAGGTGGCAGAGTCACTCAGAGGTAACATCAAATGATGCTCCTAAAGGTGTATTATATTACTGATTCAAAAAATTATCATTCCTTAGTTGCAGAAATTCTTATGTATGGTAATTATGTTACTAGTTATGTTATATATTGCAATTTCAGGATATTAGAATTTATATGGTATAAAAAATATGTCTGGTGCTAAACCAGTACCAAAATATAGACTAGGTTCCTGTCTTTTAAAATAAAGGGTTAATCAAATGAGTTTATTGGGGTGCACAGCACTGTCTACTGAAGGGAATGGCTAAGGTCACACAACTTACTACTACTGACATCTCAAAGGATGAAAGTGATGACCTAAATGCTATACAGATGAAAATAATGATGGTTGACAAAACAGTAATAGAAGAGAGTATCTGTGGGAGGTGAATTAGGAACAGACAAATGAAACAATATTATTTCCAGAAAAATCTCTCATATTTCTACTGCCTTTATATTAAAACAGTGTAAGGGCAGCAGCATTGTTGGCAATACCTGATGTATCTTGAGATTATAATTGTTGTCCCTGCTAAACATTTGGCTTTTGGAGGTTCTTCTAGAGTATGTGAAGCGTTATTCAGGAAGATATGAGCCAGTCCAGAGCTCTTTCAGTCTGAAAGACAATCCACCACTATTTTATAAACTTATAATGGCAAAAAAAGAAACTGCTTTATTCCAAATCTTGGCTTTTTGTAGGCAATGTCTTGCTATATAAAGCAAGACAACCTAATGAAGGATACCTGCTTGCCTGCACACCGCACTCTGAAGTATGTATTTCCTCATACTAATAGCTTCATTAAAATCTGGATGCCAGAGAAGTTTGTAGCTCTTCTCCATTCCAGCCTTTCACTTGGTTTTACATAGAAAAGACAATTGTCCATTTTCTTTTCTTTCAGTGACAGTTTCTATAGTTAAAATAAGATCTGAGGAACAGGGTGCAGGGTAGAGGGAAAGAATGTTGATATAAAAGTCCAGAGAAACTTTAAGAGGCCTCAGCTGCTCATTAGGCAACATCTACACAGCCACCAGTATGCAGGTGAATAAGAGAGCTATATCTTAGGGATAAACAACAAATCAAGTGTGACACTCCAGCTAACAGATGGAGAAGAGACCCCTGGGAACTGGCATCATAGTCCTTGATAGTAAAGTGACTTCAGTGAAAACCTATGGATGCCAGCATATGGTTACACCACCTGACTCTTTATTATATTTTAAAGGACAGAGGTCTGATAATAGCATGAGGTTATAACACTACAGCAGTCCATAGCATGTGTGCTTCTCTCCCAGTAAAACTTCTGTCTCCTTCACACACCTATCAGGCTGTGCCTGTCTGATTGACTACAGCAAGTGACTTTGGCAGGGCAACACACAGCCCTGAGGAGGAAGGGCTATAACATATTAATATAAGAATGTAGTTGATTACAATATAAGCCACTGAAAGTGAGCTGACTATAGCACAAGCCTGGAAGAATGTGGCTGTCTGCAGGGTCCCGCCGGGAGAATGCATCTATCTATACCTACACGCATGTGGCTGACCCCCGGCAGCTGTCATGCAATAGGAGTGGTCTGGTGGTGTTGTCACCTATCAAACCATTGCACTAGCTGTTATTGCGGTTTTAAACGCATCTCCTGTTGGCAGCTAACCAGTGTTTCTCTCCAGCAAGGGAGGAGGAGGAAGAAAGCATCTCACTGGCTTTGTTTAGAAGTTTATGAATCTCCACTTTGACAGAAAGTTTTGTCCTTCAACTGGCAAATGCCATTTGACTCTTGTACTAAAGGGAATGATTCCATTATTAAGAATATGATTTATTTTTAATAACCCTTCTGCTGTATATATAGGAACACCCTGGACATTATAATCTAAAAAAATCCCTAAGGGTAATTCGTTTTGGAACAAATATATCATCTGAGATTTTTTGAATACTGAACAGTAATCAAAGGAGGCGCATTTTCTTTATCCAATATCTTGTAAGACCATACTGAAGTGTATCACGGTTTTTGTTTTCTTCTTCACATATGCAAAAACAACATTTAAATAATAACGCATTACAAAAAATAGATCTAAATAATTTCTTAATAAGGGACACCAGTCCTGCAATCAGACCCATCAGGCCCATCCTCCCTGAAAGCCAGAGTCCACCTGCTCTGAGCTGCCTGCTAAATTTATATATGTATCAGACTGGGATTTGCCAGTTCCTCTCTGCCAGCTAGCAAAGCTCAGCCCTGCATGGTCTCAGAGAGGATGCTTAGGATAACTCTGCATGGGGCTGTGGCCATCCTTTCCAGCTGGTGCAGGATGCCTTCCCTTGCCCACCTCCCTTTCAGAGAAAGGGGCCCTTTCAGGCACTTATCTTCTCCTTAGTGGAGCAGCCCTCTGACTTTCAGCTCTCATCTTCCATTTTCAGATCTCCTGCCCCAGAGGTTTCTCAGGCAAGCATTAGCTGGTCTCATCTCCCTTTCTTCAGTATTGGTACATTGAAATCTATTTAAACATCCCCAACTGGAGCTTCAGATATCACTCTCCATGTACATGGATCAACTAGTCTGAGCTTTTTCCTCTTCAGCTGTATGAGCTATTAGTATGTGAATGTTTTTTTTGTCTTTCTTTCCCTAAGAAAGAAAGCTTAAAATGTTATTTGCTTTGGATTCTGAGAAGTACAAACTCCACCACATGGCAGACACATGTGAATCCATATGCTAGCATGTCTGTAAAGCTGAGAGATTAAAGCCTGAAGCTTCTATTAAATGCTCTCCTTTTTTTTCTTGCATTCAACATTTTTAGATCAAGCTCTAAATGTTCACCGACTCATTAATATTTTTGAGCCAGCTCTGTTCACTGTGATAAATCATACTGCTTGTGTGTTGGTTTAGTGACAGATAGTTACCTGAAAACTTCTAATGTAAAATGGTTTATGGCCATCTGAGGGGAGAAAAAAATCTGTGATCTTTGCCTGACTGCTGGAACAGTATGACAGAGGAAACATGCTGTATTCAAGCTCCACAGCATGCCAACTTTCTTTCTTTCTTCTAGAAATGGACAGAACTGAAAGGAAAATGACTGCTGGCATATTGTGAAAGTACTTCCAAGTTTGTACAAGCTTCAGTGATAGATGCAAACACAGACAAAACCCTTCAGAGGCAAGGAAAAGTTTTGCAAAGAAAGTTGAAAAACATCCTATGAAAGAAACAGAACTATCATGGTTAGTCCTTCCAACAAAAAGAAACAGACCTTCTCTAGGCTTATGTTCCTGAGTTAGATTTATAGATATTAAACAATGTTATTCACAGTGTAAAAGCTGCATATCATATTTGAAGCAATGCAAAAAAAATACTTTCTTCTTTTACAGGTCTTTTGCAAGGATTGGCCTCTCTCCTTCAAAGTCAGCTAGCTTGAATCACCTCACATTACCATGGTGAATGAGCATACAAACAGGCAGTCAGCTGGCAAGGTATACCCAGCATGAACTGCTCTGTGATAGCAGCTTGGATGTACACTTCCACATCACTGTAAATGCAGGACAGTCTCATCTAGCTGATCCCTACTGGCCATCAAATTCAGCCCTCAAGCTGGTGATCCCTCTGGGATGGGGAAACAACTGTCTTCTGTTCAGGTGAAGAATGTGAAGGAGACTACCCATAAACAGAAGAGTTGGTATTCTTCCTCATGATATTGACTGAGCAGCAGCAACCTTTACTGGAGTCATCATCAGATGTCTCAAATCATGCACTGCACCAGCCCTGTGCTAATGAAAACAGAGATGAGGCTTGCAGTTCTTCCCCTGACAATTTTTTCTTCTAAAATCAGTCCTAAATGCCAATGGGCACTTTGTAAAATAGGGGTACTCCCAATTTTGGATAAATATGAAATTTCATTCTTTTGTAATATAAATGTAAGAAGTAATGGAAATAATATTCTCCCACTGCTGGGTGGAAGTGCGTTAGCATAATACAGGATTCTGTGGTTAGGTTAAAAATCTGTTTCTTTTCTTGATTAGAAGTAAATTGCATCACACCCCTACAGCGGGAGAGTTGGAACTAGATGATCTTTAAGGTCCCTTCCAACCCAAACCACTCTATGATTCCATGATAGTTATAGTATCATCATTAGTACAACATCGCTCTCTCAATATTTCAGCTCTGGCTTCTGAGTAAGATCTGATAAAGATTTCTGGCAGGGTGAAAACAAATTCCAGTCTATTTTAATGCTCAAAGTCAGCAAATGAAGACTTTCTGTCCAAAGGAATCTATGTAAATAAACCGCCAATATCCTACTGATTTTCAGTAGGATCTGGACATTAACTCCCTATATATGCCTTTGAAAATACTAGCCTGAAGAGCTCAGTCAAGAGTGAAATTTTGCTCAGTAAATCCAGAGAACACCACTAACATCAGTCGCACTGAGTGGGAAGGATGAAGGGTAATTACAGTCCCAGCTGCCAAATTCACCTCGGTTGCAAGTAATCATGATTTGCACTGGAATTAGGAGATGGGGAGACACAAACACTTTGAAAATCAAGCCACTTTCATTAAATGGTAAAACATGGACATAAACACTTCATCTGTGTTTGAAAATCTTCACCTCAATGACTAGGGAAGGTCACAAAATAAATCTGTGCAGGGATGTGAATGACATTAAGATCATCGTGATCCCCAACAAGCAGACTCTTTTATTAAAAATAACATAAAGTACTTTGGTCCCTACCCAGATTAGTACTTTTACATCTTTTATAATTAGATAATGCTAAGAATGAACTTTCCATTACCACCTCAATTTTTTTTACATAGTTATATACATTTGTAGTATAAGTACTGTTGTTTATGATCCAATTATTACATTGTTATATCTTTGCTCTTTATTAAACTGTTGCAATTCTTTTATATGCATCTGATAAACTAGTGTATTATTAAAACAGCAGCTCTGTTAGAAAGTGGTTATTTACAGTGTAAGAGCAGAGTAGACCAGTAATCTACAACCACCTGTAGCTCTCAGGGAACCTCTGCAAGGATAAAAGAAGGCACACGTCTCTACAGCTGCACCACTAAATTTCTGACACCCAGCCCTCTCTAATGTCCAGTGTTTTCTATGGAGGCTCCCAGAGCCCTGTTGCTCAGGACTCCAAGCAAGTTCTCAAGCCAGCCCTACAACAGCCACTGCACACACTTGCTGTTCTAATTTAGAGGAAACTCCATCCTGGAGTGTTCCTTATAGTAAAAAAGGAGACAAGATACTCAAGGCAAAAAATAGAGCTCCATTAAGTCACCTACCAATCTTAGCACCAAAAGTCATTTTCATATTATGCCACTAAACATGACCATCAAAACAGAAATGGCAGGTGGAATAAAAAAAAATTCCTAGGGAGAAAAAAAACAATCAGTTTTAATGTTTTGCAAAGCTTTTGGCTCAGTGGCCCATTGACAACATGCAATGTTTCTCTCACACCATTCTGCACATTTATCAGAAAATTTTCAATAGAAAACACTCTATTGCTTGCAGTGGGCTGAGGCCAGCTATGAAACAGGCATGTTGGCCTTAGAAAGCAACTG
The DNA here is from genome assembly GCA_035221455.1 of Xenops minutus. Classification (NCBI taxonomy): domain Eukaryota; kingdom Metazoa; phylum Chordata; class Aves; order Passeriformes; family Furnariidae; genus Xenops; species Xenops minutus. The sequence continues at coordinate 100,432,958 of JAWWEE010000105.1, forward strand.
CTGTCTTACAGATAATCACTCAGAAAGCTTCAGTCGAGAGTATCTTATTGTTCTCATAATTGTAGTATCTGACCACCTTTAAGAGCAGATTATTTAGAAGTAGTAGGTAAAGATTAATAAATTAATGCCTTAAGTAAACACACCTGGATTTTCTCCACAGCAAACACTGCTGATCACTGATCTGTATCCAATATCTTCCCTTCAGTGAAGCATAAATTCAGCAGTGATTTGGATTTCAACCCAGATTTGAAAGTTAGATATTTAATAGGCCATGATCTGCAGACATTTGGAATTCAAGAAAGAATATGACTGAGAACAATGCTATCTCTTTTTTTAAACTAAGCCTCTTCTTTGTAATTTTGTCAGCTTGCCAGTTTCAACCTGCCTCAAAACCAGCCACCACAGAAAGCAATATGCTTACCTGTTACTGAGTCTTTCCTTTGTATTCTTACTGATTACTCTTGCTAGTCCAGAGTTAAAACATTGAAGAAGATAGAGAGGGAGAGGGAGAAGGAGAAGGGAGAGAAGAGGACTAAATTGCTTTTCCCTGAGTCATCTAATTAATTTACCTCCCTACAGTAGCCAAGCTAATTGCTCTTAGTCTACAATTCTATATTTTCATTTCACCTTTGCAGACTATTTTCTAAGCATGTTTCCTATCAGTTTCCCAGAAGAAACACTCCACCACTTAGAGCAAATGTATTCTTTCCTTGAAGAAGAGGCAAAGTACCTTGGAGCTCCTCCAGAGTGAGTTTTAAGGACCTGAAATGCAAAGTTCAATAGCACTATTCCTTAGTCTCAGAGGAAACTACCTTACTCTTGTCCCTTCCAGCAGTAAGGTGAATAATTACGAAGAGTATCAAGGAAACTCCACTTCTAGACTCTCTGGGAGACATCTTCTCATTACAGCCATCTCTTGGGTTTCTTTGGATACTCGCATTTACCTAATATTCCAACTCAATCAGAAGTCATAGATCTGAAGTAGGAACTAATTCACGTAAATTCAGGAGCAAGGCCAAGAAAAGAGAAAAAATATACCAAAGGTCAAATTAGATCATTATGATGGCCCATTGTAGGCTTAAAATACATAAATGTAAACCTACTGTCCTTCAATAGTCTTTATACAGTGCTGTCACACAGTTCCTAGCCACAGACACCATCAGTATTTTTCAAGTACCAGAAAATTATTATTACCTCATGGAAAATCATACAAAAAATAAAATAAAAATAAACAAAAATAAAAACAAACAAACAAACAAAAATATGCAAAACAAAACCACGACAACAACCACCAAATAAACAAACAACCTAACTTAAGTGGGAATTCCCTTAGGCTTCACATTAGATATTATGAAGAAATTATTTACTGTGAAGATGATGAGACACTGGAACAGATTGCCCAGAGCGGCTGCGGACTCTCCATCCTTCAAAGTGTTCACAACTGGGCTGGTTGGGGTTCTGACTAATCCTATCTAGTGAAAGATTACCTGCCCATAGCAGAGAGGCTGGACTAGATGATCTTTAAGGTCCATTCCAACCCAAATCGTTCTATGATTCTCCCTGCAATATCAAGCATGCTATGATAGGAAACATCCTTCAGACAAGTTCCACACACAGTCATAGTGAAATGAATACATGTGACACAGGGATGCATGTGGACCTCACAGAATATCAGCCTTATTGTTCCCCTTTCAGGTACACATTAGAGGCTGGGATTGAAAGGAATCAGCACATCAGTATGAATTAGTCTATAGTTCCACCACATATTTTTCTGACATTTTGTAGCCACAGAAAATACACATCTAGTTTATGTCTAAAGTTTTCAGATTATTATTTTCAGACTAAATGTCGTCTGGATTATGTGCAAGAAGGAGGAGACAATGAATTTTCTTTCTACATTCTAACTCAATACAGATGAATCAGATGATGACTGTTTTCTAGTAACTACATTCCTCTCATCTTTCCAGATTTATATAGTACCATACTGATTTTAGGATCATAGTGATTTGTTAAGGACCACTTCTGTTATCAGAATTTAAAAACCAGGCCCAGCAACTGGATCTCAAGAGCAATCTTGGACACACAGAAATATTTACCAAAGAATAAATTAGTAGATATATAAATCTAAGGTTCAGAAGATGGAAATTGCATTCAATCAACTCAGAAAAAAATATTTTTCATGCTTATTTGGAAAAAAAAAAATCTAGTAAACTCTACTAAAATCTTCAAAGAAATTAAAGGATATATATTTCAGTTTGCACTTCCCCCTATTATAAATATACCAGGGAACTGTCAAAAAGATCACCAATATAAATTGCTATTTTTCATCTGGGCTAAACTTTGAGTGCCATCTTGCAAGAAAAGAAATAAAGTTACTGAAGTTGTGTAAGCCTTCAGTAGACTGCATGGGTAAAATCAAACAATCTAACTCACAGACTTACAGAATATGCTGGGTTGAAAGGGAGCCACAAGAATCATTAAGTCCAACTCCTGGCCCTGCACAGGACCATCCCCAGGAGTTACACCATGTGCCCAAGAGTACTGTCCAAACATTTCTTGAACTCTGCCAGGCTTGGTGCTGTGACCACTTCCCTGGTGAGCCTGTTCAGTGCCCAACCACCCTCTGAGTGAAGAACCTTTTTCTAATTCCCAGCCTAAACCTTCCCTGACACAACTTCAGGCCGTTCCCTTGGGTCCTGCCACTGATCACCACAGAGAAGTGATCAATGCCTCCCCCTCCTCTCCCCCTCACAAGGAAGATGCAACTGCAGTGATGTCTCCCCTCAGTCTCCTCTTCTCCAGGATGAACAGAACAAGTGACCTCAGCCACTCCTCACACGGCTTCCCCTCAAGGCCCTTCATGGTCTTCATTGCTCTCCTTGGGATGCTCCCCGACAGCTTAATATCTTTCTTATGTTGCAGTGCCCAAAACTGCACTCAATATTCAAGGTGAGGCCACCGCAGTGCAGAGCAGAGTGGGACAATCCCCTCGCGTGCCTGGCTAGTGATGCTTTGCCTGATGCCCCACAAGACATGGTTGGCCCTCCTGGCTGCCAGGGCACTGCTGACTCATATTCAACTTTTCCAGGTCATATTCTTATTCACATCATATTGCTCATATTTAAGCATATTTAAGGACCCTCAGGTCGCTTTCTGTGGCACTGCTTTCCAGCATCTCATTACCCATCTGTACATCTGGAGTTGCCCCATCCCAGATGCAGAATCTGGCACTTCCCCTCGTTGAGCTTCCTATGGTTGGTGTTTGTCCAGTCCTCTAATTTGTCGAGGTCTCTCTGCAGAGCCTCCCTGCCTTCAAGGGAGTCAACAACTCCTCCCAGTTTTGTGTCTCCTGCAAATTTGCTTGGTATCCCTTCCAGTCCTGCATCCAAGTCATTTGTGAAGATGTTGAAGAGCACAGGCCTAAGATGGAATGCTGTGGAACCCCACTAGTGACAGGTTACCACTTCTGATATCACTACTTTCCCTATTACCCTTTGTGCTCAGTCTGTGAGACAACTGCTCACCCAGCACGATGTGTTTATCCAGCTGTGGGATGGACATTTGGTCCAGAAGGATCCTGTGAGAGACAGTATTGAAAGCTTTACTGAAATCCAGAAAGATTGCATCAACTGGCTTCCCTTGACCAGCTAGGTGGGTTGCCTTGCCATAAAAGGAAATCATGTTTGATAAGCACGACTTTCCTCTCATGAAGCCATGCTGGCTGTGACCAATGACTGCATTGTCTTTCAGGTGTTTTTCAATATTTCCCAGAATAATATTCTCCGTAACTTTACCAGGCACTGAAGTGAGACTGACAGGCCTGTAGTTACCAGGGTGCTCCTTTTTGCCCTTCTTGAAAATCAGGACAAAGTTCACCAGCTTCCAGTCAGCTGGAACCTCTCCAGATTCCCAAGACTGCTCAAAAATCATCATGAAAGGTTGTGTGATGACATCAGCTAGATCTTAAGGATTCTGGGATGAAACCCATCAAGCCCCATAGATTTGTAGGGATCTAGCTGGAGCAGATCCTGCAGAATTCAGGGTCACTGGGGAGTTGATCATTCTTACAATCATGGTCTTTCAGCTCAGGACACTGAGGTCCCCTTGGTATGTCATCTGTGTTGAAGACAGAGGCAAAGACCTCACCTGTTTGTGAGGTGACCATCTTCATCCTATCAGTGACATTTCTATACTGCCTATTGCCATTAATATATTTGAAGAAACTCTTTCTGTTGTCCCCCACATTTCTGGCCAGCTTCAACTCTGGTTGAGCTTTGGCCACATGAATTTTCTTCCTACAGTGGCAAGCAGCATCTCTGAATTCTTCCCATGTCATTTGACCTTGCTTCCTCTGGGCATATACCTTCCTTTTCTGCCTTATCTCCAAGAGCAAATCCCTGCTCAGCCAAGCCAGCCTTCTGCCTCGCCTACTTGACTTCTGACATTTGGGAATTGCTGCTCCTGTGCCCTTAGGAGATGATGTTTGACAAGTGGCCAGCACTGATGGACCTCAGCACTTGCAAAAACATTTTCCCGTGGGACCTTACTAATTTCCTGAGAAACCTGAAGTCCACTCTCCTCATGTTCAGAAATGAGGTTTCACTGGAACTTTTTCTCCTGTCAACAGAGATTTTAAACTCAATCACTTCGTGGTTGCTGTGGTCAAGGGGGCCACCAATGTCCACTTTGCTCATAAGATCCACTCTGTTGACAAGAAGCAGATCAAGCTGTCCCCTTTAACTCAGATATGTCTTGCTAATAATTGCTCAGAATAGTGTTCTTTCTACCAATGGAGTGTGCAGTTGTGTTCTGACGTGACTAGCTGAGCACAAATACCTCCCATAAAATCCATCCATGGCTTTAACAAATATAAATGCCATTACTCAAAAATAGCATTTTGAAATTCAAACAAACAATACCAGGGGAGTGCTTCATGAAATCTTTCCCTCCACATCAGGACAAAGTCTTTCATGAAGTACAAAGAACAGGTGTGCATGTGAGCTAAGTTGTCTCTATTGTTTTATAACAAGCTCTCTCACTTTTTTGTACTTCAGCCCTGTGTCCATTAAATGCAATTTAGTGGGATCATCAGAGCTTGAAAGGGCAGATCAAACAGCACTAAGAATCCCAGATGTGCAGGCCCCAACTCAGAGTGAACATTAACCTCAGCATTCAGCACTAATTTATTCTACTGGAGACAGGAAGATTGCCTATTTCTGTCCTGCATGTTAGCCTCATTGTTTTTTTTCACTCCTAAAACAAAGTCAAGAGTATATATATGTGTGTGTGTGTGTGTGTGTGTGTGATAAACTACAGCAATTTTCATATGCATATGTGTAACACAAATACATGTTGCACAGAGAATTATATATCTGTCTCACAATTAATTTGAGATATGCTCAGAGCTGAACTAATATCTCAGAAGCCTTTTCAGAGAAGCAGCCTATTTCTATTATTATTACTACTCTCATATTCATGTCTCTGTGGTACTGTGGCTGAAACCTGATGGCTGAGGCTGAGCATTGTGCTGAAGGCACTTTTTTTAGGCAGATGTTGATAGGTGATTGTACTTCAAAGGTAAACAGCGAAACACTGTTGAGTTGGGGTTTTTATTTCATTCTTAGTCCACTGTTAGCTAAAACCTCTCCAGCAGTGCTTCTACTAGCACCTGAAGATGAGAGAGGTGCATAAACTGATTTGCCTCCCAGTCAGAGAGGCTGCACCTCAGCTGATATAACTGTATGCATGATATATCTCTCCATTTTGCAGTATATTATTTCCTGACCTTTTTTTAACTATATGAGATGTGCAGTGGCACAAACCTCATAAGCTACTCGAGAACCAAAACCTGCAACTGTCCTTCAGGTAAAGGAAGGCAACAGTAGGGGGCTTAGTGTCCATGATGATCATTGTTAAATTATGGCCTAGAGAGGTAATTGCCACGTTAACTACTAGTCACATGGCTAGTATTTAAACAGTAGCATTTCTGTTGCTACACCCAGCACTGGAGATACCCAGGGAAAGGTTAACTCTAGAAGGCAAATCATAGAAAAATTGCAATTTATGACCAAAGCACAGAAATAACTTTTTTTCTCTCTTTCTTTCTTCCTTCTCTTTGCTCTTTTACCAGATTGTGCTACATAAAACATTTTACTTGTTTGATTTTTCCTAAGTACTGAAGTTTGTTTTGGATCAATGAGGTGAGGTGACAAACCTTTGAAAGGCTCGTGAGACCCTAAGCCCAGGAGTCCAGTATTTGCACCTGTCAGGATCACGGTTTCCTTCAACAGATTGCTAACTTGGAAATTTAGCAGACACATTTCTGCATTTATTTCCCTCTCTGCCTTAACAAGAAAAAAAGCAGTACTGTGTAGGTAACATGTAATCAAATGTTTCACTTGTCAGATTAAGTGGATTGTGATTTTTTTTTTCAGAAGTGAAAGAAAGCTGAAGCAAACTCTCTTCGTTGCACAATCCCTCAGGTGCACAGGCAGTAGTTAACTTGTCTTGGAGAATGTTATAAGGATTAAAAGACTATATCAAAAATAAACACACACACACACACAAAAATGGAGTTACTCTGATTAAGGAAGGCAGTGGTTGCCTGTGTGTTTGTTTAAATCTTCAGAGTGACATGAGGAGCCTAATTACTTTTCTTTTTCAGGATTCAGGTTCTGCTGAGAATAAGATGTATGATGAGACAAAACTAATTAATGCAAAATATTCAGAGTCATGGAGCACAAAAAACCTCTTCAATATCCATTTCCCTTAGACAAATTTAAGTTAGTGAAATGTACATCCTATAATATGAGACAGATTTCTTCAAGCATTGCAACATTTCTTCTTCAGAAAAAATCCAGCATTTAATTTTGTTGAACATATAACTACTCACAAAACAGAAAGGGAGCAGATCATGGAATGTGGATATTTGCAGACAGCACCTATCACAGCTACAGAAAGATACACACAGCTTTCAGTCTGGAGGTCAACAGTTGCAGACCCTCCTAAGCTCATTAGCAGTCTAAGTCCCACAGATAAGCACCACTTTGAAAAGGAAGCAAATAAGAATCTAAGCTTTACCAGAAAGGGAGAATTAGGCTCCTATGTCACTTTTAGAAATCAGATATAGTTGAATAAATTGCTTAAACTTTGCCATTTTTCAGAAGTGTGTGCCTGCAGTCATAAACCCTGTTGGTAAGTAATACTGGGTGCTTATTATGAGCCTTCAGATACCTTTGTGCTTTTTAGAATACAGGCCTATGGCCTCAAAGTATCCAACCTTACCTACTGGCTGGCTGTACCTGAGTGTTGCTTAACTTAGTGCTGCTTTGTGAGAGGGCCATTTGCTTTTGGTTCTATCAGAAATGCTCAAAAGTTACTCCAGTTACTGTTTGGCCATAACACACTGTACCAAAATCACAACCAATAGTGAACGTGAATGAGTGTGACCGAGACACTACATTGCCTTCCTCATTGCCTTCTCTCTTTGAACAAGCACCCTTCTGATGTCATCTCAACAACACTAAGGAAGAGGAATGTAGGTGCCCCAAAGCAGCTCATCATCTCAGAATTACATTTATGCTGAGCCAGATCCTCCAGCTTTCATGTGAGTTTATGCTGACAGTGCAGAGAAAAACAGCTGCACAATAATGGAGACTCCTGCCCTACATTTCTATTTCTATCTAGCCCACAGGAACCATAAGAGGATGACCACATCAATCATAAACAATACAAATGTATTTTGAGGCATACTATGAAGTTGGATGAATGTTGCATTAAAAAGGTTGTGCCTATTTGTTAAAATAGAAACCATGAATGCAATTACTTTGTGCTTTGTGAATATTCAGTAGTTATGTTGTGCTGTTAAAATGTTCAAAGGATGCACATGTGCATTAAAACATTTACAAGCACATTTGTGCTAATGTTGATGGAGGTAACACTCTCACTGCTATCCTGAAATCTCTTCATCAACATTTCATTTACCTAAATCAGGAGACAGAGACAATGGTACACGTGCTTCTTAATCACTCTAATACAACTCATAAAGCCTGAGGTAAAAATATCACAAAAGCTAAAGATATTACATAGATTTTTAAACAAAGAAAAGCAATAAGGGAATTACCAAATATTCAGAAAAATACATAGGAAGTTCATAGGTGAAACATGAAAAAATATTCCCTGCAGCTATTCAATACTCCACCATTCCCAATTCAGCATAGTCATATCACAAAGACCTTGGAAACATATCTTCACTCTTTCTATTTACAATGAAATACCAAAGGCAATAACATGCAGTGAGGGACAGTCTCAGCCTTAAGTAGCTTTCTTGTCCAAAATGGACAAATGAGGTGAATAACAGGATGGAGCCAAAGTAGATGCATTCTGTAGATGCTTACACCCAGTTATATCTCAGATTCATGTCCCAAAGACTGTGAAGATGTGTTGTAGAGGAGGGCTCTTCCCAGCTCTGTTTGACAGAGTAAATGGTCGCAGGCTGGATTACAGGCCAGGAAGCAGAAAAGTGCTTGCACCTGTCATAGTATGTCATGGCTAATTGATAATCAGGGGTAAACAGAGTGAGGATAGAAAGTCCAGCATCTCCTCCCATGGTAAATTGATGCCTAGGTAAGGCACAGAGAGGTCAAGCTATTTGTCCTGGTAGACCTACTACAAAGGTAGGAAACTCCAGGCTACTCAGCTCTCAACACACTGTGCTTTCCATTAAGCATATTTTTTCCAAGTGCTCCTTAAAATTAATGCCACACTGAAAACCTAGCTCACAGCTTGTCATCTATGAAAGGGTCACACAGTTCTAGTAGTATTGTTTCATCCCATCCATCTTTCCAGCAGGAAAAAGAAATCTTTTTTTGAAAACTATATTCCTCTGTGCCTTTGAATATATAATCTCTAACAACTGTGACAGGGAAGCTCAGTTTGAAGGCTACAGAACTCATCAATAGACTTGCATCAATTGTGAGCCACACATTCATTGTTGCTGGCCTCTGTTTCATCACTGATATATGCAGAGGTGTATATAAGCTACACTCACTCCTGAGGAACATGTCCAGTTGTCGTTGGAATCAGCAAAGAAGCCTTAAAGGATTAGGCACAGGCAAGTCTTCTGAGAAGGCGGTTTTTGCTAAAGAAAGAAAATTAACATGGCAAACTGGCATTCAGGTACAATATGAACCATGTAGCATTTTATTCCTAAGTTGCACATTTCATGCTGCCTTCCAGCTTTTAAAGGTCAAACATGTAAACTTAAGAAGGTGTGTGAGTGTATACTAGTTGCAAAGCTCTTTTTTGTCAGCTCTATGAAGCAATAACCCATGAAATATAGTTGATATCTCATGGGTACATTTCTCCATGCCTGCAAACATTTAAAATTGCACTCGTGGTACATAAAAGATTTATAATGATCTCACCCGCAAATATAAATTTTATCCCACATAGGACAAAAAGACCTAGAAGCAGAAGCAGTGAACAGCTGAACATGAGCACAGTGTCATAAATCCATAGCACTTGCAGATTTTTAACAACCAGTCATAAATGTGACTGATTTCAATTTAATTTATGAGACTTTGTGATAGAACCAGGAATGCCTCCTCAAAAACTGAGTTTTAAAGCACAGTGAGTACAATTATGGCCTTTACTAGGATATTAGCTGAGGCACATGGGATTTGGGTGAGCATCTGGAAGGTTCCTGAACCATCCTCCACGTAGAAGGGCAGACAACTGGAGCTGAGTGGCTCCACCAAACTGTAGTGGAGATCCTACTACCACTCCAAGTCAACAGCACATCCCTTCTCAGCACGAACTACCAACAAGGGACACATTAACACAACTTGCCATCACCAAATCTAACATTCCTTGTATGGGTACAGGTGGGCAATAGATGGCCACGCCATATACCATGGCAGTGCTGTGACTATTTTTTGTGCAGGTAAGTATCAGATTCACCTCATCTCCATTTGCTGTATCACATCCCCCATATGACTCACACATATTTAGGCAGTGTTGTCTGAACTGGAATTTTTTTCTGGCAGTTATTTGGAAGGAAAGGATATTTGAGAAAGGACTGGAAGACAGGAAACAGCACCAACCAAAAGGACAGGGGATCAAATAAGAAGTGAGACATGCTTGCTGAAGCATGCTTCTTCAAGCATCACTAGAACAGCTCAGGTCAATCAGCTGCCAGAAGTTAAAAACATTTGCTTTCCAAAACGCAATGTTACCTTTCTCCCACAGCTGTATTGTTTCAATACAGTACCTACAGTAAAAAAAAAAAAAAAAAAAAAGCTGAGTTTCAGCTACATGACTTTCACAAAATCTTTAATACAAGCCCTGATATCTGGCAAGTCAACAGAACTGTTTATTTTCTTGGACATAGACATGGAGTTTTCTTTTGGGTCTGGCAAGAAGAAAATTTTTGAAATACCCTGGGGAGCCAGAGTTTGCCTCAGAGCTCTCTCTTTCTGCACCTGTCAGAAAATTGATTTATTTATTTTTTCTCTTCTGTACATATTGGCAGCTTGGAAACATAACAAACAAACAATTTGTATATTTTTCCTGTAACTTCATCAGGAAAAAAACAGAAGGAAGAAAACATGTTTTACTACCTAGGCCTTTTGCTTACAGTTTTATCTTACATTGCACTTGTTCTTACACATGGAAGATAACGTTACCTTGTGTTGCATATGTGTATGAATTTGAAGGCAAAATATTATGCCACAGTGTAAGGTTGTAATATTTTGCCTATTAAAACATCAAAACTAGCTCAATATAGAAAAAAGACACAGTGAGGACAAGCTGCAGATGTATCCCTAGAAGTATGAACTAAGGAGGACATTTCGGTCCCAATTATTTTTAAGTGTGTGTTGATAAATAAAGCATAATTATTCTGGGTTTGAGGAATAATGTCTTTGCTAAGACTTGATGGCTACACAATCTGAAAAATAAAAAAAAAAATTTATTTACATTTTTAAAATTTTTAAAACGCTTAGATTTTCTTAACAAGAAAATAATTGACCACTAAGGAGACAAAACTCTTAGGGACTGACAGGTTAAGGATATTTATTAGTTATGGGCAGGTATTTTAGTCAAACTAATTTTGGATCATTAGAAAGCAACATGGTGGTCAATGTGAAATGTAATAATGATCTGAGTTTCTTGTATAAAATTTTAGACACAACTGTAGTCTGTCCTGGATCAAAAAATAATGCTGAATTCACACAATGCTTATAGTAATTCTTAAAGCAGTTTGGAAAACAACAGAGATAATGGTTACATGTTCTGTAATAAGGAACAAGAAAGTGGCTACAGACACCACCAAAAAGCTTATGGTGTCAGCAGTGGGGTCTGACGAGATGATCTGTGCTTTATAGAAGTGCATGAGGAAAAAAAAAAAAAAAAGAAAAAGAAAAAGCCAGTTGGCAGGACAGGCCAAAGGAGCTTGCAGAGTTGTTGGCCTTACAATAAAGTGGTTAATATCAAGAGCTCTTCAGTCTCTGAAGGGGAGGTACTTTCGGTACCGCACTGCAATCACAGCAGTACTCAAATAATCCAGTTGCAGTCTGAACTGGGATGCAAAGTTGCAAAAGCCAAAAGTTCCAGTCACGGCCTAAGACACCACTGGTCTGATTTACTGCTGAAAGCCCAACTGCCTTTTTCAAAGTCAGTTGTCCTAATAAGAGATATATACCTTGCTTTATATTCCTATCTCAGTTTATATTCCTCAGACCATCATGGTTACTCAAAGTATTGTTTCAGGTTCAGAGGACAGCAACACCTTTTTCTCTGAAAGAAGCAAGAGAATCAATATGTATTCAAGAATTTCACAAGAAACAAAGATTTAAAAGTATAGAATAGGATTATGTTGCTTGAATGAGAAATAATATCATCATCCAAAACATCTCACTTTTCAAAGGTAAAGTGGGGTCAAGGTGCCAAATAAACCCCACTGGAAACTTCACCTATGACCTTTAGTGGTTCTTTCACCCAAACAAAATGTAGGCTACAGTGATACTTCATTTATCTGGCCAAGATACCTTGGGTTACATGAATTTAGAAGCTCTTCTAATTTTCTGCAAGTATTTTATGATTGCTTATTTGTCTCCAGCTAAGAGGAAAAGCAGAAGGTGAAGCAAGGAAACAGAGTTGTTTGTGTAGTGGGCACATGTCAGCAAGCTGTATCCTGCTCTGAGTGTGGCTTCCATTCCAATGGCAGAGGTGCAGTTCTTCTTTCATTTTCAGCTTCATCAGAAAAATATCAGAAAATTAACCTTTATTGAAAGTAGGACTGTAAGACTTTTCTACACCTATGTTTAGTCTTCTCCTCATGACACCTTGGATGTTAAATTTACCATTGCCTGTTTTAGAATACAGTGACCCCTAAGAGGAAGAAAGGACAGGTATTTATATCCTAATAGATGGAAGGACACAGCTCACATTTGCACTGGTGCTTCAGCTATTAACTAAAAATGAATATGAATTCCTCAGAAGCTGAGGAGAGCAAAGAAGGATAACAATTTTTCCTTAAATCATTGGTTTGGAGAAATGACTGGAGAAAACTTAGTAAGACATTACTATGGTTTTAGTTTTTCATGTCAAAATATAGTTAGCTATATTTGTAGGGTCTTTTCAAAAAATGTCTTTCAAATATGACAGTTCCAATACCACAGTTCTAAAGTAGGCTTGCTTCCATTTGTATTGGGGGGGAAATATGACCATATTCAGATAGCCTGTAGCAGAACTTCAAATGCCACAGTACCTAGACCACTCTTAAAGGATTTAATCCTTTAAAGGATTTGGTGTGACATCATTATTTACTGCTGTCACATTCTGAGTATCAGTTTACTCAGTGGGAATCAGGAGCTACAGCCACCAAACTAGACACCAGCTGTAGAGTCTGAAGAGCATCTCTTATGCCTGTGGCCAGAATTTATTCAAGGAGTTTTGTATGTTCCAGTGTAAAAATAATGGATCCCAGAAAGGTTCTGAAACTGTAAATATTAGGGTTATCAGAGCCAAATAGTTACCAAGACACACCAAAAGAGCAGTTACTCATGTGCACAGTACAATTTCAGTAGCAAAACCTAAATCTGCCCTGCTATGGTCACTAAAACATTCTCTCTGCTTTTCCAAAATATTAGACAATTGTCATCAAAGTTTATCCATCCCAATTAAAACAAGTATGCATCTTGGCACTCTGATTATAGGCAGTAGAACAGCTATGGAGTTCAAAAGACAAATAGCCAAACACAATTTTTCAGTGTTGAAGTGTTACTATTCCACACCTCCACATATTTCAGTTACAAAATTGTACAAGCCTCCTCACAGTCTGACCAAAGAGCAGGGGCACAGGTGGCTCTGAAGTGACACCAGAGCATATGTACACAACTCCGCTCTTGACCATGCTACCATTTTTCTCCTTCTGCTGATCTTTTTCATTCTCCAGAAACTTCCTTCCTTCCTTGCTTCCTTCCTGCCTGCCTGCCTGCCTGCCTGCCTCCCTGCTTCCCTATCTTCCTTCTTGCCTGCCTTCTTGCCTGCCTTCTTGCCTGCCTGCCTGCCTTCACCTTCCAACATGCACAGTAGGTATCCAGCTCCATTTTACTTACCTACCCTTCAGCTTGTGAGGAACAGTAAACCAGTCCTACTGTTCTTAAAATAAATGGATAGACCCACTAGCATTAGACAGACCTTTGTTAATGTAGACCAGAAGCAATAAAAGTCCATACAATTTACTGTTGGTTTAATAAAACATATTCACACTGAGGAAATGCTACTTCTTTTCTTTTACCAGCTCCACTCACTTTATTACACAATCCTCTGTACCTGTGCCATTAAATCCACCAACTTTCTGGACCATAGCCTCTACAGGCATCTTCCTTTGGTTAATGAATATCCTCCAGACAACATTCATTTTATTGACATCCATAAAAGTCCAGGCTTATTTGGCTTGCAAAAGTTAGATTTTATCGGCTGTGTATGCTTCATTTAGTTAATTAAGAAGTAACCAGCAACAGCCTTGGCTTGTCCTGATTTTGAGAACATAATCTGGGTCAACTTCCAGTTCTTTAAAATGCCAGTTTAGCGTGATTCTTTCCTTTATGTTTTCCCATAGCCTAAAAGAATGACTAACAATCATGCATACTATTTGTTTCTATTCTAGTCATGCTTGAAAGTTCATAGTAAACTGTGCATCTACTATGTCATCCAGTACCATGACAAGAAAATGACCATGCTTCCCAGAAGTTCACGATGCAAGAAACAAAACAAAAAAGTGGACATAAAAATTATATTATTAATGAAACATTGACTGATAAGGTGACCAACCCATAATAATATCTGAAGCCTGTGGAAAAGCCACAGGAGTCAGAAAAGGTTTGGGGAGGGTGGTTTTCTGGTTTTTATGTAAATAGGTATCAAATGTTAAATTAATTTTAAAATCTGTTAAGAAAGTTCATAGTGCTGTGTCTAAAAAACAGTAAGCATATTTTAGGCATTAAATGTCATTTGTTTGGTGGGGTTTTTCCTCCCATATTGGGTTTATTCACACCTCTGAGTATTCACATATTGATGATCAGACAAGCCTAGTAACAAAGCTCAGCCTTATTGAGTCTTCATGGTGTTCATTCAGTGATCAAGAGAAAGATGACTAAACCAAACAGTTATTCTTGATGGTCACTCATGATTAGTATGCAATGTCATTACAGGATCAGGCCCCATGAAGCTCACTCCTCTCCTTCAGGCGCAGTGGCAGGTGATTGACAGGACTGTGTTATATTCTCCAGCCAGGGGCCAGGGCCAGTGTCTGAAGGCAGAATACTTGTTTCTGGTAGGGATGCTTGCTAGCAAACCTACTGTGAGATACAGCAGATGAGGGTTGATCTCTTCATCAGGTGTTTCCTTAGGGCACAGATCAAGAGAAAAATATTTGTCATTCAAAAATGTTTTCTGAGAATGCAGAAGAAAATACTCTGTGGACACATGTGACTGTACAATTTTTAGCAGCTTTTCTATTTGTAACCCCCATATGTGAAATGAAGGGCCATGTTCTATCCCTATCAAGTGTATAATGGGATATTTGTCTGATAAGCAGGTGACTGTTTTGCAGATACTGCTTGAACAAGGGTATTATATAGTGTATAAAATCCTTTATACTTTGCACAGGCTGGTCATTTTACAGGCACAGATTTTGTGCAAGGCTATTGAGGTAGAAGCGGAGAACATGGGGCACATTCAAAACTCTCCTCTAAAACATATGGTCCATTGTATTCTGTCCTGTCCCTACAGCACCATCTTTCCCAGCCCATTTTAACCTAGTGAGTTCTGTAATGGAGAAAGAATTCACAGGCATACAGTATATCAATCTTTTTCTTATTATTACTTCCTACGAAAAAATACATTTGTTGACTACAGTCAAGGTTCTCCATTCCTTAATTTGTCTTTGACTTGCTTTTGGAAAGAAGGAACAAAATCAAGAAATGGCTTTTCTTGTCTGTTTTACATTACTCTAATTTAGAATATTTTGTTGAAATACTGCACTGAACAGGAAGCCTCTCCCTGTTCCCTGAGGGCATTTTTGATGCATTGATATACATGCTAAAGAAAGATTTGTGTTCCACATGGACCAGAGCTTCAAAAATAGTAGCAGCTCTGCAGTACAAAAGGTACATTGCTCTTAGGAAATGTTCTGCAGTCAATCTGATGACTTCTCTGACCTTTTTCAACGAGATGAGGAAGATCATAAGACCTATACATTGCCCCCTCAGTCCCCAGCCTGAGAGCTGTCGATGTCTTGGTGAAAGCTGTAGCAGTAGATACTTCCTTTGAAGCAGTTGCTATCTGACACAAAAGATGAGTTTGAAGACAGAACCAGCCCAGCCACACAGTGCCAAATCAGCACAGGGCTGGATAAAAGTTTTAGGCTGATAGCTGTCTTCTGATAATTACACACTATTAAAATATTTCCTGAATTTATCATTAGAAAAAACCAAGTCTAAAAATAAAGATTCCTGCGTGCAGTGGTCCATAATTTTAAAAGGTGACATAAAAGTCTCAGCAACCATTGATTGCGCATTGAGAGTGAAAGCTGTTTAATGTCAAACCCTGAGGAAGAACAGCTAAGACATCTGGGTTGTTTTCTAAGCTCTGCTACAGATTTTTTGCATCTCCTGGGGCTAGCTACTTAAACTGTCGAAAAGTGTTCAGCAGCTGCAGCCTGCAGCATGCTTTGGAGCCCTGGACCTTCAGTCACTCAGAGTGGGGATCCAGCTGGGACGCAGTAGGGCTCTCTTCTGGCCTTCAGGGGAAGAGGAGGTTTCATCCACCCACCCCAGAGAGCTTGGAGTGAAAGCAATGAAGTCATTCAGGACATGAGCAAAGTGTGCCTTAGCTTCTCCAGTACTGAACTCCTTTAAGAATAAAAGGATAGAGGGGAGGAAAGATGGGAAAGGCAATATCAGAAAAAAAAGATAGAAAATAGGAAAGATAGGAAAATCTCCAGCCCCAGTAGGTCCTGAAGTACTTAAGGTCTTCACAGTAAAATGACTGTAAAAATGCAAAGAATTGCTGTCTCCATATACACAAGGTGATGATGTGTCTTTGTGAATTATGCTAAAGGAAGAATCCATTGACTGAAACAGATCAGGAACCAATGCTGCACAGAAGCTAGCATACTTTGGGGAGCTGAAAAATATAATATGCAATAATACAACTCAGAAATTGCCCTTCATTCATTTGCTTGCTTGAACTGTGCCCTCAAAACCCGTACAGAGGTCTGGGTAACATGTCTTACATTCTGGCATTTCCAAACTTTTAACTGACAGAGAGCAGAAATGCCACTGCAAAAAGAAGCATCAACACCATCAGAAGAGAGAGGAATACAGGCAATTAGGCCTTCACCCTGACACATTTCCCCAGGGAAACAGCTTCAAAAATGTTGTTTGACCAGGATCTAAGACCCCAGTGAAAAAGCATTTAAACACATGCTTTCGATTTGAACAAGACTTGACCAGATACTTAAACACAGTTTGATGAACTGTGGCTTGATGAATGATTGCAGAATCAGACCTTTACATCATTCAGTTCAAAGCTGCTTTTAAAGACTGTTCACTTCCATTTGTATAATGCTCTCGTCTAGAAACATCACTATTCAGTAGAAACCTTGCTTTTTTTCCTTTATGGTGACATTAACTTCTGAAATTAAATTAATTAGTTGCTAATTTTCACTCTGTAAAAATGTGTTGACACAAGGAGTATAATAAACAGTGGTTGGGTCAGATAAATAGTGAATCATTTACCTGACCCCAAGCCATTATCATAATTAGCTTCCTCTGACACATTACAGTGTGTTCTTCGATCTACCACTCAATGAACATTCAGAAGGACATCCACTTAACAGCACCAGTTCAGAGTCCCTGGCATACTGGGAAGAAGTGCTTTCTGTCCCTTAAACAGCATATCAGAATGCAGCATTGAGTCCTTCTAAGGCTTTAAGCACTCTGGGAGTGGCTGTTGTTTCAAGTTTTTCCTATTTTGCCATTTTTAAAGCATCATTTTACAGGACAGTTGGACAATCAATGTTCTGTCAGAGCAAATTAGCACCTCAAGAGCAACAACAGCAACAAATATCCAGGACTCATAGAGAATTGCACTCACAGTGGACTCCTGCAAGCCAACAGTGTATCGTTCTTATTGCCCCATGTCATGAATTTCCTCTTATTTGGATATCTGGCAGTAACAAGAATGGGGAAAAAAAAAAAAAAAAGAAAAGAAAAGATTCAATTTAAAGAAGGTTATCAGCTGTTCTGAGTTTTTGAGTCAAATGCCAGATCTTTCCATTTTTCACTATAAAATACAAACAGGTTATTTTTATAATCTGAAGAATTCTGGGTTGGTTTTTTCTCTTTTTTTTAAACAAAGGAACACATGATGTCATGGACAAACAAATATTGTGTTGGTTTGTTTCTAATAACGGACACATTTTTTAAAGTAAGGATAACAGGAAAAAAACAAGATAAAAGGAAAAAAGATGAAGTTAGTGTTGAATGAATTAATAGCAGGCAGGTGGCTGGGTGGGTGTCATGGCAGATAAACACTGAGATGAAGCCAAGGTAATTATAATTATAATCTGGCTAGTAATGCTTTCAGCTGAGGGTGTATAAAATCCTCCGTAAGTTAATACTGAGATGATCAGATCAACCTCCTTGTCTGCTCCCACAAAACACAATTTCATATATTCACACTCACATTTTATGCATTTTTATTTTCTGAGTATTTCAATTAGTATGTTTTAAGAGAGCTGTTGTGTTGTAGCTAGAGTTTAACCAACTTTCCACTCTCCTCATGAAATCCTGGAAAACATGAGTATGTAATCAGCTGAGTCTCTTCTGACCTCCATGTTTTGCTGGACAGAATTCACCACTTTCTATCATTCTCTTTTGCAGGCTTTCTCTCCCCACTGTGCTATTCACAGGGGTATAAAATGCTCAGGCAAACAGAAGTCAATGGCAGATGTGTCGGCAGCACTTCTTTCTGTAATTTTACTAAATGGATGTAGCCCATAAAAGCAGCCTTAATTAATGGAAACATTTTAAAGGCACTTATAATAAGCCTGGAAAACAACAGTTGCCAAAACCAAACTTTATTAACGAAGAAGATTTAAAAATTATCTTCCTGAAAGTGGCAAAGGATTTGTGGTGGGTTGACCCTGGCTGGATGCCAGGTGCCCACCAAAGACACTTTATCACTGTCCTCCTCAGCTGGGCATGGGAGAGAAAGTATAATGGATGGCTCATGGGTCAAGATAAGGGCAGGGCGAGATCACTCAGCAGTTACCATCACAGCAAAACAGACTCCACTTGGGGAAATTAGTTGAATTTATTACAAATCAAACCAGGGAGAAATAAAGCCATATCTTAAAACCCCTCCCCCCCAGCCTTCCCTTCTTCCCAGGCTCAGCTTCTCTCCTGCTTTCTCTCCCTCCTCTGCCCCAGCAGTGTAAGGGGACAGGGAATGGGGGCTGCAGTCTTTCATTGCACATTGTCTCTGCCGCTCCTTCCTCCTCAGGGGCAGGACTCTTCTTCACTGTGATATCCCTAAGGCTCCACTACCATCACTGATGGGGTCAGCCTTGGCCAGCAGTGGGTCTGTCCTGGAGCCGGCTGGCATTGGCTCTGTCGGACATGAGGAAAGCTTTTGGCAGCCTCTCACAAAAGCCATGCCTGTAATCTCCCCCACTACCAAAATCTTGCCACGCAAACCCAATAAAAGATTTTATGTATGCAGTACTTAAAAGAGGTTTTTCTTTAGTCAAATACCCTAAAAATCTTACAGGACTCACATCTGGGACATGGTTTGTTTTCTGGAGGATGAAAGTGAGACAGGACAGCTTTCCTTTTCCTGTGTGACAGGGAGGAAATGCTTTTACTGTGTCTCAAGGGTCTTTTATTATTTAGAGATCCGAACCTGAAAGGTGCTGAGTGCTCTCAGTTTTTATTGACTTCAATGTCATCCAGTCTTTCAGTCAGATTCAATGGGATTTGAGGGAACATCACATCCTGAAGCAGTTGTTTGCCCCATAAAGCATCTCCTCTAGTGTACCCCAAGTTCAGAAACACCAAGGCCTCAATTTGGATCAGCAGAGCTCTTGGATATATGCTTAAGTCTGTCCTTAGCCAAACTCTTTAGCAGGATTTAGCTACAAGTCTAAAAATTAGTATGTGTTTAAATATTTTGCCTTCTTGAAAGAAGATGGAATACTTTTTTATTTTCTGTGGGAAACGTGACAATATGTCCTTTTGTTTAAATATTAAGTCATAATTAAAAAAAAAACCCACAACACATGTTACCTGGACAAACCCACTGTCATTTTCTAAAGCCATCATGATTCACTTTTGCTGACATACACTTTGCATTGTTGTGTTGTGACAGGGATGCTCATGGAGAATCTGAATAAACCCCGTCTTCTTGTTGCATCAAAGGAAATGGCTTTCTTTAGGAAAATGCCCCCTCACACACCATCTGACACTGGCTTTCGAGTCAAATACAAAATGTAAAAGCAAACTGTCCCCACCATCTGTGACAAAGTGCCTTTAATTCTTCAAATACATCTCTCTAAAATGTGGCTACTAGTAATAGCCATACATTTTGCTGCATTTGTATATTAGTGTTGTTTTCTTTTATCCTTGATTGAGACAGAATCATTGTATTATCAACACAGAGAAGTTCTCTGTGCTTTTTAATTCCAGAATAATGAAACTCATTGGAACTTGGCGGCATTGAGTCTTGCTGACTAATCATTGGCATTGGCTAATGGCAATTTTTAATCAAATCTTATTATTAAATCAGAATATAAAAGATTTAGAAAATGCAAGGTTGCAGCTAGAGGTCATTAGTCATGAGCACAAGAAGTAATCAATACAATTATGGTTGCTCAAATTGTGTTGGATGGGCCAGGTGGCACAGTGTGATAATGTGTTACCCTTTCACCCCTCGTGTCCTGCTTGGATCAGAGATAACAGCAAGTCTGCTGGTTTCCATCTAATCTCTGGTGGATGCTTGGACGTGCACAAACCATTAAAAGGAATTCAACCAAGTGAGCTGTATTCAGTTCTTACACCCTGGTGTAAATTTTCAGTTGAGTTATTCCAGATTTACATTTGCCCAAAGCAAATTTTTTAGCTGTCTCTTTTTTAAAACTAAGCTATTGTATTGGAGAATAGGGATGGGCTGGAAATGCTCACTTTACAATGCTATCAACAGCCTAACCTACTGTTATTCACTGTAGTGCAAGTATGAAGCAATAAAAATAAAGTCATTCCTGATTTATACTGAAGCTAACAAGTGCAGAGCTGTTGTTAAGCAGTTCCTTTCTGTTATGATAATGTGATATTGGGGTTGCTTTATTTTGTTTGTCTTAGGAACGTATTTTAGAAAGGATCCTCAAGAACAAAGAGAGGGGCTAGGAAAGGCTAAAAATTTTGAAAGTGTGGGTAGCAGGTGGAGCTAGAAGCAATCTGTGAAAAAGCTGCATTTCATCCTAATAAATGAATTTATCTCAAACTGGCGTTAACTCAATGGCACTAGAAAAGTTTATGCTAGCTGTGAATCTGGACCTACTGGCAAGTGTTCAAGCAAAAATATTACCATCCATAAGCATTTACTTTCCAAAGGACATGCTTTTATTTATCTCCTTTTAACAAAATGATTGGCTCAACTCCAATGTTAGCATATTTTTTTTAAGGATTTCACACATGCATCTACCTGGACAAGGGGTGCTGGTCTCCCACTCCTCTCATTAGAGAATGTTGAAAAATGCTTGGTTGCCAGCAGAGATTGTTGTCTAGGGCATACACACACGAAAAGGAGTATTACCTTCTCTGAGAATTGCAAAATTTCTCTAAATACTTACTTTGGAGCTAATTTTCTTTTACAAAAATGTCATCAGTTTCACTTTGTGTCCCTGTATTCCTTGCATTAATCTATATATCCACTCTCTAATGCAAACAAAAAGAAATTCCAACACTGTAAAAATACTATGTTCATATGAAAATGAGATTTCCTTATGAACACCTGACAGGCCAAAATAAGTAGACCATCTTGATTTTTGTCTTACTTTTTTGCAAACAGTGAAAATATCTCCTTTTCTATACATAGAGTTTCATCCTGTGTACCTTTATGCACGTATGAATAAGAAATAAAAAATCACACAACAAGCTAACTACCAACCATATAGACATAATTGCTTTTGGAAATATTGTACTTGAAGACATTTTCATGTCAGCTGTATGTGTTTGAGTATCATCATAACATAGTGTTTACACCAGATTAATACCATATGCTGTGTGGGAATTATGTCAGGTTATAAATGGAAATACAGTATAATATCTGAAATTCAGGAGTGTGCTAGAATCTGATTTCTGTTGCAGTGCTGCTATTCAAGAAGAACATAAGTTTGAATAACATTACTTTTGATTTATACTAGTATGGTGTGTATAGAACCCAATTCCAAATTTTGTTAAACAAGTGTTAAAATTTTCACCAATTAAAACTGTTTCTACACACTGCTAGTGGACTCATGACCTCATTAAGGCAGCCAGAAGTGCTGCCACGGAATCACGGTGAGACCTCAGATCTGATGAGAATCATTTTTCTAGCTTTTCTTCTCCCAAAATGATGCCACCCTTCCATGTCTCCTCTAGGCCTCTTGTGAGTCCTGTCAACACATTTTAGCTCAAAGCTGAAAGCACGCCTTTAATCTGCATTTTACTCACTGCCTATGAAATTTAACAGTTGTCGAGCAGGTCACGAAGAGGAATAAAAGTACACTAAAGTGGGGGAAGATGAGGGACGTTTAGAACACAGCAGAAGTGAGTCTAAACAGAAAGAAGTTAAAAACAGACGAGAAAGGCAAATTAAGGAGCAGAGCCAGACTGCCAGTAAGACCAAAGCCAGTAAAATCCAAGAGAGCTTTCCACTGATTTTAATCAGACCCCCTGGGAATGACAGAGGGGAAAATAATGAAGGACGTTGAGAGAGATGGCATCATTATGGTAAGAGGGCTTA
This sequence comes from Xenops minutus, assembly GCA_035221455.1. Taxonomy (NCBI): domain Eukaryota; kingdom Metazoa; phylum Chordata; class Aves; order Passeriformes; family Furnariidae; genus Xenops; species Xenops minutus. The sequence continues at coordinate 100,455,530 of JAWWEE010000105.1, forward strand.
GCAAAAAGAGAGTGGATGCTGACAGAAAGTGAAGATTTACCAAGGGAGCATCTTCCCACCCTGCTGAAGAAGAGGCAGCAGGCTCCTTCACAGGCTAAGCTGACCGGCTCCAGGAGCCGAACAGCCACATTAAGTCAGCATCGTGCTCCAGATCTCGAGTCTGTTCTCCCTCGGGCTTATTATCCACGACACCAGCACAGTGCTCAGGCTCCCACACCGAGTGGCTTCCCACTGAGCCAGGGCACAGCAGGAGCAGAGCAGGAGCGGAGCAGAGCCGGGTCTCCCACGCGTCTCTGCAGACCTGACCCACCTTTCTTTCACATTCAGGATGCTGAAAATTAGGCCAACACCTGACCCCTTGGCCAGCTCCTTAAATTCACACTCAAGTTCTTCTGAACAGACAACATTACTCAGGTCAGCAGAATGGAAAAAAAGCAAAAATATCAGAAAATGGTCTGAGTTTAAACAATATTACATTATTAAATGTACAACGTTATATGAGAAGCTTTCAGAAAATTACAATATGTGAGAAGATCACAAAAAAGATGGTGTATTAATCCCTCAAAAAGTACAATTCAGGTCTAAAGATGATTTTTAGTTTAGAGTGGATATGCATGCTGTAGTATCACAGCTTCTCATGTGGGGACTAAAGTATCTGCCGGATATTCTATGGAGTGTTTTCCTGTGCTGCAGTAAGTTTCCCCTTGTATTTTCCATTAAAACATGGTATGTATTCATGTTATTCACTTAAACATTACCTAACTCTCTTAGGGATGACAGATTGCCATTTTGATTAAAAATTTAAGGGTTTGCTGTTGATTTGACCCTGATTCATATACTGAGTAGGACGTGATATCTTTTGTGCTAATCTAGTTCTGAGCAGATTTAAATATATATATATACACACACATATATATATAAACACATGTATATATAAAAAACTGTTGGAGGATTGAATGTAGAAGGAGCGCATTAACTCTGTCTTTACAGGACCTATTAATATGAAAATTATTGTAATATGATTAACAGCTCCTCTTAACACCAAAGAGAGTGAGTCTTGAGAGATTATTCTGCAAGCTGATAACGTTTCCCTATCCAGTTTTTCACCCTAGGGAAAACTGAAAAAATATGGATTTTGACTTGAACAATAATGAAATGGTAAGTGATATAGCTTTGCTGTCCTATAATGACTGTATTAATTTGAAAGCTGTAGTATTAAACCAGAATAGAGGTGCTCAAGGAGATATGCCTGTTATCTAGGCAACAGTTAATATGATGAAAATGCTATTTAGAAGCAGCTCCATGTTTTTATCATAAATATAACTTTAATTCCCTGAGAGTCTCCATAAAGTCCCAGTAGAATGTAATAAATCCAACATAATCTAAAAGAGAAGACTGTCATTTATAACCATTCCCAATATTAGTTATGGATCTTTTAAAGTTTAAAATCACTTTCTGTAAGAGAATCTGTCCTATATATCCCATCCTATATTACTTCCCCAGTTTAGAAAAATGACTCAACTGTGATAAAGAGATTCAATTTTTACCTTTCGCTTGCTTTTGAGTTAGCATGGCAGACCTTATCTATTAATTTGCCAGGGAGAATTTCTCTTCAATGATGCTCTTTTCCCCAAAAGTGAAAGTCTTTTAAATTTTAATTTTAGTGTGGAAAGGAAGTACTCCACAAGCAAATGACAAAATGGAACTACATACAGGCTGATGTTTTATCACCAGACAGAAAGTGCAAAGCTGCTGTGAATGCAATACTCTTGCAATTGTCAGAATTTTATATTACCAATATTTATATATGACTGGGCTGAATGAGCATTTTTATTCACTGGTGAGGCTGTACTATACAGATTTCATGTCATCTTTACTGAAGCTGAACTTAATTTGACAAGACCGTAAACCACAGACATTTTTTCTATGACAATAGCCTAAATTCAGCCTTTGGAAAGCAATATTTTTAAAATTTTATGGAAGTAAGCCTAGTGGCCTGAGAACTGTAGGACCAAAGAAAGCACCAAACATGGGATCCTAACAAGTTACCCACAATATACAGTTTGGACCTCAGTCAGAGCTTGTATTGTCTGGCTTCTCCAAACCACTCATTTTTTGTCTTGTCTTTCCTTGGATCATAGTGCAAATATGCTGGCTACACACATCTTTGGGCAGAAGATACCATGAGGCAGGATGAGAAAGTGCAGTGACCTCTATGTGCTGCAGTACATCACCAGACTTGGTACAGTGCTGTAAAGGGCTGTTCTCCTTCAGAAGCCACTATTCCCAGCGTTTCATCCTGAGAATTCATTATACAGTAGTATCTAACATAAGCTAACAGTCTGATGTTCATAAAGGGAGAGTATTTAAGATGCCATTGATAGCTGTTTGGTCTTGCCTGGCTGCATAAAACAGATATTATTTTTTTCTCTCAATTTTCTTACAGAGTGCTGATTGAACTTTAGGTCTAGACATTGTGGGAAGAACAGTTCAGCAGCTGGATGTTTCTCATGAGACAGATGTTTGCAACAGGCCGAAGCATGTGACGTTGCTTACAAGCTTTGTAGGCAAGCGCAATGTTAACAAATACTTAGTGGTATGACGGAGTTAAATGAGCATCTCCTAAAGGATGGGGAACACTTAAATCCTTCTAGATAAGGGATAAAAAGGAGCCTTGCTTTTTAAACAGGGGCTGGCTCTTCTAGTCCTGCTTGAAGTAAAGAGGGAGAGAGAGAAAATTGTTTTGTAAGCTTCAGACTATGTTTTCTAATGTTTACCTGTGCAGTAAATTATCAGGTTTTTTGTCCATGTGATAGTGCCATCAAAATGTACTGTCACATGTGAAACAGACTTCCATCTCTGAAGGAGAAAAGCACTAAGGTAAAGAAGTATGGGAAACGTATTGAAATGTGTATTCTGTTTAGGTTTTCTTAGGAAAATATAAAGTACCTTGAACTGTTCATCAGCCAAAGCAGCAGTTGGTTTTATTATCACTGAGAATGGGTATATTATGAGGTGAGATTCTCTCTGCTACTATACACATAAGCAGCTATTCTAATAAGTTGTCTTCCTTTCTATATATTCTACATGCTGATGTGATAGTCACAGATTTCTGTATCACTAAACACAAAAACATTCACCTCCTTCTTCTAAGATAGAACTGACAGACATTTACTGGAAATCTAAAGGATATTCTCCCCACACTAGTATTTTTCTATAAACATACTCTCCTGGTTTAGGGGAGCAGGAAGGAAGTTTTTTTGTTCAGTTTTGGTGTGCAGGAAGTCTCAATTTCTGTGTAGATTTCAGGATATTAATGGCATTGGCTATGTCAATATTGTCTGAGTGCATTCTTAAACCCTTCAGCTCTGAGCAGGTAGAATTCTGTCTGTAGCTAAATGATACAACTGTATCTGTTATAAATATAATAACATCATCTACACATACATACTGATGGCTACAAAAGAGTGATGAGACAATTTGTTTTGCCAAATAGAGAACCTAATGAAAGAAATCACAGTCTCTACTTTTTAATTATTGATAATTTTCATCTTTGAACCTTTGAGTTCAAGTTCCTCTTGTGTCTGAGAATATTCAGGGGCTTATTACATAAAATCCTATGGCATGAATTAATTACAAATAAGAATCCTGGCACAGGTTTCAATTTAAGGAGGAAATTTTTTGTTCTGCTAAATTTATGCCTTTTCTTCAGTGAAGGGACAAGTTTAAATTACAACAGGGAACACAATCATTCCATAAATGTTTGGGAAAACCCCTCATTTTCTTCTTAAAATACTTTTCAAAAACTCACTCCTAGCAAGGGTCTTTCAACATGGCTATTAATATATGTGGCCATTTCCATTTAGGTTTATGCAAAAAGAATCCATTGTCATTTAAGTCTACTGCCAATTTCTCAGCTGGTATAAATCACCATTATTCCAGTTTAGTGGAGTAAAACTGCTGTACAACCAGTTCAGGATCTGGCTCCTGTTTTCTATTAACTCTGATACAGGGTAGCTGGATGAAATTCTGTAGTCTGTTTTACAGGTAGTTAGATTACATGCTCTAATGATCTCTCTTCTGCCTTTGAAATCTATGAATCTAATGAAAATTATGTGTGTGTATGAAGGGGAAAATATACCTGTTTCCTGCAAAAAATCCTTGTGCCTCATTTCACATTGAACATAGAAACCTGTCTCTTTCTTAAACCAGGATTTCATTTTGCAGTGTTGATAATTATATTTCAAACAGTAATTAGCACATGAAATTAATAAATCTTTTGCTTCCTCGTTTACACCAGTTTCCCATATTGTATTAGTAACCACACATTAGCTAATCAGCAGGTTGGGGGGAAAGCTGCCAAAAGCAGATCTGATAATTGGCAGCAATCAAACAATCGTAGCAGGAAACTTTACACTTCCTGCGGACAAGGCTACTGATGGAGACAATGCTGAGATACAACTTTAGGGATAAAAAATAGGATGTTTAGTTCTTTCATGTTTAATTACCTCTTGGAAAACTGGATTCACATATCACAGGAAGATACAGGCATTTTGCACAGAAACAATACAGATAATCAACAAGTATCGGTTAAGGGAAACCTGGTAATCTGGTGATCACCTAGAAATATTCATGAGATTTGTTTGTTCTCTGCCAAATTTTGCAAGCCATTTAAGACACCCTTTCTATTTGTTTAAGTCCATATATAGTACAGTTATTACTGTAAAAAGTGAGTGCTGGACACATTTCGCTGCCCAATATTACCTTGAGACAAATAAATGTCAACAAATCCATCCTACAGGAAGGAAGTTTAAATACATATCAGCTGAGTTTTAGATCCAGCCAAAACTTTACAGGCTTCAGAGAGTATTTAATCGAATATTCTAAACTTTGACTTATCTACTGCTTAGCCTTTGTCCCATCTGACATCCTTCAAGTGTTTAGACAAAAGTTTCCCAAGTCTCCTCAGTGATTCTCCATCTAGACACAGATAGAAACATTTCAATTTTACAGTATGAAGAACCTGGGAATCCAAAGCAGATTTGATTCCAAGCGTTATCAACAGCTTGGCATCCTTAATTTATCTTCTTCCTGAAGGCATTCTTGCTAATGTTTTACATCAAATATCCCCAAGATTAAATACAGTAACAGTATCTCAGAGAAGCAGAGCTGAAGATCTCCCACTTCTGCTCATACCTAAGTGACTTGGTCTGTCTGGGCCATCACGTCTGTAAGTCTCTTTCACAGGGAGGACCAATTTCAACAGGAAAATATCAGATGTCCTTAATGCAAAATATCCTATATCTGAACAGGCAGAAAATCCCAAGAAATGCACTGCAGGGCTCTGAGAGAAAGAACTGGTGCTCTATTCACTATATAAAGCAAAGCAGTAGGAGAAGCCATAAAATTATGAATCCTGAGAAGGATTAACTTCCTATATCTTAATATATATAGCGTCCACATTCCTACGAGGATGGTATTTAACAAATATCTTTGGCACTAGCAGTTTTCACCGTTTCTCCTACTACAGAGGACTAATCAGTGCCTTTCCTTGAACTGTAGCCTCCCTCACGCTGAGTTGTCAAATTAGGGACCAAATCATAATGAATTTCTGCATGTGCAGGAAGCCACTCTCTTTTGGCAGTTTCATGAAACATACTTTCATGAAACAAATGAGGAACAGAAAGCCCCAAAACTAGGTACAGGTCTTGAACTTCAGATTATAGTAAGATACAGAATGAAAGACATTCAAATGTCTAAGGGAGAAGAGTATTAGGTCATGTATCTTGTCTACCTTAACCCATCTGTCCTATTCACTGTTTCTACTGTCTTCTATACTGTCTTTGGGCTGTGTTTCTATTCCATACGTATACAGGGCCCAAAACACAGGCTTCTGATCTGCACCACAGTTTTTAGGCAGGGAAAATGTAAATAAACACAAAACAAATATGAAAATAATGACAGAAAACTAACAGCTGAAGAACAGTCAGTGTACTGTACTCATTTCCAACACCCTATGATGATAAAGCTTCAAATACAGTACAAGAAGTTCACTAAGAGGCACAAAAAGAGACATATGCAGTAAGAGGCAGAAGAGAAAGGGCCAGCCTAACCTTTGAAACCAGCCTGCTTTTGCTGCCATTGAGGGCATATGCACTCCTTGCGAGGTGTGTGTTTGGGGGAGAGAGTTGTAGCACTTACACTATGTAGAAATATGACCACCATCTGCTCATATCTATTGAATTTTGTCTCTGTGACTTCCTTTACAGATCTGAGATGGAGTTCTTTGGCCAGGAAATTCTGGGACTACACATCATGCCTGGGGTACCTCAAATACATGGAAAATGAGTCCGAAAATTTGCACTACTTCCTCCTAATAAGTAATGAATCCTTTAGGATCTCAAGGATAGCAGGACTTCAAAGGATATTCTCATTACTACCAAGTATCAAAAGCAAAAGGAAAATGCAAGATAAAATTCTATCCTTGAGGTAATCCCTAATCTCACAAAATATCTCAGGGAGTTTTGCTTTTACTTTCTGTGCAAGCAGATCAGGATCCTCTGGTAAACCATGTGTTTTGTGGATTAAATGTTCACATTTCCAAGGTTACACAGCAAAAGGGAATGATAGTCCTCTTCTACAAATTTCAGATTTACCATTTAATTAATTGACTTTGGCAGTTGGCACACAACCTTTTAAAAAAACATTCTGAAATGTCAGCCTTGAAGGGGGGAAAAAATAATTTGATGAATTTAATCTAAGTGCCAACCAAAGCACAAATGTTCCCTGTGGACCCGTTACAACACTGGAGTTCACAACTGATTGCTTGGGAATCAGCAAACTAATGCAGCAAAATATTTACTAGCTAAGTAGTTGTAGTTTAATATATACACTGTACTTGCCAGATATTTATACCTGTATCCTGTAAAATGCTGAAATCTTCAGACTTGTTAAATTAATTAATTTAATTAATGTAAATAAATAGAAATACAGGTTGCTGTTTTCCCAAACAAGAAGTTTCCCAGACTGAGAGTATTCATTTATTATTTTTTTTTTCTTTTTGCTGTTTAGTTTTTTTACAAATGTGAGAAACCACCAAAAAAAAAAAAAAAAAAAAAAAGATTGTTCTCCTGCTTACTGTACAAACTTGTGTAAATTATGTACAGTTTACTGGATAGTCTTCAGATGTGAACTTCAGGTGCCATCTATATGTATTTCTGGCACTATTTATTTGCAATTAACCAGGGCCTTATCTTTTATCCCCTGCAACTTAGAGTCTTAAATCCTGGAGGAGGTAAATTTAGCAGAAGGGAATATTGAATTCAGCATCAGGCTTTCTAATGAGCAAAGCCTATCCCACTACTCCATATTTAAACCATTGTGACTAAGAAAGATATCTCTTCATAGGTAAAAAAATTCTCTTGGTTAAAAAAAAAGAAAAAGTTTTAATAGCACCTGCAAGTGCAGATTAAACTATTTGCAACAATTCATTAAACTTAATGGCTCAGATACTATCCCACCAGTGAAAGCAAGCTTCACTGATTTCACGAGAACACAAGGACTTAACTGATAACTAAGAGACTGTAGTAATTTACCTCAAGTGGCTCAAAGTGTCCCATCGCATAATAACCCTTTCATCCTGCAGAGCTTCTCCTGAGGTCAGTGATTAAAAAGCAGAACCTGTAAGAGAACAGATATTGATGAGGCACCAGAAACTTTACGGATGCTGGAGACCGTTTCTTCTCTCTCACCCACCCACACTCATCCCACTCCACCCACAGAAACCGCACATCTTGAAACTTGCAGATGCACTCATCTATCTGCAGAGACACACAGCTTTGGGAGAATGCTTGAGTGAAATGCAGCAGGTTCAGAAAAATCCCTCTATTCATAAAATCACTTGAATTATCTGTGTGCAGCTTCCCATATGAGAAGTACTAGTCAAACATACAGCAGTGAGGCAGAGCTATGAGCTATACTGACATTTTCAAGAAGGGAATAGGCACAAAACTTCTGCATCACCTGTTAACTAAAACACTTCTCCACTTCTGAAAATGGAGCTAAACCGAGCAGGCAGCAAATAGTTTGTGACACGGCACATCCCAGCTCTTCATAGCACTACTTTCACTAGTGCTATTTCAGTGTCCTAAATGTTGAATGATAGGTGCTTTAGCACTCTTCTCAGAAACACCCACCTGTGATGGTAAGATTGGTAGAAATGACTTGTTGAAAATATAAACATTTTATCCCAGATATTGGTCACATTCTCCTAAGCTGAGTTAAATTCTCTGAAAACTGATAGTTTACAAGTGCATCTGTGTGTGAGCATGTATAAAAGCAAGTGAGGGAGTGGGTGGGGAAAATATGTGTGGTACAGAACAAATAAAGCAGAAAACCCCAACCTTATCTCTTGCCATGCACGAGGGAAGTCTATTTGTGTCAGTGCTAGTACTTCTGAAGCAAACAAACAAGACAAGGAGTAAATGACCGTGTTTCCCTCTGTTTTTTTTATCATCCCTGAAACACTGGTACCAGCACATTAGGGAGAGGGAACTGGTGAACTGTACAAGCAGGAGAACATGAATAAACATAAACATAAAATAGTGAGCTAAGAAGTGATGAGGATTATTGAAATTTGGCTGCCTGGTTAAATTAAATCAGGATGTGGGGGAAAAGAATTTGTAGCCAAACCACAAAATCCTGGTCTCACCATCTCACAGAAAGAAGTTTTACAGGGTTTTTTGGTGCAAATTTACTGGAATTGAATAAGAAACACAGGCTGTGTGAATTCCCCTCCCTCTTCTCAGGTTCATTAGCACCAAAGGGCACAATGAGGATGCTGTCACTGGGACATAGTGGCCTTACTCTGAGCATATCCCCACTGTGGTCAGAGCAACTGCCATCAGCTACCACATACATTCACATGTGGGCTTTGCATATCATATGGGTTACAAAACAGAATATCAGAAAGTACCCTTCAACATGAGAACAGTTTTGCTGTGTGGGACCAAGAGCCCTTACAGCTTTTTACCTCATTTCCAGCAACAGAGTTAAGAAAGAGCAAAAGAACAGGGCAAATATATATTCATAGTTTCTTGGTTGGCTCACTCATCCCTTCATGACATGTTGTCAGGGCCTTCCTGATAAGAAGGTATTTTAATAGTTCTCAATGGAATTTTATTCCATGAACATGTCTAATAGCTTTCTGTGCATGTCTAAACTTTTTTTTGCACTCATGAAGTAATGAGTTGCACAGTTCAACAACATACCTCGTATTTGTTTCAAACCTGTCATACAGTGGTTTATACTTGATGTCTTCTATGCCCAGTGTTATGAGAAGGGTTAAATAATCATTCTGCATTTACCTCCCCTGCCACTCCTCATGGTCTCAGGCATTCCCATCACTTCCTTCTTTCACACCAAAGACCCACAGGCTATTTTACACTTCTGTCTGCAGAAGCTGTTCCACACACTTGACCACCTTTGTTACCTTCATCTCTATTGGGTTCTGAGCTGATGTTTTCAGAGAATGCAAATATTTCTTCTGAGTGCTAAGAGCCAGTCCAAAAGCCATTACTATGTATCTAAGGTTTAACACCACTTTACACTTCTGTTCGCTGAATTGTATCTGACATTTTCTCACACAGTCAGCCAGTACTACCATATTCCTCTGCAATTCTTTCTGACATACATTTTTTTCCTAATAGTTTTGTTTTATTTGAAAATTATGTTATTTCAATATTTCTTTTACCAGATATTCTGTTAACTGACCCTTACTTATGTCTTTGAGGAACTTCACTGATGAGTTTCTACTGGAAAACCTTACTGTGTATTCTTATGCTTTTAACTAGTCTTTACAAAGAAGCAGAGAACCAGGAGTTCAGGATCATACTCTGCAAATCTGATGGTACTTCTCTTCATGTCTTAAGTCTGTGAGATGGGTCTAAGTGGCAGGTAGCTGTCCAAAAGTTATCTGGAATGGGGCAAGTTGAAAATGTGAAAGAAACAGATCTGTGATTGCTGCCTTCTCTGTAAGTTTCTTGTAATTTTGTAATGAAACACTGAATTTGCATTGGTGGGTTGTTGTTTTCTTTCAAGAAACTTTTCTTTTTCAATTTTTTCATGTTACTAACTTTCCAAGACTCTCTTCTTTTGAGCAGGATATTTTCTCCCTCTCACATTTGCATGTCTTGTGCCAGAAACAACAAAAAGAAGTAAGGAAATGTGGTATTTTTTTGAGGTAAGGTTTTTCCTTTTGTAATTCAAAACACATATATTGGCAGCCCAGTAGAATTTTTATTTTCTTAGTTTTTTTGGATGAGTCTCCAGCAGAAGTGGTCAAATGAAAATTTAGAAGGCCTGGTGTGAAGTTATACATCTCATGATCTATGTCTGAAATATACTAGTATATATTTATGAAAGGCTGTGAAGTGATAGCATATCAATCCTCCCATTTTCCCCTTTGTCCATTGGTCAGCAGTTTGCAACTAATCATCATGGTACAGTGACAATCCCTAGGAGCAAGGAAGTCCAGAAGCCATGCCTGATGGTGCCTAAAACTCAGGGCAGAATGAATCCTGACAGGAGGTCAGGTTTTGGATATATGGTTTCCATCTATCACATTTCTATCCTAACCATCTCCTTTATATTTGCCTTGCCAGTCACTTTCACAAATTCATGGAAAACATAATAGAAAGACATAACATGTTACTGGAAGGCTTCTGGATAAGATAGGTGACTATAAGGTCCTCCTTCAAGTCCGTCATGCATGAGATTTATTCATGAATAAGGATTAATCGATTGGAGTCTGCATTGCTATCACAGCAGCTGCATGCGCCTTCAAGATCCTTTTGCCAGACATGCAGGGTCAAGGACAGGGGAGAAAAGCTATGGATAGGTGTTGGGCCCCGTGGCCAGAGGAATCCCTTGTGAAAGGCTATTCCTCTCTGGTAGACACATATTCTTTCCTTCTGCACATTAAACGGACTGAGTGGACTCTAAGTAGTCTGGAGGGTCTTTTATAAATTTCATTTATGCTGTCCTGTTGTTGGTTTCTTAAGTGGTCCCTTTTATAAAGCATTCTTTTAAAAGCAAGGATTGTACTTGGCAGAGCAAGCACTTAGCCCCTGCTGCTCTATGGACTTTACTGCCATATCATTATGACACTGATCTGCAAAATAAAGACAAACATTGAAAATAAGTAGTACCACTTCGTCTTCACAGTTATTTTTAATGAAACATACTTTTCAAGGAGCAGTTTAATTTCGGTAGGACTAGCTCATAAGTTCAAGCCATTGTAATAATTATGGAGGCTAATGTTGCTGATCTTGACAAATTAGGTAGAGTGTCACAGCATTACTCCCTGTACTAGTTTAGGAGGCCAAAAAAACCATTGTAATAGATAGCATTTTAAAGCATTATACTAAAAATAGTTTTCCAATAGTTATATAGCTAATACGGTGTTCTGTTTGGAGACTTGAAGCAGTGATTTGGAAATTGGAAGGTACCAACCTTTGTTCCTTTCTCCACTAGGAATGTTTTATGTGCTCTTGAGGATCGTGTGCCTTTCTAATACTATCTTACCTATTCCACAGAGGTACTGTGAACATTAGCTAATGAGTGCTAAGTGCTTTGAACACACGAAGCCTCATGCCTCACAAATATATGTATTATGAAATATAATTATGTAGTTATTGGAAAAGTCCCCGATTGTCTCTTAGAAACTGTCACACTGCACTTACTATACATAGAGAGTGACACATAATGATGAAGCAGTTAAAACGATACTCTTTCTTCTAGACAGAGAATTTGCATTTTTGGAGAAAATTCTTGTTTCTTTTTAGGGATTGGCATAAGAAGCTTTCAGAAAGGCTAAAAATACCTTTTTAGATTAACTAGCTTTCCTTTTCTTTGGGCTAAGCACACAGAGGTACAAAAACACTTTTGAGAGCTTCTGAATAATGGCATTAAGGCTAGAAAACTGCAAAAGATAGTATGTTATATGGGTCTATTTTATGTAGTAGTAGAGAACATTCATTATCAAGAATTAATAAACTCGGAAATCATGATTGTATAGGTTGCCCTTGGGCACAATATATACCCATAGTATTTTACCCAGGGACTTCTGCATAAACCCTATAATTTCTGGTCAAAGTAGGACAGCTTTTAGGAAAGATATGTTTTAAACTTTAAAATTACTAAGACTGCAACATCACCTTAAAAAAAAAAAAAGTCTTAGCTGCTACAATCTCATACATCCTACATCTTGTGTGAACTTGTCCCGATTAAGCATTCGATCACAGGATCTTGCTATAGCTTTTGTCTACTAAATTAGAGATTCCCCATATATTGGAAAATTGTTTCTCAGTTTGGGACTTTTGAGACCATGATCAAGCCACCTCTTAGCCTTCTCTCAGATAATCTAAGTACACTGATCTTCTTTAATCTCTCAATGCCAGGCAGGATTTTCAGACCTTCAATTGTTCTTGCTCTTCTTTTCTGCAACCTTTTGAGTTTGCCTTAATCCTTCAGAAGTAAGGATATTCAGCAAAAGGATTACAGGATTCTGGGATGGAAAATCATGGGAAACACCCATAGCTCTGGAGCACCAGCAATGGGAACAGTATTAAAATCAGTGGACAGCAGCTTTTTGCATGGCCCCAGCTAAGTCAGGCTCAGAGGCTACTCTTAGAATGAATGCTCTTAAAATTACTTCTCTCTGCCCAACAGCCGGAGCTGAGAACAAGGCAGAGACCTTCAGAGCCAGAGCTACTAGAACTTAGTGTTCAATGGGAGAATGTATTTTTTCATGCTTTGGGTTTTTTTCCAATCTGAACTAGAATCAAACAATTTTGGTTTATAGCTCAGAAGTCTGTAGGAAATTGATTCAGCTTTCCTCATACGATGTTATTAAAGATATTAGCATTTTTTCATTCTTTATTAACTGCATCCCATAACAGCATTTATAAGATCCATGACTGGGAAAGTATCTCTTTAAACTTTAAAGACTGTTTTACTAAATCAAGTGGAAGACAATGTTTCTATTACAATCAAATGTTAGCAGACCAGATTCCAATGATAAGACAATTAATAGTTGGGAACATCTATACACATTAATATTTATACAACATGGTTATGAAGCATTTTGAGTATTTGAATTTCACCAGTTAACCAAAAAACACTTTGGTGATGTAGGCAGCACAATGGTATCACACCTAATTTATAGTTATGTGATCTAACTAAAATTGTACAGTTGCACTAAGTTAGAATTACTACTTTGTACATAGGAAAAGAAATGAGAAACAAGTTTTTTGTGTACCAGTGATCAAGGGTCCCATTCCTGGTAGTTCTGGCTTTGTGATAGATAAAATACACACTCATTAATAGGTTAAAAATTGAATGAATAACTGAAATGATTAATAATGTTATTATCCTTATTCTCTCATGTGTAATCTGTAAACTGTTGTATAGGCTAATTTATCATTTCCCTAATGTGTGTTTACTTGTTACTGGAATATGCATATAAATTGCTCCTAAAAGCGAATAATGCATTGGTGTAAATCAGGTCACATGATGCTCAACAACAGCAAACTGGGGCTTAGGTTTCTATTCTTTCTCTCTTCTCCTTCCTATTCCTTTTTTCATGTCCGATTGACCCTCAAAAGTATTTGGCAGTAACTGTGGCTGAATCACCCTCTGCTGTGAGTGAAGAGTCAGGTGAGATGTAAAAAGACCCACTAGGTACCAGTCTTTTCTGCTTTCATTTTCCTCTGCTTAACCACCTATCCCACTCCTATCCCTGAGAACCAGTGCAGAAAACCTGACCCTCTAGCCCAAATCTTATATAGCACTATGTGATCTGCCAGTTTAACAAAGTTCTCTACAAACCCAAACAGTTCTGTAAGCAATAGAGCAATCAGCCAGTACTTGCAGCTGTTTCTCTAAGGGAAGAAACGTAAACAACAATAAGAACAATGAAGGTGTATAGGTCTGCAAAAAAATTTGCAAGTCTTATTATGACCATTGCACTGGTGGGCATACTGGGCAGTATGGAATGGGCTGTACCTGGGGCAACAAATATTAATTTCAAAATACAGCTGTGCAGTGTGTGTCTGAAATATTCATTAATAAAACAAGAACCTACACACAGCTCTAGGATAGCACCTTCAAGGTCCCACTTTAGGAAAAGCTGGCTTAGGGTCTCGGCCAAGGTCAGCCTGCACTCAGAGAACAAAGCCTAGGAGGCTCCTTTTCCTAGGGGAGCATAACCCGATTTAATAATAACTCTAACTTCAGACCAAAGCTCTAATACTCGCTCTGTTTCTAATGTGTCAGAGACAAAGATAAAGGACAAGAAAATAAAACTTCTGTTCCCTTTGTTTTTATTGTATTTCTGTTTATCACTTTGCTGTATCATTTTGTGAGGCAGCTTCAAAGCTTTGTAGGCAGGCTGAATATTAACCATCCACTGCGATTCACTCAGTCACTCCTGGCACAGGTTAATCCCTGTATCATAGGCTGCCACCAGTTTGCTAAGCAGCTTAAAAGGACATGTTATAACTTTGACAATGACCTGCTAATGGTTTTACATTTCTCAGAAGTATTATGAGCTATCTTTGTCATTTTTATCTTCTAATGAGATCAATAAATTTAGGAAGCAGACATAGATGGTGCAAACTGCAATGCCACAGCCAAGGACGTGGCATGTATAACTGCTAAACTATAAATAATAATGCAGGAGCTATAATCAAACCTTGACTTTTACAGCAGAAAATCAAGTTGTAAGTGCCTTAGCATTAAAAAAATCTCCTCATTTGTTAGGAAAAGTGTAACCCTTGATTTCTTCTTTCATATCACACCACACCAATCTCTTAATGAAAAGCTTCACACTGAGAAGTATGTTTCAGTCGCTGATTTTTTTTCTTTTCCAGTGGGAAATAACAGTTTTTGGTACCCTCTCTCTCAGTCTTTGGTGATTCTACATGAAATAAGCATGTCAGATTAAAACTTTTGCCTAGCAGCACAGCACATCTTACTGTTTCTTCAACACATAATATTAGATCTGCCTCCTCCCTTCCAAACAACTGTGAAAAGTCCTAGGCTTTAAAAAGGGCAGATATCACAGGCTCCTGCAGTGCAGAAGCCCACAGCTTTGGGGTGATACAGCAGAGAACGTGTCAGTTCACATGTCCCACATGTGCCTGTTATGCCACACTATGGGGCTGGGATCCTGGGCCATCTATAAGAAGAATAAATGCTAGAGATGCTCTTTTGCCTGCTAATTCCTGCGGGAAGTGCACAGTCCAAGTGGTCTCCAGAGATAACAAAACATTCTCAATGTGTTTGCAAATGGGGTACTTGCACACAACATCTGAATGGCCTGGGAGCAAGGTAATCTTACCTTCCTCTGACTTTTACACCTGTGATTATCCTCTCCAGTGCATACCTGGCTCAAACAAACCTAGAAATAAACCAACATTTAGTGACCATAAGTGACCCACATTTGATTTCACTGTGCCTGCAGTTTCTGTTGAAGGAATCAAAAGCTTAAATTCAAGCAGTTGTACCCCTAGTTATTTCTCCAGCTCAGTAACTATGTGCACAGGAAGGTAGAAACTGTGTGGCAAAAAAGAAGACGTCTCTGGAAGTGTATGCCTCCAGGTATATGAGTCCCAGGCAGAGAAACACCAAAGAAAGTATAAAGTAGCTAAATATTTAAAAGGTCTTCATTTCTGCAATGTGCAAGCATTTGTCATGCATTGGTTATATTAAAGACAAAAAAAACAAATGTGCCATTTTACAACATATCAGCTGGCTACAGCTTCATATATGAGGAATATAGAGATTGCATTTCTCAGTGTGAGAAATGCCTACTATAGTTTTAACTCTTATCAAACTCAACTTTAAAAATATGCTGTAGCAAATCATTCCAAATCCTACCTGTCTACTGTGTACAGAAGAATCACTCTTTAATATTCAATCATTCTATTTATAATAATAATTCTATTAATGCTACTCTGATTCAAAACTCTGACTACAAAGTTTGATGATTGATTTTTGCCTGGTACTATAAGGATATGTTTAAAGAGACTACTCTTGACAATATTTAGGAGATATTCCAATCGAGTGCAGGTATTCTTCTCCTTAAACACAAAGCAAACTGTGCTGCCTGATTACAGAGCCTTCCTTTGGAACACTACTTAAGGAATAATAGTGTTAAATGTAGAAAGAGATCCATGCCACCTGTATATGTGTCTATAAACAAAGAGAGGGATAGCTACTAATCCAAGTACCCCAGGAACGTATGGCTTGACTTGGAAAAGATTTTCCTACTGCAAAATGGAAGAATGGTTTGGATTTTTCTCTCTTTCTTTTTTTTTTTTTTTTTGTACCAAACGATCAGAGCCAGTGAAAATTAAGGCAATTAATTGAGCACCTTTGAAATGCCAGCAGCTCCTGACTCTGTGCACTGCATTGTTGCAATGTCAGGAATGAGCCCCAGGAAGGCTTTCAGTGGCACTGCAGCCATGCTGCTCTAAGTGCTTACTGCTGACACTGGTGCAGATGAGCCCAAGCTACATGTGAGCAGAAAATCAATTACAGAAAATGGAGACTGGGGGAGAAAAACAAGTCTCCAGTTATCAAATACCTTTCAAACTACTGTGCACTCACAAACCAAGAACATATTAAAATTATTCCATCTGATTTGGATGGCAAAACTGATTATGTTTTCTATTAGGCGTGCATGGTACATGAGGAGGACATGAGAGTCATATTGCTGTTTGTGCCCAAGAAAAAACAGAATTCAACATACACATCATCCCTCAACTATGTGTGAGCAGGACTAATGTGAAGATACACGTGCAGTACTTAATGTAGGGGTTTTCTTCAGCAAACGCTGTATTCTGCTCCTCACTTTTTCCAAAATGAGGTTAATTAGGGCTCCAGAATGGAAATGCTGGTCCCAGCTCTGTTCCCTCGCCACCAGATGCAGCAGCAAAATCTCTTTAATGTCAATAGAAAGAGAATAAACTGCACTGTTTGTTGGGAAGTTCATGCTGCTGTATTCCAGATACTGTGAAAACCCACCTGGCCTTTTGTGGAGGGTTTCTCTCCTTTTTCATTTACCAGCACAATCATAGTCAGATGTGCAATGGATGAAAACCATGCAGTGTGTCTCCAGCATGATCATGGCACAAATCACCTCACCTATTTCTGATTGTTTGTAAGGTAGGTGTCTGTGCCTGATGCAGCAGGCAGGACTCCCATCTTCCAGTCAATAAAGAGGAACAGAGGCTTCACTAATCTGAACTCAGATGTCAGCCTTAGGGTGACATTAATCATGCCCTAGCAGTGCTTATTTCTCTCTGAGGACTGCTAAGTATGTCTAGAAAATGAGCTTAGACTTTGAGCAGTAACAGTGCACTCATCTATGTTCTACCTTGTCCTCCACCAGTTTATCTTTCATTTTCATGGACACTGTTGCAGAGGGTCCTGTTCTTCTTGTATCCTTACTATTTTTATCCACAGGTTTAATAACTTTTGACATTATCTACATATCCAGCTTCCATTATACATCCAGCTTCCATGTTCCCTGGAACTACCCACTTTTTGAGACATGTCCCTCTACAAAGGTAGTTGCTCGTGATTAATCTCACATGACAGCTTGGAATCTAATATAATTTGACCCATCTACCATGCCTCAAGATCTTGAAATGCCAGTGAAAATCAATTATTTTCTACATGCAGTTGTGTAGGCCAGAGGAAGAAACACATGAAAACCTATCTCCATATCACATTCAGCTTGGCACTAGTATGTGCAGTAGATTTTAAAACCTGAGGTGAGGATCACCAAGCTGATACTATGGTATTTTAAAAAGCTGAGCTTAGCTACACCTATTTTTGATGTAATAGCCTGGAGGAGTGGAGGAGCTGTGAGAGACAGAGCCTCTGGATATTTCTATACCAAAAACAGATCCAGGAAAATGATAGCAAGGAGACAGGATAAAAAGATTTCACAGCTATTACCTTCTGCTGTGTTTTACCTTGTTTCCAATATTTTATCTCAAAATATTAATCTCATTTCTAATAGGAATGCTGTCCTTGTTAACTATAATGCATTTTCATCAATTATGTGCTGAAAAGGCTATGGGATGATATAAACCAGAAAGCTTAGTAGACAAGCAGTTAATTCATACTGTTGGAGCATCCTTGGTATGTGGAGCTTTATGACATTTGAACATATAGTATTTCAACACAAAGATAAGAATTTATGATTTGTTTATGTTTTACAATTTATTAGAGCATTACATATGTGCTTTGTGGCTTTACTAAAAACAAGCTAAATACAAAGACCCAATATTATTACTATGGTTGAAAACTTGATGTCCACTGAAGCCATTGACCTAAATAAATACAAAGAGTTACCTAAATGTATTAAGGAAGTTCTGCCTTTGAAATGATATTGTAATACCTATCTGAGAATATAAAACATGGTCCCACACACATATGGAGTATCAGTGACACTGATGAATGAGTATTAGCATTTCAATGATGAAATGAGGAGACATGAGTGAACACCACCTGATACTGTAAATAAGCATGCTTCAGACAGAGGAAGAATAATTTTCTATCTACAATCTAATCATGACCTCAGTCCTGACCTGAAAAGACCACTTTCCCTAGTGATTAGATCAGAGATAATCCCACTGTGGCATGCACCCAGGTGTGCTGAACTGAGCTGAAGTGGTTTTGTGACAAATGCTGAATTTTTAATATTCAAAAGCAAGACCATGAATATCTTGCAAAGTAAACTCAATTTGGGAACAGCAAGAATCCATTATTTTTAACTCTGTTAACCAACCACACTTGAATTTCATACAGCATATTTTAATGCCTTATCAACTGTTCCAATTTACTGGGTTTTTTTATAAATATTATTCATTACTAGAACTGATTTGTGATCTTTAAAACACTGGTCTTTCAAGAAGATTTACATGATGGTTTATGAGTCCAGATAATCAGCACATTAATGGGCTGGCAAGCACACGGCATTTTATTGATATAGGCACTACAATGGTGATTCACATTCCCAAGCTGAGCCCTCTGAAGACCAAATAGCATGGGCACAATGCAACTGTTGCTGTTGCCTAAACTTGCTGCATATAAAAGTACATTTCATCTCTTGATGCAAATATCCATCGCTGCCAAGTCAGCTACACAATTTTGAACTCCCTGACTTGAGACTTTTTTTATATTCACATACATCGATAACCTCTGATTCCCAGTAGTAATACACTTCAGCAAAAACGGTATCTTTTAAGTCTCAGATCTCAGTATAGATATGACCATGATGAACATGAATCTACAGTAATATATACAAGGTCTAAGGTTCAGCACACAGTGTACACATGCTCTAAAATCAAGGGTGAACACAACAGTAGAAACTTGTTGAAATACCTTGGTCATATAGCTGAGCTCACAGACTAATAAGCTGATCAGTAGATCCTGGTTCCCATCCTGCCCTGCACTGACCCACAGAGCCATGGACCTGCCTTCTGCCAGCAGAGTCTATGACCCTGGTGCTGGCTACAGGCCTGACATTCATACTCCCTTATAAAGTCATGAAATCATTAAGGTTGCATCATCCAAGATCATGAAGCCCAACCTGTGACTGAACACCACCGCACCAACTAAGCATAACAACCAAAGCACTAAGTGTCATATCCAGTCATTTCTTGAGCATTTCCAGGGTTGGTGACTCCATCACCTCTCTGGGCAACCTCTTCCAATGTCTAACCACCCTTTCAGTGAAAAAATTCTTCCAGGTATCCAAACTGAACCTCATCTGGCACAGCTTGAGGCTACCTTTGGTGTTTCCTAGCATTTATTTATTGAGATGTTTCCGCATGTAAATACCTGGCTATTGCAAGGGATTTTGTACACCTCTATTCTACCAAAATGTTGAAAAGTAGTGAGTGCTCTTGCAAGAGCCTTACCTGTGCAGCAGCATGAATATCCAGGCCTGATGAATATCCGATTTTAAATAGGTAATCTCAAAGTAGTTATATTTTAAATGTTACTGTCACAGTTGCATGAGACCAATCGTGATGAAGTATCTCCCATCTATGCATTCTTAGGGTTAGATTTAAGAGACCCAACCTCATCTAAAATGAATCAATCAACACATATCTTTCTTAAGTACAGCAATTTCCCCTTACTTTGCACTAACCATCAATTTGGTCTCAGTATTACCCTTGGTCCCTAGATCCAGTGATGAATGCACTCACAGGAAAGAGCTGAAGCAAGTATACTAAAGTACCATCATAGTCATGTATTTTTCTGACCACTGTTTAGGTTTGCCAGATAACGTATTTCATACCATAAATATTGTTTCTCTCATATCATTGTGGAAAGAAAGATAGGTCCAGAAATATACTGATGACATCTGGGGAGGAAGCACTTCTCCCTTCATACCTCAACACTGCTACTGACCTTCCCTCTGGCTCTGCATGCTTTGAACCACTCTGAATTGTTTATCAAAATCACAAACAAGGCACAAGTCAATTACCCTCTTAGAGCATAAAGCTCTGAGCCTTGATTACATGTGCAGAAAGAATATTTACTTTTTAATCAGAGTTGACTGTGGGGTGTGGAGGTAAGGCTATTTTGAAGATTAATTAGTTAGTATTTGTACATTGCTTTGAAGATGTGCGATACTAAATATTTTTATGGCACCCAGCTAATGCCCTTAACTCTTTCAGCAATGCTGGGGTCAAGGCCTGGAAAAGTGGCCCTTCTGAGCTGTTTTTATGTAAAACTTTGGAGGCTGTATTGATAAAATGCAAAGACAGAATTTTCAATTTTGATCCCAAACCCTCTTCCAACTCTGCCAAACACCACAAGAAAATGTTACATTTTAAAACATCAGTAGAAGAGGCAGGTAGTGGGATAACATACACTTTTAGGTTCTTCCAATTCAGCATTTGGGATTGGCAAAGATGAGTACAAACATGGTGCATCTGTTCTCATGACATCCCACTGAAGAAAACCATGAGCTTCCATGCTCATTTTGCAAATGAGGTGCTCTGAAAATATTGGGATTTTTGAAAATTTGGACCTTTCTCCTATCCCACCTTCCACAGTGGGATTTAGGCATGTATTTTCTGGATCTCAGCCTGTGTGATGTGCCCAAGGTCAAGTACAGAGCATACCTATACTGTAGAGGCAGAAAAAAGTTCCATGCTGCTGTAACAACTGCCTCATTCCTTCTCTCCTACAGCAGAAAGCTGAGCATGTTTTGCCTTACCAGAGTAATTTTTAAATAGGAGTTAAGGAGTTTAGCTTTATTTAGTCTCATCAAGAGTCAAATCCATGCAGAGGATCTGAGGTCATGAGACATAAACACAATCCCTTTCTTAGGCAAGCACAGAGTATAAAATCACAGGGGATATTCAAACCTTGGGATGTACCAACTGCATCCTTTTTGTATACCCCACAGCAGCTGGCCAGAGCACAGCACAAAACCCCAGGAGGAAAATGGCTATTCTGACAGCCACAATACTGGTGTACATCTGCCACTGTGAGAAGGGGATATTATGAAAACAGGAAAAACAATAAAAGTGGCAAACTGATGCCAGTCTGATATTCCAAGATCCATCCTCAGGAAAGTTAAGAGGCCTCTTGGCATATGGCTTCAGCTGAGACCATGGGTAAAATAAAACCCTAAGGTCTCCAGCTAAAAATTCAAATGACAAATAAAAAGAAATTTCTGGAGAAGAGAGAATGGAGTGAGCTACCATGCATATAACTGGCATTTAAAATCAGAAAACAAATGAGAATCTTGTTATCATCAATTATGACAAAGCATAATGTCACATAAAAGCTCAAAAATGTAAGAGACAAGGTCCTTTGACTAAATGTGTTCTGGTTGCATCCAGCACAAATTATACAGGCTGGAAAACTAAGCAGATTCTTACAGGATCAGGTATTATGCGAAGTGTTCAGGATTTGGGTTAATGAGTACAGCGTTCTCCAGATGTTCCATCATTGTTCCAGAGTGGGAGGAAAGCTGGCTGCAGACCAAATCAAATTTTTATACTCCTCTTAGATAGTGCCAGACACTAAGATTTCACCAATATAACATCTGAGGCACAGAGACAACACATCATGGTTGGATAACCTTATATTCAATCCATTTTGCTGAAGACAGGACAAATAAACTAAGAATCAGAACATTCAATGAGTCATATCAAAGGTATAAATTGAAAGTCAACACTTGTACTGCATATAATCTAGCTGAAAAAGAATTTATAGTCTGGAATTTCCCATTTAAACACTGCTGCTGCTTCTTGCAGATATACTCCAAATGCTAACTTTAAACACTGCCAGTCCTTTCAAGTTGGGTTTTCTGCTTACTTTATAATATCTTTAGGATGCACATCCTTCTCCAGAGTAATGGAAAGTTTGAGAAAAGAAATTAATTTCTAAAAATGCCTAGTTTGCTTAGAAAAAGTGCACCATTTAGTTTTTATCAAGGAGCTACAAATCAGCTTAATTTTTTTTTTAAACATATACTTCTTTTTTTCTTAACAGAATTAAACAAGGGAGTTTCTAGGATGTGCAGAAACAGAGATCACTAGAGATAAATTAAGGCAGTCAGCATAACACTCTAGAAATGCCTAAGAGGTGATGACAGGAATAAAGAGTCAACATCTACATTGGCCAATGAAACCCACCACAAGAAATAAACCAAGCTTTTCAAAAAATACACAGAAATTAATAATCATTTGAAAGTTCATCTTGAGTGCGTGGCTGATCCTCATGCCAAGCCAGGGGAAAACTGATGTCAGAGAAGAGAGTGTACTTGGGGAATGAGTTTCAAGTTTGAGGCCTAAAAGCAGACTGGATGAGGTCTGCGGCTGAAAAGCTAAGATCCAGTTCAGTTACACTAATCTCATTTGGTCCACACTTGTGCCTAAACTGGTCACTTAGCCTAAAGAATCATGTCTGTGTCTGTGTCTGTGTGTGTGTACATGTGTGCCTGCTTGTGGGTACACCTCCATGAGACCTAAACACCTGCACAGATTTTTTACACCCTCTGGAAGCAGGTCAGCAGTGAGAATTCATTGGGCATGAAACAACATTAAACTATAAAATGCTCCTTGCCTGGTATTGGTGAGTATTTCAGTTTTGTGGGACAAGCAAGTATCTGGGAGCACTGTAGGTGTATTCACTACAAGTATTGATGTGCTGCTTCATAGGTGCCCTTTCTCAACCAGCACACATCTGAAGGTCATATGAGAGAAAACAAGAAGGGGAGAAGGAGATGCCATTGGGCTGCTGCCCAAGAATGAGTCCTGGCTGTGGTCATCTTTAAGCCCAGGGGCTGTACCAGGGTGGCAGTAAAAAGCCTCTATAGCTCTGGGGATACAGCAGAACCTGGAGCTAGGGAGCTACTGCATCATGGTGGATGGATACATGGAGGACAGGAGGTGCAGGACAGCTGATTGAACACCATGTGAGGACCACAAGCCAAACATTTAGCTTGTGCTAAGCTTATGGCTGCCTCTTCTCCAGCAGCACCATGGATCAGGACAGTAAAAAATTTAGTCACACCATTGAGAAATCAGGGAAATGTATCTTGTTTAAGTATATCAACACTGAAATTCAGCCAGAACACTGTGCTTACAGGATACTCCTTTATAAGCCAAACCTAACAAAATAAAATAAAATAAATAACTCATAAACCCCCCAAATGTTTAAAACTTTAAGGGGACCAAGAAACTCTCATCTTCATTTATGTCCCATTCAGACCTTTCACTTCTCTAGTTGCAGAAACATGGCATGTAAATTAAAGAGTATTGACTTGTTCTCAAAGGGAAAAATCATTTGCATAATATAAAGTAATAGTTTCACAAAGACTATTTCTGTGTGTGCAACAAGATGACAACTTGATAAAAAAGGAACTGTAGTCTTGGACATTCAGATTTCAGGTCTTGTTGACAGGAGGTGAAAAACTTGAACTGTATGTATTCACCTGGGGAATATCTTGTCTTTTTAGCATAAAGCATGTTCTCTTTTGCCAGCATTTGCCTAAATATAACTTGAATTTCCATTCAGCTCTAGCTTGTTGGGTTTGTTTTTTTTTCTTTTTAAGTAATTATTTACAAATTAGATTTCTTGAGAGTAAACTGTCAGAGGACGTACACTCCCCTCTCTTCAAATGCACGCGATAGATCTAATTATTTTTCTGTAAAACTACAAACAACCTTCTAAATAATGACAATCATTAGAAAACATTAGGGTCTGTCACTTATAATCTCTGCCAACTGCTGATAACATTTTATTACTGCTTAGAAAGGTTGATTAAAGCTTGTAATAGGTTTAGTGTGGGTGAAAGATTAACAAAAAGGTATTTATGATAGAGACACTAAAACATAATATGTTCTCAGTAAACACTTGAAAAAACCCATCCCTGTGACATTTATAGATGTTGCTCAATATGTAGTTTTTCATCTGCACAATGAAACCGATAACAAGTTTCTACATGATAAAAAAAAAGAAAAAAAAAGGCAGGGAGAGGAGCACATTACCCTTGTGTGCTTCATGTCAGAACAAGTGAGAAAGTGCTCTTCAAAAATAAACCAGCTGAAACCCTTGAATGAGCTCCTGGGACTGCTGTTTTTTGACCTTTTGGACAAACTCCTTTGGAATTACAGCAATTGAAAATTAAAACCCAGGCTGGATCAACAGGCAGTGACTAAGAGATATCTCTTTATGCCTGGCCTTGGTCTCAGTCCATCCAGCCCCTACACCCCTGCATGTGGAGACACACTGTGTGGAGCTGGGCACTGTAGAGCTGAATGCAGCTTAGCTGGCACCCCATGACAGGCTGGGAAGATGGGCATCCAGCTCATCTTTCACTGGGAGAAGGTGCTGCCAACAATAGGCTAGCATGTTTCAGTATGGAGCTGTTATGAGGATGTAGAGAATTTCAAGAGCATTTGAAAGCAACCACATCTGTCACTAGCAGTGAGGCCCATCATCCTTGGGAGATGCCAACCTTGCAGTACATGGCAAAGAGACTAGAGTGGCTGGTGCCTCAGGTGAGAATATGCATTCCTATAGCATATTACAGTCTCCTTCAAACATCTGATCATTTAACCAGTCATAGGGGCTACTAGCATGTACTAATTTACTGGACTGCAGGATCAGCTTGCTCTTCACTTCAGAATAGCTTCTGCTGAAGTCAGCTATGAAGGACCTGATGCAGCTCAGAAGCAGGTCCCAAACTCAGCAGTTAGAAGCTCAAGCCAAGGATGTGAATGCACATGCCATGGCAGAGAGCTTCAGCTATCCTAGCTCAATCCTGACCTTCAGTTGCCTGCTCTGCTTCTCTCTACTTTCCTAGTCAGGGAGATGGAGCAGGATTCATCTGTTTTCCACAAGCCTGTGGCTTGCCTTAGTAAAATAAACTGAGGTCTATTCCAATAAACTGTGGTGAGTCAGAGGATGCTGAGCAACCACACTTGGACATCAGGGAGCAGGACAAGACACCAGGAGTGAGCTGGAGCAGACAAAAGGGGGACTCACTGGTTCAGACTGCCTACCTTAAGGCAACACAGCAAGACTAGATGACCTCTCAAGGTCTTTCCTGACTTGATTCTGTAACACCCTCCATGAATTATCTTCTCTGTTTGTTTTTTTTTTTTAAATAATGGACCAATATTTAACAGCACTCCACAACCCTGACCAACTGGCACCATAAAAATCATTTATCATGAATAAAAAACCAAACATATTTGAAAATAAAAATTATTTCTGTGCTGTGCATGTCTTGACAGGTCTATAGCCAGATATACATACTCAGTCTGCAAACACATTAACGTATGGATCATCTGGGACGTCAAACCATGGTGATGCAGAAAGAGCTTGTGGTTAATCTGAGCAGAGAGCCACTGTCTGCAGCCTGTGAAAATGTTTGTATGTTAAAGTACTGCAAAGTGGATGACAGATTATAGAACCTATGAAAGCAAGTCAGCCTACCCCAAACTATTCCTCAAATGCACTATTCAGGCAACACTCACTTCAGGGATGACTCATGGGTTTCACGTTGAAAAGTGTAAAATTACTTTTAATGTCAAATGATGGCCAAAGCTTAGGCTGCTCATTATCCCAGAAGATGTAAACCCAAATCTGTCTCAGGTTTAACCATACCCCACTGTGTCATTGCCAACACAGAAGCCCAAATGCATCTACTAAGATTTGGTTACATAGTGACTTTCTTTCTCTCATTCTTTCATATCTCAGAAATAAATAAAACCTTGGAAAAAATATTTCTGGGCTATATAAAGATACACAAAGAGCAATAAATGCAAACAAAAATCTCATGTTTATGTGTTGATATAGTGAGTCAGAATAAACATGACAGTTTTACCTGAGAAGTTAGAGTCTGAAAACAAACTTCTCATGTTTGGCAACAGCCACAAAAGATTTTTAAAAGAAACACCAAAAATAAGCTTAGCAACATACTTTACAACTCCCACAGGTAAGCCTCATTCACCCAGGAACACTCACCAAAGTCAAGAAAAAGGAAGAATCCTGTAATGCTGGATGCTGAGCATCCCTCCTGCCCCGTATTTCACATGCTGCCTGTAGCTCACAGAGCTGCTTGCTGAAACCTGCTCCAGCAATCATTCTCCCAAAAACAACAAAAAATTAGAAGTTCAGCAAAGGCTGGCATAGTAAGCTAAATCTGCAGAGCCCACAGAGGAAGGAAATAGACTGGGATAGGCACAATTATTTATTTCCAGCTTTTATACACTGGACGGCAGCACAGCCAGGATGTGACATACTGCACTATGGCAAGGACTTGCACCTCATCAGGGAGTGCTGCTGTGAAACTGTCAACCTCCTCTACCTCCTTGGTAATTCTGTTCCTGATCCTTGTGGCACCTGAATACCTTGTATATGATCCAGAGAGATGATTTTCTACCAGGGCAACAAGGAAGACAAGCAGATTGTGAAAGATGCTGCTAACACTTGATCATAGTTATGGAAAGCTAATTCTACATAGTCTAAACCATTTTGGAGTAGACAACGGGTAGAGTACTTCCACGTGGCTGAAATTCCAGTTTGACTGACAAACCTAATCATGGAAGAAATAGAGGGAAATTTTGAAAGCTGGGTGTTATGAGCAACATACATTTAATCAAAGAATAGAGAAAAGATCAGAAGAACCATGAAAGCCATGAAAACTTCCATATTGCCAGTGTCTGAACAAAGCTAAATATTCTGAGTGCTAGCTCACCAGGTATGAAAGCAGAAGATTAGCAGAGAAATCTAGATATAGCACCATTTCTGCCCCCCAACCTCAGACAGAAGCAATATTTCGATTTTTACCTTCCAGGTAGAAGGTATCACAACACAAATTGATATCAAAAACTTTGTTATGTTGTCTGCATCTCCTTGATTCAGTAAAACTTTTTTGATGACAGGTATTCCAACTTTTATTCCATTTAAAAACAAAGGTTAACAAGTCAGAGGTTAAACTGATTTTAATCAAGACTCTTTCCTCGTGAGTGCCAAAGCATTATGTTTTCTTCTAGCTTAGGAAACAACTGCATAGGCAGAGCTAATGCAGCTTGCATTAAACACATTAGGAGAAATGGCACAGCTTCTCTTTTTTTTTTTTTTAATAGTAGAGATATTTTAGGAAAATATGCTAAAATAAATACATTCACCAGAAACAGAATAATTGCCCTTCCCAGGACTGGGAATTCTAATTTTTGCCATTTCTGTTTCTAGTGTAGCATCCTTCCTTACACCTTGCGTATCACTAGTGGTGTGTCTAAAGCTGAGAAAAGGGGAGCTATAACATGGTTCTCTGTGTGTTATACATGGTGGGGTTTATTAGAAAATAAATGAAACCTTAATTGTCCAAATTCTACTGGCTAAATGACATGGGGTTTATTTTATCTTTCACTGAGTTCAGTTTGGCATCTTTTGAGGTCAGTCAAGAGTTTTTTCACTGAATGTTGAAATACGTCGTAATGAACCAATAATTATCCACAGCTGCTTGATAGATGGGACCTCTGTTATATTCCATAGATATCAAGAGAATTTTCTGTTACAGTATTCACTTTCATTTTTTCCTAAAGCCCTGAGAGGACACTCTCTGCTTGTAGCCAAATTTCCAGCAGAATTTTTCTTCTGTTAAAGGAAAGGGATCATTCTTCTAGAGACGTTTCCTTTCTCTTGGTATGATCCTAGCTGTTGACAAAGTCAATGGCCTTTGAGGAGTCAAGGCTCCACAGCTGGTACCCTGAGGGTGGGAATAAGCTTCCTAGAAGGAATCACTGCTGGAGGCAATGGGACAAGCCCTGCATGGTAAAGCTCCTTCATTCCCAACCCAGGGAGTCCCTTGTCACTCCTGGACGCAGTCCCTATGGTGTCCTTGTAGCATGTTCTCGCAACACAACTCACCATAAATCTTCCACTTCTGCTTGAAATGTCAAAAAGGTGCAAAAATCTGGTGGTAATTTTCTTGAGGAAAAATCATTTAATTTGAAACATTTCCTCATGATTATTTTCTCTCTCAAAGTTCCTCCAATTTCATGAGTTAAGAGTACATAACTGTAGTTCCTGATCTTGAAGTAGATCTGATTCAGCAGCAGCAATTTTATCTATCTTCCTCCTGCAAACAGAGTCGAGAAGCATATTGGTCAGAAAAGAACAGAAGAATGCATAGGCATATCAAATATGCTCAGGCCTGCAGAAACTACCAAATATCTTTCCATACACAAGTGACGGACTCCTCAAAAGAAATCTAAAATATGTCACCTGCTTTTCATGTGCTCCTCAAGAGCCCTGGAAAGGAACACAAAACTGCAGGTTCAGTATGCTTTTTTACCTCCTGTGTATGCATAAGACCTCCCTGCCTTGTACTGATGAACCAAATTTTCTATATTACTATAGTTTTCCTACTTTCCCAGCTGCCTTACTGTCCCACAGTATGCACAGGTGGCAATTTCTGCTGACATGGGATATCACGGGGACTTAGATGTTACTACACTGTGCCTATAAACCAGTTTTCAGGATAGGTTTTTTTTATGCTAGCCAACATTAGAAGTCATCCTCAGCACAAGCCCACTTAAGTCAAAAGCAAGGAAAAATACTTATTTATAAAATCCAAAAGAAGTAACAGAGCTGCAGAGATTTTTAACATATGGCTGGCAAAAAAAAAAACTTTCTCTAAAATCAAGTCCAAGAGGCCCATCACTATTTCTTTCCTTGTTTCACTTTGTATTTAGCTGCCAAACAAGATCTAAAGTACATCTGCCCCACGGGAACAGAGTCTCAGAGCTGGGGTACACTCTCCATCACAGATACGTGTTCACAGAAGGGAACCTGCAGCCAAGGAAGGATAACTTAAAACTCCTTGTTGGAGTTTTGCATGAAGGTTCATTCAAATTCACCTCCCCTCCTCCATTCAGGAGTTGGATTCAGTGTCCTCTCCCCAGACTATTAACTGGCCTAAACTTTTCTAAATGCAAATAGGCCAGGTGGAAATATCTCTTACTGAACTATCAATAAATCATTAATCCACAGAGGCACAAAACACTCCCACTTATCATGACAAATCTCATTGTGAAGCTTTTCTAGGCTCCAAATTTCCTGTTTCAAATCAGGGTATACACACACAACCACAGCTGATGCAAACATTTAAGTGTAACCTGTGCTTCTGGGCTAGAGGTCTGTGGGGGAATTAATGGACCCCAGCTTCCTCCCTGAGGTTACCATGAGCCTGGTGTGACACAGCCGTGACACAGCCACCAGGACTGGGGCAAGAGCAGAGAGTCCTTTTTCTCAAGTGTGAGAGGGACAAGCATTTGAAAGCCCTTCAGAGTTTTAGACCACTGGAATCTGTGGCATCCACAACAAAGGGTCTGAGTAGATGTATCCCTCCACCAGATTCTGATGTGTATTTTTTAATGCAGCATGACAAAAGAGGTAAAAGCCACAACAGAATCTAAGAATGTCTTAAGTTTCAGCAGCTCTAAGTCACCTTATAAAAAATGCCAGAAAGTCAGATGGGCTGCTGACTTACAAGCAGCACCGTGGACAGCCTGAGAGCACAGCTCCTGCTTGAAGCTGACCCAGGAGCAGGTGTGCTGAGTATCAAAAAGAAAACTCCGCTCACTGTGCCCGCAAGCAGCGCCTCAGCCTCCACACATCACCTGGCCCCGCTCCAGTGATCAGTGATCTGAAACCAGACCCTGCACTGAAGCTGAATGTGGAACTGCCGGCGCTGAGTCACTCTGTTTGGGGCTGCCCCCACATTTAAAAACATTTTGGTTATTGATCTAAAGATTCGTGACTCACAGGCTCAATATAGTGCTGGGTTTAAAAGAGTGCTTTGTTCTTGGAAGTGAGACATATGGTCTCCTCAGGGCAGCAGCCCTCCTCTGCGACACCTGCTTCCTCAGAAGAAACTCCACGAGGAGTTGAAGAGATGCACAAAAATTAAGTAACAGGGTAAGCAGGCTGTGTAGCTATCACTGCATCCATCCACTCTTTTCTAGTTCACAAGGGTTGGATGGATGGAGCAACATTATCCATGCTGCAGTGTGTCACAGAGGATTACCACGATGTGTCTTTTCATTTCGCAGGAGATGAATCTGAGATCACTGGGACCATAGGGGGTCATTCGCTACGTGAAACTGTCTAACTGAACAGCTTTAGACCAAAAGACGATCTCAAGTCAGACTCTTTACACCTACAAATGTGACCTTGACCTGAAGAAGCACTTTCTAACGACACAGAAATACTTAGGGGCCATACTGCAAGGATCTCATCAAATTCATATATGGCAGTCACAGCAGCTGCAAGTGATCTTTTTGGTGCTCAATCATGTACAGAAAATACAAAAGCATACTCTTTCATTGTGCTCTAGCTCACTTTCCTTGCCTGGGGAAATTCATTTTGAATATGTGATGTCTCTTTGAATTAACTGGCACAAGTTTTGTAATCAAGCACTGTTGAGCCAACAGGAAGACAAGGACTTATGGTATTTTAGTGTGGAATACACACAAAAAAAGCAAAAAAATTGGCCCGATATACTGTAAAAGACCACAATACATGCATTCATTCATACAGAAATTAAGTATATAATCACATGATGAGCAAAGGACTTCATATGATGGTATACAAATTTAAAACACATACAACCCTATTTAAATAAACTGCACACTGTGCTAGATTGCTAGATTCCAAAAAAGATGAAGTTACAATAATTGTCACTTTCAGTTTTATATAATTTTCCAAATAAAAATGTGAGAGTTGCCATTAACTAGTACTGACAATGCACATACAGTACACACATTTGTCAATTTCATTAACCTTCCAAATTAGGTATTCACAGGGAGCTAATGGCAGCATAACACATCATTACAATATTCAATGCAATTTCATGGATATTATGTATAGGGAGAAATTTTAGGCTCTCTTGTTCTTACAGCTGTTAGAAAATATTATACTTTGCAAATATCACATTAGTGATCGGCAAATGCTAAATAGCAGAATCTGAATAGCTTGAATTATGTCCCCCTCTCCCGCCTCTCCTCATCAGGAGTGGGGTACCTCTATTTGTGTCATATTTGGCCATAAGTAAGAAGCACAAATCAGCTGCCTGGACTCTCCACCCTCCTCACCATTGCTATTACAGTCTTCACAGCAAGAATTAGGATCCACAAGGTTTGCTCTTAATTTACCCATTAACTTCCTTGATGACCCTGGACAAATCACTTAATTTCTTGCATCTGCAAAAATTCCTTGCTTCACAGGGCACGGTGCAGATAAAATCTATTATGCATCATGAGGGACTGAAGTACCAGTAGAAGGGTTAACTTCCTCTTCGTAACTCATAAGGGAGAAAAACGAAAATGAGAAGAGGAGATCTTCCAGCTGGGCATGACAGTGGCAAGACACTGGATATGAGAAGTAAAATGTGGACAGGTGTGAGAAGGAGAAGAAAACAACAGACATTTTGAATTATCTAAAGTAAGGTTTATTTGGTGATGAGATAGAAGATGCTCAGAAGAGATGCAAACTGAAAGGATCTTAAGTTAAAGAAATATTCTTAACAAGTCATAATGTGGGGGAAAACATCTTTGGGGTGCAGAAAGATGGACCACAGGACTGTCCACCTCAAAAAATAGTATGTTCTTGCCAGTAGAAAAGGAACATGAAAGAAAAAAATTGTTCTGCAACACCAGAAGAGAAAGTAAATGACAGAAGTCAGATTTTTCAGCTCTGATGTACTTTTGAGGGTTTTCTTTTCTGGACCACTTTGAATTCCTCAAACTAGTCATATGGGAGTCAAGTCAGCAGGACTGGGCCTCATAGAAATTGATATTGCTTCAGCACAGAATCGTTAATTCTAAGGCATTTTCCTCTTTTGAATTAGAGTTTAGAAAACTAATATGCTATAGGAAATTTTCAGTATTTTTCCTTCTGATCAGCACAAAAGTGCTTAAAAAAATAATAGCCATCAGCAGTCACATTACGTCAAAATAAACACACACCCATGTGTAATCTAGAAAAACAACAAATTCCCACGCAAGCCATCCCCTACAGAAATGGTCAAGGTTACCTAAAGCAACTTTAATTGAGATTTGCCTTTCCACTTGATGCTGTTTTCCCTGCAGATCCTACATGCAGCTCAGAGTGGGAACTGTTCACCTTGTCAAACAGAACTAGAACAAAATGCCTCTGCAGCTTTCCAAAGGAAAATGGTGCTCTCCATAGGTGGCAGCACAGTGAGCAGTACTAGCAGCAACACTAACTTGTTTCTAACCCTTTTGGTTATGTTGCACCTTACAATATCTGAGGTTCTCTTTTCATGGGGAATGCTTTGGATGGACCAGCTTCGCAACAGCCAGCTCATGTTAATTTGAATCACTTTGGTTTGCTTTTCTCACTGTTGCTCTCACTGCCAAGGGCTGTCAAAACACATTGTCCTGCTTTCAGAAAAGAGCCACATACTGTGTCATGGAGAGATACAAAACACAGCTGATAAAACTACACAGAAGAGTTCAGCTGTCTTCCTAGTCTATGTATTTAAATAGCAGTCTCCTATAGAAATTAAGCAGTTTTTGCATTAATTTGTCTTTTTTCCCCTCCATATGGAGCACCTGCTTCACTTAGACACCTCATTTTGCATTTAGTTTATTTCAGCTCAGTTTTCCATTTTGAAGACTTGACATCATCTAGACTACCAGAAAAGTGAGTTTTAAGCCATCTTCCTTTCAGAAGAGTGAAATTATCCCTCCAATCAGTTCTGGGGGTTTAAATAGTGCCACATGGGGAGCCTTTTATTGCTCGATGTCTCAGCTTCTTGTTGTAACGTACAGATAAAACATAGAACCAATGTGTGACTCTGCATCTCCAACAATATATAGAAAAAAATAGAGTAATGGTCCAGCCTGTTTAAATTCTGGCCAGCAAAAAAGTGTCTGATAACTAGGAATAAAATTAAAAAAAAAAGTGAAATATTTTCTTATAGTTGCAGATTTGCCACAGACAGAAAAAGAGCAATCTTTGATACAGGAGAGAGGGAATAATTTTAATAAGGTGCAGTGCAAATTTGGCTTGTTATTACTGAGTATAAAGTATCCTGGTGTCCTTTAAATTAAAAAAAAAAAAAAAGTTTAAGCTGGGCAGAAGTGCCAGCAAATGTTATAAACCAGTGGATAGTGGGTGGGTGGTGTGAAAATGTTTCATAACTGCTAACAGCAACCCTGTTGTGAACCAAACAGCTGTGCGTGGAACACAGGTGTGCTTAGCACAACAAGGACTATTCATGCCTTCCCACAGGGCGCTGGCCAGGTTTGCAGAGCCACAGCTGACCACATAAAGCATCGGGGATGGAAAAGGCTGAGAATGAAATGCCCACTAAAAGTGTAAACACCGGACACCACACAAGCACACACACACACACACACGCAAATACATATATGTTTTTAGCTCGCTGCTATAATGAAAAGAGGTAAGGAAAGCCTGCTCTACTGTGGGAAGCAGAGAATATAATGACATAAAAAGATAAGAGGAATGTTATGTGCATGAAAAAATAGGCAGGTAAGACAAAATTGGGATGTGGCACAAGTTAATTTAATTTAAACTGTTGTTCCAACAAATCCTTCCTGCAATGTATCAAAGACATTTGTAATCATAGAAAATTTAGAAGATATTCCAAATAATGCTAGCGTAAGCATTACAGATTCTCTTTCCTTGTACAGAACCTCCAAGAGAGAAGACAAATTTCAGGAAAGTAAAATATTATGGTTAAAAATTAAAACCATTTACCTTTCATATGCTCTGCATAAAGTGTTTTTGCAGATTTTCTTCCACAAATAACAGTACAGTAAAAGGTTGGGGGGATGGCTGGTTTTGCTTCCTTTTCTTTTTTTTTAACAGGATTTTTATGAGATGGTTTAAAAAACAATTCGTGTGAAAAGGGAATGGTAATTAGGAACTCTCGAATTCTAATTCTGGATATAGAAATCCTGCTTTGGGCATTTCACTTGAACACACAAGCAAATATTATGATTCAATTGCAAAAGGTAGAATTCCTTTGTGGAAGAGCAAAAGACTGCCTGCCCAAGTAGATCTTCTCTATCGTAACTATTATGAAGAGGCAATTATATGTTAAAAACACAGTCTCCAGATACAATATTTATATCCAGATGGTAAACACAAGGAATGAATGTTTTCCAGTTGTATGTACATGAAAGCCACCTTTCATTAAAAAAAACACAGCAATGAAAATACAATGTACCATAAGCAAGATGCTGACTAATATCTTCATATTTAAAATTCTCACCAGCCACTTCAAGGTGAAGTGCCACACGACATCAGCTTTGACACAGCAAAGCCCTGTCTGATTCCTACCACTGCCAGTATTCCTGGTTTCATTTCTGCTTTTCAATCAGAGTATAAGTTATCAAGACTGAACAGGATTGCTGTGCCTGCTAATAAAGTGACCTTATGATATAAATATAATATATCTATAATAAAGCAATTAAGTGACCCTGTGACCCTAGAAAACCTTCCAATTCTCCAAGTAACATTTTGCACGAACAAAGAACCCTAGTTTCGAGTGATAGCCCAGTTTCAAAGACAAATACTGAACCAAAAATGCTGTTCCCAGCAGATGCAGGGCCTTGGTGCAGCCGTTACAGATGCGTAAAGCAGCATCAAAGACGGGTTCACCGAGTGGCTGCAGCCACACGCTTTGGGCTCCCAGCAGTGGAGACCTAGATGTGTATCTGCCCAACGCTCGGAGTGTGGCTGTTCCACCGCTGTGAGCAGCAGCTGGTGGTCAGCCTCCCCGAACCACGCTGCAGAAAACAGCATGCACGAACCTCGCTGTTTACACGTTATGGCCACTATCTGGGGTAAACTGAACATCCTCTCTCACCAACTACAAAGGTCTAGAGAAATACTTTCATTGCATTGTTATTGTTGCTTTCTTCTAAGATGGCCCTAGCTGTCACAGGAAAAATAGGTCCCGAGATCAACTAAGATCAGCAATTTTCATGTGCATTTTTTGATGCCCCAGTGTTTGCCACCATTAAAACACTTGCAACTGAAAAGTGGCCTGCAGGTCTTCACTCATGCAGCGAACGCAGGCAGCCATGCTCCAGCAGGACATGCGTTTCTCCTTAGTCACCATTTTGCCCATAACCCTCAAGAAAAGGAGCCATCTCAGGAAAACAGAGCGTAGTTCACCCTCTACTTCCAGTAAGCCCCTGGCCTCTCTGCCAAGAAGTGGCTCATCACACAGATTTTGCCTGAGGTCCCCAATTTATCACCCCTAATCTAGTAAATAATTAACATATTCCACCAAAGGAGTTTTGCTTCTTCTCAGCTTCTTCTCACTGTTATTCCCACATAAGTCTACTGATGTTGCAGGTATTTAGTCACACTTCTGGTCTATAAAATATGCTGTAAAAATTTAAGTAGTACTCAGGCAAAAATAGTGTAAAGATTGGCTAGCAGCTTGTAATTAGGAACACTTCATTCGTCGCAGCTTACTTAAAAGTGATTTACACTTCCCTCAAAATGTTGGGCAAACCTGAAGCACCCGCTTGCAAAATTCTCAAGTTCCTTTTTGAGATTCCCTGTAACTGACAAACCCAGCTTCTTTCCAAAAGAACCAGAATTTGATGTCTACCAACAGAATTATTCTATCTGCCTTGCAGCACTGCTGTTAGCCATCATCCTGTGTTTAAGTCACCCAGGGAATTACAGGGCCATTGGATTTAACGTATTTCAGTAAGTGCTGGTACTACACTGGAACCAACACATTTGACTTATATATGATATTACAGCAACAATAACATTGAGAAAGGCTTTTAAAAAAATAGAAGACCTGAGGATCTGGACCATCATATTTGTCAAAAAATTGCTTAAACCATGGCACTCACTCTCCATTCATTCAGTTGCTACAGGTTTACACTAGGTCCGCTTGAGCAGAAGCAAGAGCAATTCCAGCCTAAGCAGATCTAACACCTTTAAAGGGAAACCTTCACATTCACATTCTCATCTTAAACCTTCCAATCAGTCTTACAGAAGCCCTATTTTTATGCTTTTTCATGTGGAAATGAATGACTTGCTGTTCTTTTCTGTGATAATTTAGCTAAGCAACAATTATTACTTTGTGTCCTCAGCTGTGGAAAGGACAGAGCTGAGTTACTTCAGTTCATCCTCTTTCCTCTCTCTTTGGAGCTATAAATTATATATTTTTGTCTTTATAAGGAGTTTGCAACAGAGAATAAATCAAACTCATCTGAGTATTAACCTCACCTAAATATTCCTATAGAAACTCAATTTCTAATCTCAAAGATAAAACTTTGCACTCATATTGATTCTTCAAAATTTTTGATTTGTTTTACAAATCCAGAACAAATTCTGCCCTTCAGCTTCTTAGAGAGATCTGTACCTAAGGGTTAAGAGCAAAAAAAGTTGACAGAACACTACTGTGGAAGGGAGAGATATAGTGTGTGAAAAATAAAATCCTTGCCCATAAGATCCTTTTATTGAAGAACTGTGATTTTAAAAAGTTTTTAGACCAAGCCTCTAGATAAAATAAATCATAGATTAATATAAATCATACAAAGTTATCTTTACAACAATAGATTAGTATGCTATTAAGTCACCCATATTATCTTCTCACTATTTATTACAAGGGTGAGCCCACTAGCACAGCTAATGCCACTGCAAAAATTCAAAGCCCAGTGAAGCGTTCCATGTACAAATCACACTAATCACTTCTTAGAAGCAGATAACCTTCAAATGAGAAAATGTGAAGAAATTGCACCAACTGCAACAAACAAAAAACCCACTAGTTATTTAAAGAAAATTGCACACTGCAATGCTGCCAAGATGTCACAGTGTCTCCATCACAGCCGGAGGTGGATGGCTTCTGTAGGCTTGGGCAATTCGCATTTCAGATTCTTTTCCCACTGCCCACATGTTCAGTTTTACTCAACAGAAAGCCCTGTTTCTCCCTTATTTACCTTTTAAAGCAAAGCCCAGATTGGTGGGAATGAACACCAAAGTGACACTTAGAAAAAGCAACATCATTTGAACAGCTGTAGACAGTCTGTTATTTATCAGAAATTTTAACAAAGGCCAAAGGAAAAAAGCAGCAGTTCAGCAGAGAGCAAGTCCTGCCCTAGCACAGCTGTTACACAAGATGCAAAAATTTCAAAATGAGAAAGTAAACACCACTCTATATTCTAGAAAAGAGTGAAGAGATTTTTCTTCCCAATCCTTGGAAATAGCAAACTTAACACTGATGAAATGCAAACATTCCCCCCACCCCCTGAATACAAAAGCTGAGATCCAGTTGTGATTCCTTTCTTGTGCTATTACTTTGCCCACACTACCCACATTGTAAAAAGCTACAGATGCTGGACAACCCCCAGCAGCGGTAAACTAGGACTGCTTTACTGATGTTCATGTTCACTGCTTTGAGGGGTTGCTGGATAGGCACAGAGTTCACAACCAGATTCTGCCAACAGTTCACATCTTGGTGTGCTGCAATTTGGGGAAACACCCACAGGGGTAAACTCTGCCTTCAGTAACCAGATTTGTTAAAAGCAGTGCAGAGATAATTGTGTGATCAGTATTAGAAATTCAAACTGTCCCCATTCTGCAGATGGAGACAAACTGATGGCAGCTCTAGCATGAGCCAGTTTGATTTGGCTGCTCCGTCTTTTAGAGGGTTTTCCCAAGGAAATGGGAAGGTGTACAGAGTTACGTACCCTGATTTACCAAAGGCAATATCTCAGGCTGACAGAGAATTCTGAGAAGTGGAAAGAGGAGTTGCTGTTTTCTAGCACAGGCATTTGCCACCTTTATGTCCTGATCTCTGTAAAAAGAGGTTTGGGGCATCAGCATCTTCGATACAGTGCATATGGAGCTCAGGTGCCTGACCTAAAACTAAAAAAATTACTGCTCAGGGAGCCAGACACTGTATCTCCATTGAAAGGGATGATGTGTGGGTCCAAATCTGCCCTGTTTCAGATCTCGGACTGGCAATGGCCTCAGGAGACAGACATGGCCAAGGTCCATGTCAGACATATGCACAACCAAGTGACCTTTCAGCAAGAGTAGCATCGGCCACCCACACAGCACCTGGGGGTCCACATGCCCCCCAAAGCCACCACAGAGGAAAACTACCCAGTAATGTAAGAGATAATAGGAGATACAAGGCTGGCAGTGGGGTATTTCTTTGTTTAATTGTACTATTGGCAGTTCTGCTCGTACGTCTGGGGCAATATGGTGAACAAGGTACGGATATTTGGGCATCTACAAGACAGCTGTGTTGTACAGACACCTCTGTCCCACAGGGCGGTCAGCAGAAGCCAGGCACTAAGCAACATGGAGCTCTGAATTTCTGGGCACCACTCATACACTTTGAATCTTTTTCATACAAAACAGAAGAAAAAGACAGTGTATGATGGGAAAACCTGTAACTCTGCATTTGAGTACATCTAGATACACACTTGGATATTAAACCTCAATGTTCCACCATCCTTTGAATGCCTGAATCACTGAGTCAAAAGTATTCTGGCCTAAGTTCTATTTATCTCCCCTGTTGGAATAACTTAATTTTGTGTAAACAATCACATATTAACTGGAAAGGGAATTCCACTTACCAAGGAGTTCTTCGCTGTCTTATGCCCAAATTTTTGTTTCCTGTTTCCTAAAGCATATGTACTTCCATAAACAAGAAAAACTTCCATTCAGGAAAGTGAGAAGTCCATGACAAAAAGGGTCAGGGGACCCTATGTAAAACTGCACTTCTTGCCCACCTCTAAGCACTGAGCTGTTTGTTAGTCTGGGGTGCAGGGGCATAGGCTGGAGTAGGCGATCAGAAACTATTTGCTGGTGTTATCACAGTTAGTGCATCCTGGGGTTACAGCAATCTAACATTTGCCAGTGAAAAATGGTGTAGTCAGAATTATTTCTGACCATCATTTCCCTTGACTGCCTTCTACAGCTATTTCCCCTGGTTATTCAGCAGCAATCTACTGCAGTGCACTGAATGCTCTGTGCCTTATACCCCAAAGGTCCAAAGCAATACACCAAAGAAATAACACTCTAGCTGTGTTTCTGAATTTTAGCTTAGTTATAACACCATGGACAATAAAAAAACCCTCAGGGTTCCAGTTACTAATAGAAAATTATTAACTTATGAATTTTTAATAATTCACTTGCAATATTTTCCTTTGTAAAACCAATATTCAGGTTTCTAGGAATTGCTGGCTACTGTGTTATAAAATGGAGCCCATTTTTGCTGTGTCTAGGGAAGGATAAGGAAAACATGATGCACAAACCAGGAAAACTGTAGAAAAAATATTGGCTGGAAAGCCTGCATTCCTGAAGACAACCAAGGATAACATTTAACCAGAAACTGGTTTTGACATTCAGCTGTC
This sequence comes from Xenops minutus, assembly GCA_035221455.1. NCBI lineage: Eukaryota > Metazoa > Chordata > Aves > Passeriformes > Furnariidae > Xenops > Xenops minutus. The sequence continues at coordinate 100,495,537 of JAWWEE010000105.1, forward strand.
AGTAGTTGCCTTAAGCACTGGAGTCTCTCCGTCTGCAAATAAAAACCTGATTCATACAAATGCATATACTAAATAAGTGTATGAATCCACTGAGTTTTTTCAGAAAATTTAATGAGAAATGACCCTTTAAAAACTGATATGCATGCAAATTTATATATACATTTATTATACATAACTCATGATTGTATATGTTTCATTTCACTTTCAGTGTAAACTATACTTCTTATTAGGAGATCAGGAGTAGTGTATACACATCAGCCAGGTGTTTACAGAACTTGCCTGTATGAAACAGGATAGGCTAAAACCCATTTATACTAATCACATCCATGGCAGCATTTCTGCATACAGCCTCACATATGTTTCAGCTTTGAAATTTAAAGCACATTACCTCAGTTAACTTACAGCACCAATGTCTTTATCTGGAATAAGCTGAATCTTTTGTTTGTTTGCTTGTTTTTTCTTATCCATCAGCTGCTCAGTAGAGATTCAACATGTACTTTTATGTTCACAAATTATGCCAATTGAAATATACAAGCTGCAAAGTAGAAGAGAGGAAAACAAAGACAGCAAAACTCTCACCACTGGTCAATCTGCATATAAAATCACTTTTCAAAATAATTTATAAGAAATTACCTACCGCCCTCCTTCAAATTTAACAATCTTAAGTGGAGTTTGATATATTGTCATTTTCTCTACAAATTTTGTCTAACAAAAAATACTGCCTATTTCTCTGCTAAAATAACTTCTGGATTTTCTTTTCAAAGGACTCTTCCATCCACTGTAGGTAATTCTGCCATATATTCAGTACTTCATATGCTTTCCATAGCACATAAGCTATGTATATATTTTCACCTTCATGCAATACACTGACAAAGTTCTAGGATCCATTACTACTATTATTTTTAAGGATTAAAAACAGAGGACCAAAAAAAAAACAAAAAAAACCAGGTTTCTCTTTTCTGAAATCTAGAATCTAAATTTTAGCCAAGGTATAACTAGGAACAATCAACAGACGACATGAGGCTACAGCAAAACCTTCACCAGTTTTCCAGTTTAGGAAAAAGAAAAACAAATGCCATTTCCACAGGTTCTTTAAATGGATAAATAATAGAGGGCACAGAAGTTCTGAGCCAAATCCTACCTGAGGCAGTAAAAAGATACATAATGGCTACAGTGGTGTTTTGGATTAGAACTAATTTTTTTATCTAATTTAAGCTAAAATTTTAAACCAATTTGGCTCACTCCATTAAACTCAGCAAATCTCACATTTTACAAATGCCTGATGAATGTCTGAATAATCTACACGCTGAATAAGATAGTTTCAGAAAGACATTTAAATGGATAGCAATAGCTTTTCCTTGAAGAGAACATTATTGATGCGAAATCCCTCAGCTGTACATTATGGGGGTCTGGGACTGCACACTATGTGAGTGCCCTGTTCTTGTAGCATCCACCAGCATCTCCTGTCGGCTTTTGTCAAAAACAGGATACCAAGCTGGGGACCTTTGGCTAAAATGGCTTTTTAACCTTCTTACACACCTTTCTTACAGAGAAATCAGACAGGTATCTGTGCAAAACTTCCTCCTCCTCTCTTCCTCCTCACTCCCTCACAGTTCCAGCATTCACAGTCATCATTCCATTCATTTTCTTTTCAAAAGTTTTTCATTTTAAATCATTGTCAAATTAAAATTAGTCATTAGGATCAGCTATATCTGAGTGCAACAAGCGAGTGCCTTAAGCTCATTTCTTATATTAACAGGGTAGTGCAATGCTCTTAGTACCTAGCATTTTACCAGAGCATCTTTCAGAAGCATTAGCAGAAGATTACACAGTCCTCCTTGATTATCTCAGACCTTAAATTTATTATGCCCCTATCACACACAGCTATTATAGTCAACTGCAGGTTTGTAATTACTCTCAGTGGGAGAAGGTTCAAGGCCTTTATTTCTTCCTCAGAAGGATATTGGGTCTGATCCAATTCAGGCCAGACTCATACTGTTCTCTTCTCTAAAAATCTATTTCCTTATTTTTAGATTAATTCAAGCTACAAGATACCATCTTTCTCTCTGGCCCTTGACCATCTCCATAACCTTTCTTTAAGCCAGAAAATAATGTGTAGGAGAATATAATATTAATTAAAAGGTAGCATACCTTTGATTTACCATTAAATAAAAATATGATAATATCACTGAAGGAAAAAATCTTGAATATAGTTTATCATATGGACAGCGAGTAAAATCAAAGTGTAGCTGTGAGCCAGTATGAAGAACATAAGCAGACTCCCCTCTGACGCAGATGCAGTCCCTTAGTCGGATTCACTTGAATACAGGGGTGGGATCCTTGCCCACTCACAAGCAGTTTTCATTTGCCCCAGCATCAGCCTCGGGTTCTGCCAACCAACTGAGAAGGAAAAGAGACAGTCAGTGAGGGGGGTGTCTCTGTGGTGACCCTGTTGCATGAAGAATGTGGGACAGTCACCCCTATACATACTTATGCATCACCTGTAATTGTACTATGGTGAGTTTGCATAAGAGCTTTCTCTTAAAGTAAGACCTGAATGTCTTTCCAGTTAGTTGTTCTCTGTGAATAACTTGGATGCTTTTCTTTTTCAAGGCACCTAAGAAATATTATTCCTTAAGAATTAGTAAGTGTAAAAAAAAAATGCAGCTTAAAGACTTTGTAAAAGAAGACTGAAATAAATAATAGTGTTTGCAGGGGAAGGTGGAAACCATGTATTTGTTGCTACTTTTATTCCTGCTTGATGGTGTCTCCAGGAATGCAGGGTTTCACAGTAGCTCAGTAATGAAAAGGGTCAACACATAAGCCTGGCTTTCACACATTATGAGTCTACAAAAGCTACCTCTCCCAAAAGATGCACTCATTACTCAAGCTCCTCAGCTTGAGAATTCCTCACAAAAATTGCTTCCAAAGGGGAAAATCAGTAGAGTTCATCAGACAGAAACATGTTTTAATCAGGTGCAGAAAGTTATTAGCATGGAAAAGATTGCTGATTTAGGAATTAACATTAGTGACACGTCCCCTAGCATTTGATTTTGTTCATAATCTGCACCACAAAGGCTACTACTCTTCCCAGATCCTCACTATTGAGTTAAAACAAAACAAGGACTAAAACCAGCTTACAATATTTGCCAACTCCAGGTGCTGGGTTTGTCTTCTGTTTAAATGCTTTTCATTTCTCCTGTACTACATTCTTAGCAGAAAACAACTGACTCTACAAAACTTAGATTTGGGACCAATCCCATATTTAGAAATATTTCAAAGCTGAGGGCTTTTAGATATGGAATTCTTATTTAATGAAGGATTAGAAATGAACAAAATTATCATGCACCAATATTTTATAAAAAACTAACCAAGCTAAGCTGGAATATGAATATTGAAATGTCTAATTTTAATTGGTGAACTAAAATGCCTAACAGTCAAAAGCCGATTACATGATATATAGCACCATTAAGCAAAGCTAATATTCCTTGGATGGATATCATAATTATGTATTTTCATAGACTAAACTTTTTTCATTTCATAGATGTGTCATTTTAGCACTAAATTTCCTGTCTTACATACTTATGTAATGTAGGGTTAATTTCAATACATGTAAAATGTATGCTATGCTTACGTTACTAGAACATACTGTCAATTTTAATTAAAATTTAACATTCTTTTCTACTTTAGAGTACAAATCAATCACTGCTTTCTCTCAGTTTCTCCAGTCAGTTGCACAATAAAATACCCTTAAGACCCCACATACTGTTGTCTTATAAATCATCATAGGGCAAGGGCTATAATATTTTGTTTTATATGTATTGGTGACACACCTGAATTTTTATATTTGAGGACTTCTACATTAGCGATACACTGAAATTTGGACAATTTATGTGCTGAACTACCAGAGTCACTCTGGGAAGGCAAAAGCTCAGCAATGATGCTGCGGCATGACACAAGACCCAAGTTAAGGATGTTTGTGAAATGGCTTTCATTGAGCCAAAGCAATTTTATGAGACTTCAGCACAGTATAGCATTATTATGGCAGGACTATTAGGGCAGCTCACTGTTTACCAGCACAACATTTCTGGTGTATGCAAAAAAAAGTGTGAAAATAAAGACTACTTAGGTTACAAATAAAAAATCTATTATCCCCAGCAATTTAGGGAATTTTCACTGTTTCCTCTAACAACCTTATCACACTTTTTAAGAACTGTCATAATAAGGAAACAGTTACAGCATTGATTTACTTAAAACTTTGCTACTGAGAACAGTCCATTTTACAAATTGCCAATTAGTCATGTTCAAGTAGTTACTACTACAAATTTGCTGGAATAAATAAGTAAAATAACAACTGCTTTGATTTTTCATTTTTAATCTACTGGAACTTGACCTTTGGGAAATTGAGATTTTAAAAATGCTCTACATGCTGATTTAAAATATGGAACCTGGAATTTGCCCAAAATGATGATATCCTCATAAAAAGGCAGGCTGGTCAAATTTGTTAGTATAAAGCATAGACATCCAGGCTTTAAAGACCCATGTGCTGAGAGAGTCTCACATTGACATGGCTTTAAAGGTCACATACATACTCTGCCGCAATTGAACCCCAAGGGATGCTGTGGCTGAGCACACAAGATGTTCAGATACTACAATCAGGTTTAAATGGGCATATGGCAGAAGAAATCTGTTCCCATAGGAAGAGGAAAAGGAGAAGTAATATCACAAGCAAAATTAAGAAAAATCAGGATGACAGCATATTACTAAACTAATAGAAAGGGTGATACAAAAGGGAGGAGGTTGAGTTGCAGAGAGACACTAGAAATTAAGAAGGTAATTCTGGAAGCATGGCAATGTGCTCAGTGTTCATGCTGACCTTCAGCTGGGGAAAAATGTCATCCTTTTGATTCATTGGGATTTTGTTTTCAGTACAAAGCAAGTAATCTCAAAAAAGCTTAATAAATGAGTGAGTTCACATAAGACAAGTAAATGAGCGAGTACAGAATGCGGGGTTTTTCCACCTGTTTCAAGACAAACTGCCTTCATAGACTGGTATCTAGACCTCAGAATCTTTCAGGTGCTGCTGCTTCTATCTGCCAGGCCCAGCTTACAGAGCAGAGCTTAACTCTGCTAACAAGTTTGGACCCAAATCTAAGATAGTTTCTTCCTTGGGCTAATAAGACAGAAGTCAGTCTCAGAAAGAATGAACATTTTGTGCAATATTTTTCCTTCTGCCATGTTTGAGCTCAGCTCTAAACATGAAACTACAAATGCAGGAAGGCTTATTTACCTTTCAAAATATGTTTTGGGATAGCTCTTAGCTCTGCAATATCAATGAAAGTGTCAGTAGCCGGACTGTGACCCCCTCTTTGCTATCTGCACAGGAACACGATGCACTATACCCATTTTCCCCTTAAGAAACAATATAGAGGAAAACAGGTATTTTTTTAAAAAAATAAATTGTTTTATCTTTGCCATCACATATGTTTTTTAAAATCCATAAAGCATGAAAAAAATCACAAGACCTTCCATTTAAAAACTCCTCAGGTCTACAGAGTACTTTCTTCACTTGCCTGGAACATCATTTTGGGAAGGACTTTTCCATATGGACATATGACAAATGATGTAAATATCCTCTTCTGACACCTCCTTTATTGTATCCAAACAAGGCAGGGAAAATTTGGTAACCCTCACCAGGCTGGGAGCTGTCTGCTGCTGGAGCTGAATACATCATGGAAGGAAGGGAGTTTGAAAGAGACAACATCAGGAGACTGAGGGAGAAGGGGAAAAACCTATTTCAAGCTCTCCCTCGGATGTGGACTTCTGCAAAGCACAGTGCAGATTGAAACTGCCTTTGAAGTGACTGGGAAGGACTGGATTGGGCCCTTCCTCCCAAGTTTCAATTTTTTGTGGTTCATTTGTTTTCCTTAACAGTACGTTCTAAGAATTTTTAATTAAAGTCGTATCTTTACACAACTTTGACTGCATCTCAATGAAGGGGTTTTTTGTTGCTAGTTTGGGGTTGGCGTTTGGTTTTGTTTTGGGGGGTTTTTTGGCCTGGTATTTTTCATTTATAGTTAAAATATCTAATTACCAAGGAAACTATAATGAAATCCTCTAAATGTGAAACAACAAACAGCTATTCCAATTAGCAAGGGAACTGATAAAAGAATTTACATTTTCAAAGCTGTAGCCAGATACTTTTTCTTATTATGTTACCTGTTATTCATTTCATGCTATCAAAGTTTCTTTGCACAACAGAGAAGCATTTATAAATTCTAGCCGTGATTCTTCCCCCAGATAAGCAGCACTGTGAGGGAAGGAAGGAGTGGGTAGCAACAAAAGAAACCTGGGAACTTTCAAGGAGAGTTTGTGGCGAGAAAGCTAGGAGAATTTCGGACCTTTCCATTTTTCCTACCTTCCTAAGTCTCATACATCAGTTTTACCCACAGGAGTGCACTTAAATCCACTGAACATTTTTGTAAATGTTGACTGTAGAGCCAGTAGAAGATTGTGACAATAACAAAAGCTCCTAATACTCTTGCAAAACGCTTCACCTGCACATAGGAAAAATTATGCCAGAAGACATCTGACTACTGCTGTTTTCATTGATTTTGCTCCCAAGAAGACTAATCATCTACCACAATGTCACTCCACATCACTTTGCTGAGAAGCTGCACCTCAGCTTTTGTTTACAGACTGTTTTAATTACCAAGCATGTCTCCCACAAGTGAAGGACCTATTACGCACAGAGTAGCAGCACTGTCACCATCACTGCATTCAGGCAGACTCTGGAAATGATTAGCCCAACATAATTTCTTACAAGAGTGAATTGCAAGCTACCCATTTAAAAAAAAAAAAAAAAAAAAACTCAACATAAAAATGTCAATTTGACAGACTTTAGGTGGGAAACAGCAGTTGTAATGACAACATTTGATTGTTCCTTACATAAAACCCCTGTATCAAAACCCAGTTTTATGGCAAATTTTAGCGTTGTCCGACAAAATTTTCAGCTGCTGTGAAATCAGACAGATCGAGGGATTTTTCATGCTTCAACTTTCAATGCTAATAGTCTGAAGGAATAAAAAAAAAGAAAAAAAAAGTTTGCTTTTCTAAACTTCTATGAAAAATCAAAAATATTTTGTTTAAAGAAATAAAAAATAGGATGGCACAGGACTGTTGATTTTTGTTGAACTGCTTTTGTGGAAAACACTCTTCTTTTTCTCTGTCCATCATTTCTTTGATCCCTCCTCCTCCTCTCTCTGTTCTGGGGGCTCTGACTGGAGCAGCACAGCAAGGAGAACAGCAGTGAGGTTTGGGTTCCAGGTCCACAACCTGTTGCTTGATGCTGGGGTGGTTGGGCGTGGAGTAGGTGGCACAGGAGCCAAATTCACCCTTGCTTTCAGGAAAACCAAGAGCAGTCCCTGAAAAGATCGCATCTGGCCAGGGTGTAGGTGCCCTGGCACCATTCTACTAGGAGTTCTCTTTGAGGAAACCTGGACACACAGAAGGAAGGGCTGCAGGGAGAAATGGTCTGTGAGCCAGAAACACAGAGCAGTGGTGCTTCCTGCCCAGATACTTCTGCCCAAGTCCCGGGAACCAGGATCTTGACAAATATTGTGAAGGTCAGTGTAGCCATCAATAACAATATGTATCACCAACTATGATGACACCATCAAAGAAAAACATGAAGCTGATTTTATCCTTCTCCTCAGTCCTCTTTGAATCTTGATTTTGATCTGATTCATCTGTTCTTATTTTTTTATTTTACCTCCTTTGTATTTTCTGCTTGCCATCCCCAAATGCTGGGTTATACTGCTGTGCACTGGTAGAAAGACATTCTGCTCCCCAGAGCTCCTTGTAATTCAGTGGTGTGGGAACTGATTCATGTCGCCACATGTAATTTGTATAGCAATTTGGGACCCTTCTGGAAGAAAGACGCTATAGAGAAGTCAGATAATTTGCATTATAAAGGTTCTGGTGGCTGTTTCTTGGAATAGACACTTTAGGTTTGTATTATGTTTCTATGTCAGAAGAAATAGGAGCCAAAATGGAGAAAAAAAATCTTTTCCCCAAAGTCAGATTAACATTCCCTATATTAAGTATTGTATATTCATTAGGATCCTGATTTTCATTTCAGCTTCCTAAGCACACTTCTTTTCCTTATTCTCCTTCACTGTTTAAAAACAAACCTTTTGAACATTCAAATTAAGGTATTGCTTTTTGAGTTTAACATAAACATTTTTCTTTCCCCATAGTAAACTTAACCTCAGTGCCAATTCCAAGCATCCAGTTTCCCAGATCATTAGATGAAATAGCTCAGTTGTTCTCTGTGATGAGTCTTCTTCGCACAGCAGTGAGAATTCATCAGTGCCTCCTACAAACCAGTAGCCAGGAAGGGCCAGTAAGGTTGTTCTCAGGCAAGATGTCATGCAAGATGTCATCTTGTCTCTTCCTGCAGAAATAGCACCTGGAGAAGAAAGGGGGCTGAAGTAAATGGGAAGAGCCTTAAGATCTAAATGAAGGAAACGTCATAAGTAAAACAGGGGTTAATATGAAAAGAAGTGCAACAAAAATAATTTCTGAATCCTCTGCCTCAGGTATAAAAATAAGACTAGCTTCACTGACTTCAAACTCCATTTTATGTCAGATAAGAATCTGGCTGACTTAATTTTACCCCTTACTTTTTTAAACAATGAAATGATACTATCTATAGCCTTACCTTCAGCAACAGGTGAGCAGAAAAGATTCTGTATCAATAATAAGAATCCATCTTTTTTTAATACAGCTTTTAGCTTCTCTCACTAGTTTAAAAATGCCCCACGGAGTGTTTTATTATCCATATTGTAGCACTAACTTCTTCCATGTTCAATAGGCTTATTCCAGACTTTGCTGGAGTTACTCCAGATACATTCAACAGTAAATGACCATACAATCACTCAGCATCTCTCTGACCAAACATATATACATACCATACGCTCCTGTGCCAGCACAACACTAAACTGTCACATTTTCATGTCATTTCATATAAATGGAAATTTTTCCTTTTTTAACTAATTTTTTACAGTGAAGAAGCTGTTCAACATGATACTTCTGAGTGGGGGACACAGTCAGAGACTACACTTTAACATGTATAAAAAGAGCATCCTATTTTAAGGCATTCTGAAGTAGTCCTGGAGTTTATATACTTGCAATGTTAGGACTGACTCGATCTGCTTCCTTATTGCATGATGATCTAATTACGCTGCACTTTCTCCCACTTGGAGATGGACCAAAAGTCCACTGCACTTACCACAAATCTAACTTTGGGTCAGGGCCTTATTTTGTAAAAAAATGGTCTGTCTGCAGTAGGACTTACTGCTGGTGCAAGTAGCTATTCAGTGTGGGTATGGATGTCACAGTCTTGTCCCAAGAATTTTTTTAAGCTTTCTCTCATAACTTATCATGCATGTTCTAAAAATTTTGAGCAAAGCCTCTAAAAAAGATGATGCTACAGCAAGCTATCCTAAAGCAATACCACAGTAGAGAGTGTGACAATGTTATCAAATAAAACAAGATAGACATCTGTTATTTAAGTTATTACAAAGCATTTGGTGTCATACTCAATAAATAATATTCCATGAAATTTAAATGTAATCCTGATGGACACTTAGCAAAAATAATTTTAAAATGAATAACATATGTGGAGAGTATCTGATGATTTTCCACTCTGAAAAATGAAAGAGAGCCATTTGTGCCAGAAATTGACACTCTTCCAGTTATCACTGTGCTAAGGTAACTGTGCTCCAACACAGTACACTGTGTGCATAAAATATCCTCACATTTTAATGTGGACCAGAAGTGCAGGGTGGGGGGGGAAGAAAGGAAAAAACCACCACTGATACAGTTAGAAATTCCAGGCTGCTGGTTATTAAAGTGCTCTTCATTCACCTGCTACATCCAAATCAACAATGCAGTGATGGGTGTTTGCTCTCGTAAGCGGGTATTGTGAGAGCAGTGGGCAGCTGGAACCTTCCAAGAATCTTCACTTGTCAGAGATGAATCAATCATCTCAAAAGATGTCAGCATCTGCCCAAACCATTTTATATTAGAATAAATGGCAGATGGTGGTGTTTTTATATTTAATCAGTTCCACCAAATGCAGTTTCATCTCTTATAAAACTAAACCATCTGCAGTGTGTAGGTGTACAAATCTAGCTAAATGCCCACTGCAGAGCCTTTCCTCTTAAAGGTAAACTGTACATGGTTAACATTTGTGGATGCTAAGTTCAATAAATTTCAAAAGCTTTAACAAACTGCTCTGTTTTTATAAATACTTTTATTTTATTTTTATATTTCAAATATTTGGTATCAGTGGTCCAGGCCTAACTCTCACTTCTGAATTTTATTATGTAAACTGCTCATACTTAACAGTATTAAAATACTTTCTATGAAAGATCATTCCTCCCTTCTTTCTATATAACTGTAAACCTCAGGCCCAGCCTCATAAAACATGGCACAGAAAGACACTTAGTAACTTGCCCAGGACAGAAGACCTCAACAGAGGTATGTCAGAAAAGAAAATATCTGACCTGCCAGGATCAGACCTGAAAGTCTTGACCTTAGGGCTTTATCTTGATTTTAGTCTGGCTTTCAATACCATCTCCTCTAACAGCCTCATAAACAAACCAATGAAGCATAAGCCAGATAAATGGACAGGGAGGCAGACTGAAAACTGGCTCAACTGCTGGGCTCAAAGAGCTCTGATCAGCAGCACAAAGTCCAGCTGGAGATCAGTCATTAGTGGAATACTATGGCACCGATATCTGGGCTGTCCTGTTTAGCCCTTTTATTAAGGGCCTGGATGACAGGGACACAGTGCACCCACAAAAAGTTTGCAGCCAGTAGGAGTGGTTGGTGTACCAGATGCTTGTGCTGCCATCCAGAGGGACCTTGACATGCTGGAGAAATGGGCCAACAGGAAAGTCATGATGTTCAACAAAGGGAAGTGCCAAGTCCTGCAGCTGAGGAGGAACAATCTCATGCACCACTGTATGTTTGGGACTGACCAGATAGAAAGTAGCTTGGCAGAAAAACATCTTGCTAAGGACAGCAAATTGAACACACACCAGCAATGAATCCTTGCATCAGAGGAGGTGAATAACTGCTTGGGCTGAGTTAGGAGGAGCTTTGCCAGCAGGTCACAGGACATGATCCTTCTCTGCTCAGCACTGGTGAGAAACAGCTGATGTGCTGGGTCTAGTCCTGGGCTCCCCAGTTCAAGAGAAAAGACATACAGGTGCACATCCAGCAAAGAGCTAAGAAGATTGTGAAGGAACTGGAGTCTAGTTCTGCAGAAATTATTGTTCTTTGACTTACCTTTGATTTTGTCCCAATTTCTTCCTTTGTGGCAGATTTGCTGACAGTAGCATGGAAACACACACAATTTTAAAATAATTTCTCCAACAGAACCTGGATGACCATGAGCAGGCTGCACAGCTGATTTCAAATATATTTGATGGGATTTGATGGGTCAAGAGAAGCACCCCCAAAGTCACACATCTTAGCACTGAGTTCAGTCTTTGTGCTGTTTCCATTTTATTCAGTCAGCACTGATGCTGGTGTGCAACAACCAGTACAAATCAGAATGACTGATATACATTGGACCCCACTGAGACTAAAATTAACAATGAAATCACTTGGAGATCTAGAAGTTCCCCAACTTTCCTGAAGAAAAACAGCTAAATTCTCTACCAGAAAGAATTACAAACCAACCACAGAAAATATTAAAGATATACCTAGCTATCTAATATCTCTAAAGCTTTGGAAAGTGATCTAAAAATAAAAACTTTCCATAAGTTTAGGAAAAAAAGATACTTTCCCGTGTCATAAACTTGCAGTACAAAATACAATTTTCCTTAGCACCGTGGCAATAAACATGGTGTGAGGCTTTTCTGAATTGTTAAACTAGTCTTACTTTTCAGTCCAACAGTGGCTATGCTTTGGGGAACGGCTAGAGACCGCAAGAAATCAGGTGCTGGTGGGAAGCACTTTGCAACATTTCTATTTCTCTATTAAAAATGATGTTAAAAAGTGAAATGAGACCAAAATGTCCTTGAATAGGTACTATGCAGTCAGCCCCTGGAAATGCAGGCAGAGAAGAGATACATGAGAGCTGCAACCAATGGCTTGCATGGAAATATGCTGCTGACACAGACTGCACACACCAATATCATCAGCAGGGTGGGGACAAGACTACACCAAGAGCATCTGGCAGAGGAAAGAAAGATCTCGACTCAGAAGGGTTTATACCTCCCCCATCTTCCAACCCACACAGGAGAGGAGCAAAAAGTGGTCTATGCTTGGATAATAGTTTCTTCCCAGTGTTGTATCTGAGGCAGAGCCCTTTACTCAAGATCATCTCCCATGGCCTCATGCTCGTCCACAGGGAGCAAGCAGAGATAAGTACCCCAGCCAGGAAGTAGGGCATCCATCTAAGTTAACACAGTGGTTTCCGTTTGTAGCAATTCATGGATAGCTTTTCTTCCATTTCAGCCCAAGTGCATTCACAAACACTCCACTCTGGTTTCAGTCTGAATTGGCCTGTCAGATATGGCTCATTTGAAACCAAGTGACTCCTGAAACTGCTGTTTGCTGCATGAAAACTATCCCTATGCTGCATTGTTTAAGAGTTTGGGGGTTTTGATAACCTGAAAGCTCAACAACTTTTTCTGAGTTACTAATTTATTTTTGGGCCTTGTAGTCCCCAGAGGACAGTCTTTTTTTCCTAAACACCTTAGGAGTCATCCAGCACATGTCTACACACTGTACAAAAGCCTAGCTTCAATGTAGGCACCACTTTTATATTCATCTGTCTTCACTATACCTTGGTTCATTACAGTTTGTATTAATAAGCAGGGAAGTGGGGCCAAAAAATCTATCACTGAAAAAGTCTCTTGTAAGAGTTATTGTCTGGGCACAAAGGCAGGGCACTGAGAAGGCTCAAATCTAGGAAAAGGCAGAATGTCTGTGCTGGCTGCCAGAGCCTGGGAATTTTCCTAAAGGCAGAAGAATGAAATGAAGCATTGATATGATCCTACAGAAGCGCATACTTTGCCTTGATAAAATCTCACAGATTAAGAAGCTGGGAAGGGCAAGCTGAGTAAGAAAGAAATAGAGACAAAGAGACGGAGAAGGCAGTGGGCCAAGTAAGAAAGTAGGAACTGAATGACATTGAGCCCATGAAGAGCTGTGCACTACATGAAGACTGGGGACTGCCTGCAAGGCTTGGACATAGACAGCTCCTGAGACCAGGAGGGAAAGAGAGGACAGGAAAGGCAAGGAGCATATATAGTCTTCTTTTCAGGAAGATTCACATATGCATGTGCATAAGTACACATTCTTGTGTTCATGAACATGCTTGTGTACATATATGTTCGTACATATACATGAGTGCATGTGTTATTTCTCAGGCTATTCAAGTAGAAAATTGACTGGTGTGCAAAGAGTGTTTATCTGTTTGCTATCAGCTGTCACATGCCCAAAGAATAAATTGTAAACTCACTTTTCCAGTAGAACCCACATTCTCAGCAAAGATGAGCTGACGCTAGCCAGGAGCTTGGTGGGGAGGCCAAAGGGGCTAATACAGCTGTGAAAGCATAACAGGCTGACAGACTGTTTATTGGAAAACTGCCAGAGAAGCCAAAAGAAGAGACCATGTTTCAAACCATGCAGTCAAAATGGAACTTGGGACTTCACCGCAAGCTTGAAAGCTGATTTTAGCACCAGTTCAGAGGTGCCCTACCAGTGCTATGACACATTTTAAATAGGAGTTTGATATTTGTATAAAATTCTAACCTGATTTGTTCTAAGCCACCGACAAATCATCCTTCCAAAGGGAAAGTCTCTGCAACATTAATTTAATCAAAACTGTTATTTAAAATTTCCAAACAAAAATTTCTAATCACACAAATGCATAAACACTTTGCCTATAATATCTGCATGCTTAGCTGCAAGGCACTGCCAAAATTAGTCTAGCCGCAGATTGTGGCACAAAGTACTGGTCTCAGCCCCTGTCCTCACATCAGTGAAATTAAGATATATTGAGAGTTTTTTATTATGGTCTACAGCAATCCTGTACACAGCTTTCAAGAGCACAACATCACAAGACTAGTACTAATCTTAGCCCACCCAACATGTATAAATACATAGCACCCATGACAAACCAAAACAAGCTCTTTCATTACTTACAGTCCTAAAGAAATAGATGGGGAAAGCAAGAAAGGAATAGTAGATGAGCAAATAATTACTAACATATAAAAGTAGGTGGGTTTTCTGCAGAAAAAATTGTACCAGGGGTAGGAAACATATGACAGAAAGCACAAGGGTGTAGACAGGGGGCAGATATGAAGTTGTTAAACTGGTACAGGAAGGTGATGTGGCAGTGAAGGCAGCATCTGTAAGGCCCTGAAGATGAGGTTGGGAAGATTTCATGTGATGCAGCTAAACAGGAAGGCAGTGAGTGACACAGAAGGAAAGCAAAACTACTACTGTCTACTACTACTTCATCTACTGTCATGTCAATGCAATCCACAGCTTACAGATTTACCAGCCCCTCAGTGCAAATTTCTAACTGAGCCAACTGTGTAGAAGTTTTCAATTTGGCTCCACCAAAAATGCCATTTTGTTCACAGCATGGAGCAATGCACAAGGAGAGGGGTCTCAGTTTCTGTCATTGTCACTGTATGACATTCAGCATGCTGATGGTGGCATCCTCACTGAAACACTCACGCTTTGTGCAACCCTGTGAGGGACCCAGATGCAGAAACAACCACACGGCCATGCTCTCCAGATAACAAGAGATCAACTGTGTTATGGTCATCAACAACTTTGCAATTGGGAAGAGGAAAGAGGACTGTGCCAATTGCTTTGTTCTGACAATATTGATTCCCAGCCTATTTATAGTGCAATTTTAACAGCCATGGAGGACACATAATTTGGCGGCCCAACTTGTGGAACACAACTAGCAATGAAGGAGGAGGAGAAACAGCAGAGGTAATGGAAATCATAAAACATATGCTACATGGTCAAAAAAAGTCTCATTTGTAAGTTGGTCCAGTAAAAAGAGGTAGAAAGGTTGAGTTTTGGGGCTCGGAGTATAATCTGGACTTAGTCTCACCCACCGAATACAAATAAATTCCTCTGGAAGAAGTGGAGCTGTTCTGCATTTATACCAAAAATAAATGTGAGCAGAGCCTCATCCAACATGATAAGTACTTCTTCTGCTGATTTCTTTTGGCTTGTTTCTTTCTCACCCCACAAAATGCTGCGTAATGGGCAAATGAACATGGAGTTCTCTTGCAATAAATTGGATGAGTGAACAGAGGGAAATCAATTTCTTTATGATGGTTCCTAGTATGAACAAAACCAGAATGCCTAGTAAGTGCTGGAATGATGGAGTTTGAGGACAGAGTCTATTATTACATTATGTTAAGCTAAAACAGCTTTGTTGACTTAAATACATTTATTCCAAATTTTGCACAGATAGAAACTCTGACTGGAATATACAGAGCCTACGAAGTTGTGGAGCAGATTCTGGAAATGAGAGGGTTTTTGCTTATTCTGATACTTAGAACCAAACTGGATCAATCACCAATTACACAACACATAAGGTTTAAAAGATCTACTATTGCTAACATTGGATATGACACAGGAATTAATGGGAAATTTTCTAATATATGAGGTTTAAAAAAGAAATTCTTGCCAAGGTTGGAACTAAAGACAGAGAAATTAAACTTTACAAGGATTTTAAACAAATAATTCAGAAACAGCAAAACATGTTCTTTCCCATAATATGAGGGTGACCAGCAGAAGTAATGTGTGCAAGATATTCTCTAGCTCAGAGTTTAATTGGAAATTAAAATTAATGTCATATACAATAATTAGGACAGGTGTTTTCAAAATTTTTTTTAAATTTCCCTTTGAAGCAATAGCTTCCTTACCCTGTTTTATAATCTCCATACCTATTAAACTAAAAATGAGTATTCATAATTATGAATAAACCCAGACTCCTAATCTGAAACCCTTCTTCCAGCAACTTATAAGGTTTGAGGTGGGCTGTCCAGTGGGATTCTCCATCCCTCTCACATTTCCCACCAGATGCCCTAGTTTAAAACTTATAAATCACTGGACTATGATAATAAATTATCAGAGGTACATTAAAGACAGAAATCAGCACCTGCATTAATGCCTAATCAAGGAGTTTAAAAAATCATCCCACTGCCATACAGTGTTGCCTCCTGGCAAAACTGAAGATAAGCACCAGACCAGGAAGTGCTCTTGTATGGAGTATTAATTCCTAGAGTGCTGTAAAAGAGCACTGTTCAACTAATGAACTTATTTTGTAAGAGAACACCTTTCATATCAATGCTAAAAAAAGTGTACAAATGCTTAAAAATTCAGGAGCCATCTGCAGATGTTAGGATGGAGCATTTGAGTCACTTCAGCAAGTTACCAGTTCTGGGACATTCCTCACAGTGCACATTTTTGAGAATAAATAAGGGTGATCAGGTTCCCCAATTTGCTGAGAGATAGTGACAATTCTGGTCTGCAGGCATCAGGGGAGGAAGCAAGATACTGCTGATGCAAACGGTACATTGAAGCAAAATGAAGTTCCATGTTCAACTTGCAAACATTTTTGTGAAGCAGATGTTGCAGAACTTCACCAGCAGCACTGCTGAAAATGGCATTTCTAACTTGCAGTAGAGTCCAGTAGGATGGCACCCTCCAAAGCACTGATTCATGTCAATATTTCTAAGAGGGAATAAAAGAAAGTCTTTGTCCCTGATACTTCTGATCCCTTTAGTCTGATTCCACATCTCTTTATTGCATTCTACAGGGAACTATCAGAGAAATAGTGAAGCATATCAAAACATGTGTGTGTGCTTATTTGTTCATTTACTTTATATTTTTACAAACCCAGGACCTTGGAAAAATGACTTAAAAAAGGAAAGTCTGTCTGCAGGCATATGGACCCTGAGGGATGCAGATGACAGCAAACTTTTTGAATTACAAATTTTTCACTTAATTTTGAAACAGAAATGTCAGTCTTCGAAAAAAATTTTCTTTTAATATCCAAATGTTTAAAAAACTATTTCTGCTTATTTTTTATCTACTCACATATTTAGCTTTTATTTCAAGAAGGATTCTAAAACATCCTGTTAACTGTTCACCAGCAATTGTGGTTTCCAGTGACACCTCTTGTGCCAGTCCCCTCCTGAGTAGGAAGGGAGAAATCTCACACTATGAACTAAACCTTCATGACTAATTTTCCCATTCAGAGGCTCAAAGTCAAAACCCAGTTTTGCAAAGCACGTAAACTCACATTTAATTTTAAGCTCTGTTCCCCCAGCATGTATTTAAAGTTTAAAATTTTGCTGAATGGCAATTGCCATAAGTGCATCTTCAATGCTCTGCTGAACCAAGTCACAAATGCTGATTAAGTTGGAAAAGTAATTCTTATCACAGGAAACTTGAATACAATCTTAGAAGACATCTACTTTTTAAGGTCAGATTCTAAACTCTGATATAAACTTTATTACTGTAACATCTTAGAAAACTTATAAACACATCTGACAAACTGGGATGCACATCTGTGCCCACTCCTGGCTAATAGACAGGTTATCAGATTTGCATCACACATGTATGTGCATTTCCTGGCTCCCCTCTATATATGACCTACTTGAGCTTCCTATGTGGAAGGTTATGGTTTAAGAAACAAAGGTCATGAATTACCCTCTTTACACTATACACCCTGTCCACAGACAGTACATTTGTGTATGCAAGCTCCTATGAAACATTTTGTGTTTGCAGCCATTGCAGCAGACATTTTGAAACAGTTTGAGCAAGCTAACACCTACCAGAAACTAAAACCACTCCATTAGAATAAATGCAGGGCACTCCCTTTGTCAGCTACAGAATACAAAAACCTCTCCTGTGATTGCACCTCAATGTGATAACCCTTGGCTTGATGAGATTATACAGGAAGCAAACTACTGAAAGGCTGGACTCAAGATTTGAAGGGAGGCATTCAACGTGCCAGCCCCACATTAGGAAAAATTATCCATCAACTTTGCAGAAGACTTTCGTATGTATCACAATGCCTTCTAGATTCCTGAGTAAGTCTGTCCTATCACCTACAACATATATGTAAAATACACATTGCCTCCTGTCCTCTGAGCACAATCTGAGGAGCAAAATCATCTTGCCTTCTGTCAACCCCAATGGGCAATGAAACCTGTTATTACCTCTACTCCTCACTCGGCCTCCTCAGAGAGCAGTGTTCAGATTTCTTTTCTCTGTGGTACTACATCAGTCACTATTACCAGCCTTCAACCTTTGCTAGATCCATTACACATCATTCTGTTAATATGTTCACAAAAATTATTTTCCATCTGAGGTCAGAATTCAATGCATATCAAGAAGGCCTATAAAAGGAATACAGCCATCAGACGTCACGTCATTCTGAAACAACCTCAAAAAATCAAGTCGGCTTTTTTGAGGACAATAGGCTTTGAACTTGATAATTATCAGCTATTCCTGATGACTCTACATAGGAAAAGCCACAACCTTAACTGCTCATGCAGGCTGCAGATGTAAACCCTTCATTATTGCCTCTGCTATATAAATGGGTTTTTTATGTATTTAACCTTTATGATGGCAAAGAAATTCAATGTTTAAATCAGCTTTAATTATATATTTTCCCAAGTGTTGCAACAAGGTCTCTTGAGTGACATCCTTATTTGTCTAAAATGCAGAAGAGTTTGCACAAATGGGTTTTAAAACACTACTGCTGGCCCACAAAAATATTTCTCTCACAAGGCATAATACACAAAGAAAGGAGGAAAAAAAAAAAAAAAAGATGAAAGAGTTTGCAGGAATCCAGTCAAAAAGCAAAGTGTTAGAAAGCTTACAGATGGCCATGCAACCTGAGAGGACTACACAACTTGGGCAGACCCCTTTCAAGGCAATCTGTTTAAACTGACTCTAGTGTCCAGGACAACATGACTCATAAGCCACAAAGATGTCCATAAGTCACATCTTTGCTCTTCTCCCACATAATGTTTTTTGTGATGCATTAGATTTTACATTTTAAATTACTGCATTTTTCAAAGACACTTAAGCACCTTAATCTTTGAAAAACAGAAGGACAAATACCTTTAAAAGTCTGGCCCATTATCAGCTGGAAAGAAATTGGTAAAAGTAATTTGTCACTTACTTCTTTTCTCTGTTCATCATTGATATATCTTTTTCCCATATTGGTCTAATTTAGACTGCAAGCTCTACTGAGCAGGGAACATGTTTTTACATTTACAGAGTGCCCCATAAATTTACAACATTAGATGTGTTTTTTATAATAATAAGGGAAAAAAATCAATTATTTCAATTAATTGCTACTTTCCTCACATAAGCAATTGATATTAACGCCTCCAGCAATAGCTGATGCTGCCTGTAACAACATCAGAGCCTCAGAAACATCCTGGAAACTGTGCCCATGTGTTTTTGTAGCGTTTGCAGTTTGGACTCTTGGAAAGTAATAAAGCCTTTCAATACAAGATGTCTTTTGGCTCCTTGCTTACATAAAGGCACTGTGCTTATCAGTGCAACTCCTTACATTCACATGGTTAAATCATTACTGAATCTCATGAGGTTTACTAAGACCTAGCGCAAGGTGCTGTACCTGCATCAGGACAACCCTCAGTATCAGTACAGGATGGGCGATGAACAGATCGAGAGCAGCCCTGCTGAGAAGGACCTGGGGGTGCTGCTGGATGAGAGGCTGCACATGAGCCAGCAGTGTGCACTCACAGCCCAGAAAGCCAAACATGTCCTGGGCTGCATCAAGAGCAATGCGGACAGCAGGTCCAGGGAGGTGATTCTGCCCCTCTACTCCATCCTGGTGAGACCCCACCTGCAGCACTGCATCCAGATCTGGGGTCTCCAGCACAGGAGGGACACTGACGTGCTGGAGCCAGTCCAGAGAAGGGCCACCAAGATGATCAGAGGGATGGAGCACCTCTCCTAAGAGGAAAGGCAGAGAGAAATGGGTTTGTTCAGCCTAGAAAAGAGAAGGCCTAGGGGTGACCTAACTGCAGCCATCCAGTACCTTAAGGGAACTTACAAGAAAGATGGAGAGGGACTTTTTACAAGGCATGTAGTGACAGGACAAGGGGGAATGGCTTCAAACTCAAAAGAGAGTAAGTTTGGGTTAGATATTACGTAGGAATTCTTTGTTCAGAGGGTAGTAAGGCACTGGAACAGGTTGCCCACAGAAGCTGTGGATGCCCCACCCCTGGAAGTGTTCAAGGCCAGACTGGATGGAGCTCTGAGCAATCTGGTCTAGTGAAGGATGTCCCTGTTGATGGCAGCCTGTTGGAACCAGATGATCTTTAAGGTCACTTCCAACCCAAGCCATTCTATGACAAGGCCATTACATCAAATGACCATGATATGCACAACATGCAACACACTCAGCTTTTGTTTCACTATAAATTTCTTTGAACATTTATATAACTGCTGTACCTCCCTTTATGCAAGCCTTTTGTCCTCTCAGCTTTTTTATGTTCTTGCCTGGCCCACACTGCAGGACACACAGTGTGGTTTCAAGCATATAGTATAGGCTCCAGTGTCATGCATGTAAAATGAATGCAAAATATGCTGCCAAGATAAACCCTGGCAGATCGAGAAAGCAGGGCAGAAGAAATCATTTGCTTGTTACCTTTAAAATCTCTTCCATTTGATAATTATATAACCAATAGAGGGAGAAAAGCACTTTTCCTTGCTAGACATGTGCTTTTTCCTGTAATTGAGCAGAACTTCCCAGGATGCCTACTCCCCATTTGAATCCTTAGGAATTAATTGTTTTATACACACATTTCCATAGGACAAGGCGAATAAATAATGAGACCCATAAACCTTTAGAATTAAGGGAAAATACAGATAACATAGAAACAGCCAGAGCTTTTGGTGGCATAAAAGGACACCTCTTGCTAGTTAACAGGAATAGTCAACATATTCCTGGTCCTAAATGCAATGATTTTAACAGCTGGTCTCATAAAATAGATCCCATGATTAATACATTTGAAACAAACTTGAGTTGCTAGATTGGGGCACTCTGTTCAGCAGTGGGAGCATTCGTTAAATTGCGCATCAGATACCCATTGTCTGAGCATGGTACTGATAGTCGCATTGTAAAGCTGATTCTCTAATATTCTTGGGGTGCAATGTACTGCATTTTTTTCATCATTTCCTCTACATGTAAACTGATCTCCTGCGTTGAAGCAGTACTATTTAAAACAAAAGGGTTTGATTTATAGCCAGTCCCCAGCCTCATAAATCACACCTGCAGTGTGGTGCTCTGAGCTCCCTGTGTTCTGCCAGCATTTACGGTTTATAAATGATTTGGGTTTACCTCCCATTGTGATGGAGACTAATACAATTGCATTCTTCTCTCCCAGCATTCACTCTTGCTGCTGCTCATTATTCCCACTGGGAATTCAGACCTAGTTTTTGCAAGCTTGTCAGGGGGGAGGGGATTCATGGTGGTGTGGGTTTTTTTAAATTAAAGAACGCTGAATTAAAAATTTATGTTTGCATTCTGTAGCTTTTTCTATCACTAGGCATACTATGCAGTGGATTTTTTTTCATCCCTATTGAGTATGCTTATATTTAAGCTCCCATTTGCTAAGCTAATGATTTGGAACTTAAGCAGGACAGCAGCTTGAAATGTCCAATATACACAGTATTTGACTTTCAGAGTAACCCAGGTATGTACATCAGCCATTCTACAAACTGCATAAGGAGCTTAAACGCTAAGAACAGAAAGAAGGCAAGGCAAGGGAAAGGGAAGGGAAGGGGAAAGGGAAGGCAAAGGCGAAGGGGAAGGTGAAGGCAATAATTCTTTGAATTCCCCAAGAGACTAAGTGCAAAGATTTTATTTTTAACTCTCTGAATCTACTGGAGTGCCCAAAAAATGCTTATATATTTTGCAATTTTGTCTCAAGCTCTCAAACATATAACAGTTCTAGTTGGTTAAGCACAGCTCAGATACTTGGAGATAACAAGACTTGCTCCCTAGAGCTGACAGCCTTAAGTCCTGATGCAGGGAATTATTCCTAAGTCATGGCACCATTTAAGTGAGATTGATGGGATTTGTGCACATACCTTGGTTTCCTCTGTACCAAAACAATCAATGATTTAATTTGTTCAATTAATGACCATCATCACTGCCATTTTTATTGTTAAATACTGGTACTACTCTGCCTATCACCAACAGAGAATCAATTGTAGTTTGAGATTGGTAAGAGCCACAAAATCTAAGTTGCATTTCTGTCACAAATGCTCAATACAACTTAGATTCTGTTTTAAAGTCCAGTCTTCCGAGCATTTAAATTGCACCCTGTTATTTGACAAAACAGCTGAAAAATTTAGACTTGAGATTTGAAAGGCTGCAATGAAGTGTCAATGGAGATCAGGAGAACAGATCTAAGTAGTTGCAAAAATATTTCTGGAATTAATAGTAATTATTCAGAAAAGCTACTCTCTTTTCAACATAACTCACAGGTGGACTGGAATAAGTAGACATGTTCCAGTTGAATAAAGGATTAAGCTAAACACAACTATTTTTAAAGTAGATAAAGTGAAAAAAGAAGGCATTTTGATTCCTGAATTAGAACTGTCCACACATGCACTTACGCAGGAAGAGCTTTTGCACTTTAAATGCAAACTCTACTTTCATCCAAATTAACTTCCAAACGAAGGCAGCAAGCCTTGAATTATTCTGTCCATTGTCTGAAAAGTTATATAAAAGTATTTGTATGAAAAGTAGGCTTCTGAAATTGATGGTGTGAGTATAAAGATAATAAGTTGTAAAAACTCTCACTAGATAACAACTACCTTATTTTTTAGAACTCTTTGAGATTTATATAGCAACTGATTGTGTAAAACCAGTGAGTCCAATAAGTGCTTCCAAAATAGAATTTAGTCGATTCAAATGTTCTGAACAACTATTTTAATTCTCCAGCAGTTTAAAACCACACTTTATTTTGAATCAATTACTGAGAAATAAACAGCAAATTTTTAACGCCAACACTTGTTACTTCAAGTTTAAATGCCTTAGATTTGTAACCAAAATATGATAGAATCATGAGAAGTGATGGTAACTCTGAAAATATTCTAAATTTGATATTTTATCTTTTTTTATCTACAGGACAAGGTAATAAAATCACTGCATGAACATCCTCTCTCATTGCAATTACTGTTTGATCCACAGGTTAGTTTTGCCATCAGATTTAACTGCAATAGAATTGAATTATGCAAATCCTGCTACATGTGCATAATGTTAAATTACATCTTCCTATGTAGCCTTGTGCTGCCCCAAAAATAACCCAACATAGTATGTAACAACATGCGCTGTAAGAAGTCCTCCATTACAATTTGTTTTACGAAGCATCTTCTTACATATATTTAGCCTCTCCTGAAAAGAGAAACAGGATTATGAGCTTCATTCTGAAGAAGCTTTACATGCAACCATGGTCACTGAAATACTTGAGAATTTTATTGTAGGTTTGGTCCACTAGTATTTCAAGTCTGTTTGTTACAACTGCATGTGAGGCAGCGTAGCCATGACATATAACATATCCTTATATATTTGTTTCAAAAAAATCCTAAAATTCCAACGTCTCTTCCTGAAGGCAATGTCTTTATTAAAGGTCCTATCAACAATAAACCTGCAATAAAAAATGTTAACGTAAAAAAAAAAAAACAAAAAAAAAACAAAAAACTTTTAGTTGATTGCTTAAAGCCTGCCCCTTCATCAAAGTAGTCATTTGTGTTAACTTTGAAGCTTGATTTAAATATTAGCAAACGTGCAAGATTTATTGTTGTCTTTACACAAACCAAAAAGGCATTAAATGTTCCCCAATGTCTTCAATGAATGAAACTCATTTCAGTAAATGTAGATATGTTTCAGTTAATGGAGTTGTTTATAATGTGAAGCAGCAATTATAAGCAGTAGCTGGAACACTGATAAATTCATCCAATCACCTCTCAGATATAGGCACAATCAATTTAAAGGGAACTACTAAACTTTTGCATCCTAAACTTCCATTTGCACACACAACAGTGGTAGCTGGAAATGTGCAGTTTCATTTGCATACACAGCTTTGACTTCTTCACAGACAGCTCTGAAGACAGGTATCTAGAATTTTTCTGGGAATTTGCCCTCCTGTGATTCCCTATAAGCAAGTATTCTTGACAAAGTCCATACAGCTGTTTTCTGAGTTAATCCTTATTTAATAAAAATCTTACAATCCACTATGTTATTGGAATCCAAATGCCTGTTCCAAATTCTCCTGTAATAAAGCTGATATTTTGAAAATACATTAAATATCCAGACCTAACAGAAGAGGACTGCTTCTGCAGATCATTTACCCCTGGGAGAAATCAACAAAGAAAATTTAGCCAAGTAACTTGCAAAATAAATATCTGATAGATCCATTAATATGCAATAATAATCAATAAAGACGGCTTTCCTGGCAGTGAATTACTAGCTGGAGGAACCATTAACTGTGAGAAATTTCCAACACAGAATGCAATCTGATCTGAAAATACTTATTCATATTATCAATCCTTATTCTTACAAAATAATCCTGATTGGAAGAGCCAGATTTATTAGTTAAAGTAACATCCTGTTTAACTACCATAACATACATATTGCTCCTTAGCTACATTAATAAAGTACCATTTTTAGACCATTTGTTAAGAAGTTCTGCAAATACTACCTATAAAATTACTTTAAAATTAAAAAAAAAAAAAAACCACCAACAAACCTGCTTTCTTAAAAGCTTTTTAAAGTTGAGTTCTATGTTCCCATGGATACACTGCATTGGTCCTATAATGGTCTTGCTTCAGCACATTAAACAGTAAGGAAACAGGTCTTACTCCCAATATTTCCATAGATTTAACACCTTCATTAGCTAAGTGCTGCTCCAGTGGTGCACAACGGTACACACCCCTTTTTTCCTTTTTCATTCTGAGAAAGAACTAATCCTTGTTCAGGGCCCACAGTTGATTTCAGTACAAAAAACCCCATGCAACTGTATAATTTCTCCGCAATACACCCAAGGCATGTTTCTCTGGCAGGTTCACACAGTGCCAGGGGGTTGCAAACAATTTATCATTGTGCCAGATCATTCATACAACAGTAAGTATTATCACTGACCAGAAATATTAAGTTTTTGGTTTATTCACAGACTCCTATTTTCTAGAAGAATTCTTAGAATGATGGATAGATTATCAATGTAAACAACAATTGAATTACTCTGCTCCAAAAGAAATTAGTTATTCTGAGAAGTTGCAGGAATCCCACCTTATCCAACTGTACATGTGAGGAATAATTCTTGGATGCTACCAATTGCTCTGCTTTCCTGTTCTTTGATGAAGATGATCATAATGCTCACCAGGATAAGTGTCAAGGACATTTTTAAGGAAAGTGATTGACAAAGACAGAGAAATCTCGGAATAAAAAGATCCTATAAAGAAAAATCATTTTCTCTAGATGTAAAGGAGGCAGAGAAGGGTCACTAATGGACTATACAGTTTTTTGTCTCTATATCAATACTTCAGGTATAGCTGAGGTTGTCAGCGATCAGAAGTTACTAGTCTACAAATGCTAGTAGGCTGCAAAACACCCAAGAGGCAGAGATTAACAGCAACATCAGAGGTGGAAAAGAAGTGAAAGAGGGTTAAATTAACATTAGCTTTCAAAATAACACGAAAACACATCTCAAGACAGAATACAGTAATCTATCTTCAGGGTGAGGTGGACTAGTGACCTAACAGCTGTTTTGTACAAGATGTTTTCAGATGTGTAAACAGGTCCATTGCTACACTCAGGACAAATGAAAATTTTCCCTAGACTAACTTTTAAGATTGCTGCTGGTCTTTCAAATCTGGTTCATAAAAAATTAATCATCTATGTTTACTAGGTTCAGAATGGCCAGCAAAGTTCTTTTTAATTAAAATGTTATTGTTAAGGTCAATATTTAAAAATAATTACTAAATTACCTATTTTAAGGTATCCCAAGTGATGCTACATCTAAATGACTGTAAAGCTAGGCTGTGCATCCTGTGCCACCATCAACACCATTGGTTTTGCTGTTTACTGTCTTCTTTTAAGTTTCATGTAGTCTCTACAGCCTTGCAGCTATGTCATCCTATCTACTAACTAGTACATTGGATTCTGACACTGCCCAGGCTTTCAGGACACTACTGCAGAACAAATCATCATCATGATCAATATCTGGAGAGCTGTGACATTGCTAGATGTGAGCTTGGCTCAGTGACTCCATTAGCCCCATCAATACACATCCAATGGCCATGTGAGCAGCTATGTGATGTAGCAGCAGTCACTTCAGAAGAATCATTGACTGACTTACTGCACAGACACAGAACTGACAATTAAATGAACTAACAACTTCAATTTACTTGCCATGATCAATTCAAGCTACAATGCAGTCATGTGGGAAAAGTTAGCAGCAGCATGACCAAGCCTGAACCACAGCTCCCATTTTCTGACACAATGTCTCCCAACAGAGACGTTTTCTGTCAAAGGCAAATAAGCCATCTTAAAAATCATTTTCCATGGTTAATCTTAAATGTGCTCTTTCAGGCACAAGGAAAGAGATTTTGGCTAAGAAAAGTATGGAACAATTAAGTGAAGCAGCTTCTGAGTGGGCTGCAGATCTTGTTTGCCTTGAGCAAGGAAACCTCCAGCATATCAAAGTCTACTGAGTATTTGTATGTAACCCACATCTGGGTCTAATTCTTTGCTGTCTCACATAATTTGTATTTCAATCTGTGCAAAGACTGGGAAACATGGTCACTCTGACTGGACTTTTACTGCCACTTTGCAGCCCACAGCGCAGGACAGTGGAAAGCTGGTCCACAAAGCCAGCACTGCAGCCATTACATGCAGTAAAATTTATATTTACGGTATATTTTTTCCACTCTCCTCCCAATCCACCTTTTTTTTTCTTCATCCTGGATACAGGAATGGTTTATTTACTTTTCATATCCCTATCCTGTCTGAAAAAGGTACAACACTCTTTAAAATTGAGAAAACACTAAGTCACACTGAAGTGGTTTTGTGAAACTCATCCAAGTTCTTGAGTACAATTGACGTGGTTTCCTTTTAACATAGATGTGGTAGAGTTGAATAGACTCCCTGGAGACTCCAAAGTTATTTTCAGTAGTGACAAGAGCCCATCCCAAACATAACTTCCAATCTGTCATCCCTGCTAGAATACTAAGCAGACCCTCTTCCTCTTATAATGTACTGAAACAACTCTATATAACAAAGAGACTTCCAGCACTCTTATATCACCTGAATTACTTTTTCAGATATGCATCCCAATGCCACAATTGCTCCCATCATTAGATGTAGATCAAGTCAGAAGGATTGTGCACTGCCTTTTCTCCAACACTACCAGCATGGGAAATTCCACTGGGAGATACACATTTGTGCCAGGGGTAGCACAGAGCATTTTGGAATTTAAAAGAACCACTAATGAGGAGAGGATGCACTCAGAGGACAACAGAGATTTAATGCAAGCTAGAAAGTTTTTGGAGTCCCCCCTCCCAAGCAAAACTAATTTTTAAAATAAGTGCCAACTCAGTAGTAGTTCTATGTAACAGCATAAATTAAAAGTAACAACAGAGAGAATTTACACCTTTTTTTTTTTTTTTGGCCAGTGACTC
Organism: Xenops minutus; assembly: GCA_035221455.1. Taxonomy (NCBI): domain Eukaryota; kingdom Metazoa; phylum Chordata; class Aves; order Passeriformes; family Furnariidae; genus Xenops; species Xenops minutus. Next base: position 100,523,332 of record JAWWEE010000105.1, read on the forward strand.
ATATTTTTACAGGCAAGTAATTAAGAGAATTCCCTACCATTAGTCTTATAGACCATTTGTATAGGTATAGGATCTCTTCCTTTTTGACAAAGTGGCAACGCTGTGGTTCTTATGGAAGCAGTAACTTTGATTTTATGACAGTAACTGTCTGCACATATTTTCACTAAAGTCTTAATGACAACAATAAAGTTTGGAGACTGTTTTCATAGTGTTCTTATTACTTTTTCCAGGACAGCAAGATTATTCTAAAGAAAAGAAAACAATTAAGATGCATTGTTTGATTGTGATCACTCATTCAAATAAACACATCATTTACAGAACATAATTGCATTTCTCATGCTTCATGTAACAGTGTGCCCCCTCTTTCCAAAAATCTGCATGCAAACTCTGAAAAATTTCTCTCCTACTAGGAAAAAAATCCTACCCACTAGACCCCTTTTAATGTCTTTTCAAATGGAGATGGGTCTCAGGATAAAGCACAAGACATGAAAGGCCCGAAGACTGCACACAATTCTCTTGTGAAACACAGACCTGATGCTCTGACAGCACAACCAGCCTTTAAGCATTACTATACGTCTGCAATACAACCTGTCTTCAGTCCCCCAGCACAGCTGCAGTCCCAGGGCGTGGTTTCCCCCAAGCCCATAACGCCAGTCTGGTTACTGGCTCTGACATCCCTGGCACCAGCCCGTGCACAATTCCACGTGTCTCAGCCCCTCATCCGAGTGCGTGTGTCCCGGTGCCAGGGGCTGAGCAGCCGCGGTCCCCAGCACAGGGGCACCGTCACAGCAGCGCTTGTCCGGAATGGAAAAGGGGATCTGAAGGATAACTTATCCTGGCAGGTAGCAGAGCCAATTAAAACCAGTGACACGATGCATGTGGAGCTATACAGAAATCATGGCAAAGGGAGAGGAGTGCAGTGCCACCCTCCTATTTCTGCTCAGAAGAGAATTTCTACCAACTTTGTAGGGCATTGTATCAGTTAAAAAGTAGCAAAGACACCATATTTTGTTGTCTTAAGGCATTTCTCAGTTCCATGGCACATGCATTCAAAAGATAATAACTTCAGTTTCCCATTACTATTAATGCATTAAGCACAGCATCAAAAGTATTCCTGAAACCATTTTATTTATCTTCTGGCATTAAATCTGATATGACTAGAAACAATTCAAAATTTGTTAAAATAATTTTTAAACCAAATATTATCATCATGGAAGCTCGTGCCTATGCACTGGAAAAATATGGATATCATTATATTTGGAATGATTATTGATAGTAAAACATTGTAGGACAGGTTGTTAGAACAACTGAGAGTGGTGCTTAATGGTTGCATTATTAAATTTCATCATATTGCTTAAGACAGCAAGTATACGATCTCTTTCTGCTTTTAAATTATTTATATGGACTTAGCTGTCCTCCATTAAACAATGTCATATAACCACTGACCCAAAAAAAGCAACTGAGTAGTTGAACAACATGGATTTATCATCTGTATGCAGCACTGCAGCATTTTTGCAATTTATGTACCTAAAGTACCATTCAGAAAAATGCATCCCCAAAGGAATTTGAAATTCTTTTAGCTGTTTTTTTTCTAGGATTACAGCCTAATACCAAACTTTGCCAGGAAACCAGTCATGATCTCTTTCTATTTCTATTGCAGACAGGAAGTACAGGGGGATGGATACTTTATTTTGCATACAGTATTGACTTCGGTTCACACTTTACCATCAGTTGACTTCAATGGGAGTAGTGACCAAAAAGAAGACAAAACTTAATGTGCGGGTAGCTCAAGAGACAGTTCATTCTCTGACTACCAAATATAACATAGAATACCAATTTTGCAAACCCCAGTTCGTATATGCTTTGTTATAAACTGTATTTCACCAGTGTTCACACTGCCAGCCATTTATTAGTGTTCATCCTGCCTGCTGTAGTGTTCACAAGTCCTCCTAGGAGAGGCAGTCTCAATACAACAGTTACTCCTGTTCCTCAATAGCTACACCACCAAGAATCAAAACAGTTTTCTCTGTGCTGAAAGGACTTATTTTTTTAAATGTGGCACACAAGCCACTGCTGACACCAAAAGCAACATTCCCAAAACCAAGACTGGGTAACAGATTTTGTTCAAAACTTTTAAGCCTTGACATAACAAGATGTCAGCAGCCCTGATCAAGCAGTCATAGAACGGTTTGGATTGGAAAGGGACGGTTTGGATTGGGGGTCATCTGATCCAAGCCCATGGCTTTTGAATATCTGCAAGGATGGAGATTTCACAGCCTCCCTGTGCAACCTGTGACAGTGTTTGATCACTCTCACCATGAAAAAGTGTTTCCCAATGTTCAGATAGCACCTCCTGTGTTCCACTTTGGGCCTGTTTGGGCCCGTAGCCTGATAGAAAGATAACAGGCAAAGCAGGAAGACAAGAAGGCTTTACTACATGAGAAGACAGAAATTACTTCAAACATTTCTATGCACAGTTATAGCCTTCATACACATAAGGATCAGTTTTTTACTCCTTTAGTGGTCATGCTATAGGGTTTGTGATACAGCTTCTGTGACAAGCTCAACTTGCACCCTTCATTCTCTTCTATCCCTATCAGAAGATCAGCTTCAAACTCTATAGTGATGGACACATAAATAAATTACAATAAACCTTCTGCAAACTGACATCTGGAAAGGGCCAAAAAGTCTAATTTTTTTCATTACAGAAGCTTTGGGCAGAAGTTTGAATCTTTGTTCTGTTTTTGGTTTCTTTTGTTTGTTTTGGGTTTGGGGGGCTGGTTGGGAGTGTTGGGGGGGGGTTGGTGTTTTGTTTTGTTTTTGTAAAATGTCAGTTTAATGTTTTTGAAAAGATTTTTTCTTTTTTGTGGGCATATCATCAAAAAGCCTACTGGCGTAATACTTGCTATCGTTCATTTACTGGAGAAAAATCATTAAACACATGTCACTTCAAAACTGTGTGACCTAGTATGAAATTGAAATGACCTTTATTTTGGCACACTGCACTGAGTTAGAGTATTACGAAGTCCCAAGCATTACTTGTTTACAAATGCCAGTCAGGCTACTACTACTGCTCTAACATGCTGAGAGAGTGTGCAGCCTATGAGCAATTGTAACTGCATATAGTGAATTAACTGTGGGGGAAGATCTACAGCTTACCAGGGGAAAGGACACTACTTTGAGACAATGGTTTAATTTATGTTGGAAATTTGACCAAACAGAAGTGGAAACTTTGACCAAGTACTCACTTTTGTTACATGCTGTTTCAGCGTTTGGCCTCCTGTCTTGCAATCCGTAAACTTGCATCTTGGGTCTAGGTTATTTCTTCCTATCCATATGGTTCTCACACCAAGTCTGTAAGAGTGACAGCTGAATGAGTCACAGTCATGCTTAACTTCAAGCACAAAGGTGTCTAATTCTTAGTCTTAAAAATGCACATGACTGCATCATAAAAATCCACAGGCTGCAACTCAGATCTTCAAAGCACTGCCACAGAGTGCACAGATGTGTACATCAACCCTCTTGCACCCACCGTGCCATTCTCAGGACTCAAGACAGTCAAACAAGAGTCAGATTTCCACTCATTTCCTGAGGTTGTTCAACAGCTTTGGACAGCATCTGATGGATGCTGTGGATCACTAAGATTCTGTCCCCTGGACCTTTTAACACACATTCGGCCATCCGCCTCTCACATCAGGGGACTCCTCCTGAAGAGGTGCAGTGCTACCAGACAAAGACATGACTGATTCTTATATCTGTTCCAACAAGGAGCAACACGGCTATAGCAAATGCAGCATTTCACTGTGTCCAACTGTGGTTCTTCTCCTGAGACCTAACAACACAAAAGGCATTTTGTAATAGCTCCCTTTGAAATCAAATTAGCAATGTTTCAAGGCGTGACCCGTAAAGGGCTGCTGTCCAGAATCTACATGTGTTTGACAGATACATCTTCCACCTAACAGGCCTCTTCAAGAGTACAGATGGAATCAAGATGTGGGAACAGAGCTCCAAAAGGAGAGCCATGGGATATCAGGATACACAGCAAAACACTATCTCAATATATAAAAAGGAAACAATATCAGTGTAAAATAGCTCACTCCAGCTGGTAGGACAGAATTATGTCACTATATAGGTGAGATTATTACAGAGGAAGATGGCATTCCCTATGTGCAAAAGCTAGCAAAATATAGCCCAAATTAAACTATATAACCCTGTGCCACCTCCTTATAAAGGTCATATAAAGTCACAATCTCCTTCTTCCTTACGTCCATACACTGCAAAATGCTAAAAGTTACTGTGGGTTATAGCTAGTGTACCCAGGCACATAACATGATGGGCTGGAGACTGGTCTCTAGAAGGCAGCTTATTTTTATCTGTCTAGCTACAAAATTAATGGAAAAGGTAGAAAAGAAGATGATCTTTCAAGTTTGCCACAATGCATTCGCTTATCTGCCAGAAAACTAACCACTCCATTGTCCTGCGGGGTCAATCTCTCTGGAGCACAAACATGAAGATGAGAATCCCTGTCCGTAAGATATGAAAACGGGAAAGCATTTGGTGGTTGGCCTTTCCAAACATCCAAAGGTCACATTTGACTGTATAGAGAATTAATTTAAAGCACCGCAACTTCTTAATGCAGTCCAGGCCTCAGCTCCATAACTCATTTTCACATGAATTCATAGACAAGAAAAAAAAATCATGCTAGTATATCAAAAACCCCTATAGCAGCCAAATAAAATGAAACACCTGCTGTCAGGAACTCCATCAGCTACTTCTTGTTGCCAGTGTCTCCTGTCTGAAGAGAGGACACAACAGAGATTAACTATGTGTATTTTGCAAGATGAAACAGAGTTCAGGGCAAGGCCCTAAAAGACATAGCCTGTGCATTCTTTACCGTATGTTCGAATCAGCCACTTCTGAAAAAAAAAAAAAAAAAACAGATACTTCAAGCTAGGACTAGGAGTCAAGGCTAAAAGACTCCTACAGGGAAAAATGCCTGTGAATGACAATGGCAGACTTCACTGATGGTAGAACTCAACTTACACCAGATTCCCAATAGCTCATTTCTTCAACAACCTTCAAGTATTGCATCTGCTAACAACAGGAATGGCAACCATTTCAGCAAATGGAACCAATTTCTGACTTCTCACAAAAAGGATAGTTATAAAAAAAGGATAGCATGAAGTTCGGACATAAGGTTACAGCCAAGATTGGGCCCAAGATCTTGCATATCGATATTTTCAGCTGCATTTGATTACTTAAAAGTGCCATAAATCACTGACTAACACTCACAATTTTCACATTACTTTTCCAGGAAATTACTTTAGAGACCAGGGAACTGTCACAGTGATCACAGAATTCTATACGAGTGCCATCCTGATAAATCTTACATCTCTTCAAGACATGCACAATATAAGATTCAAATCCTGATATGAAGTGCCAACCCAAACGAGGTGGGAATTCAGCTCACTCTCCATGTTCAAGCAGATTCTCCAGCTTGGACTGCAAAGGTAGTCAATTGTCACATTGACTTTGATCATTAACAGATGTCCCTCAGGACAGGAGTGAGAAAACCAAACTTTTCCCACTAGAATTTGATGGTGAATGACTTTGCATATGAATTCCAGTGTGGCCACAGCTCTGTCTCGGATTATAAACCTAGTTTAAACCTCTGATTAAGGAGTTAGTAACTGAATGGTAATAGGATCATTCTCATCAGTGCATCTGTATCAGCAGCAGAGTAATATTCTCCTACTGTTTCTGAAACAGTAAGTATTCATGTTCTCTATGTGGCCTGTAAATAAACTTGGTCCTGGAATCTGTGCAGTTGGAGCAGTCAGTTAAGAGAAAGTTTTTAAAAAACTGCATTAAAACACGGACTGAAGCCCAAAGGCAATGATCAGTCTGCCCCGTCACTCAGGTTAGGGAATATGAGCCGATGTTTATGCTCTGAGTTCCCCCCTAGCATGTTACCTTTTCCTTTTCAGTCCATCATGACATATTTACAGCTTTGTCTCTCAGCAGTCCCTACCAAGACTCCAGGGATCCACACTGGCCTATCATGAATGTTATTGTTTTTGTGCTACTACTGCTAAGAGCCTATAGAAGATACTCAGCCAGGAATTAGGAGTCTATGTTAATGTGATTTCTGTCATCCTTATATATCCTGGATTAGGTTAAACATATTCTTTCTCCCCTTCTCCATTTCAACACTGCTATATGCTATAGAAGTAAACTTACATTAGCTGTATCTGCATGAGACAATTGAACAAGCCAGGGACAGTCCTTTGGCATTACAGCTACTGGTTGCAAATATTTCCTATTCATATTACTTAACATTCATAGCCTCCAAAACTAGTTAGTCAGGTACCTCTTCAGAATGGGTCCTGGGTTGGAGTTAATCCCTGAGTTGGAGTTAAGCCCTGAATGGTGCCTATAAATTTTTTGGTCCAGGTCTAAAGTCTGCCAGGGATTCTTCTAACACTTTAATTTAGACAATACAGTGCTTGAGAATGTTTCCTCACAGTTTCTTTTTTTAATAGTATAGATATTGCTGTAGATAACAGATAAAAAAAAAATCAAAGTCATGCAGTGCTCTGGTTTTGCTTTCTTTTGTTTTATTTAAACTTCTGGTCAAAACTGCCTGCTGTCCATTAATATAGTCTACTGCCTTACAAAATTCAATGCTTCTATGAACTCCCTGCTTAGCTGTAAATATATTACCAAACTTAATGCATTATATTAGACACTGGAAACATTATGTGTACATAAATCATACCCAGAAATGATACAATCCTCCCAAACCAGAAGGAGTCTAATTGTCCTTCAGATCTCCGTGGAGAAAGAGACTCTTTCAAGGGGGTACCCAAACTGCATCATTCAGCAGATCTAAAACAGAGTCACATTAGAGCGCAAGCAAGCATTTACAGGTCTCTACCCTAGGATGGAGCTCCCCATCTTTTGTCTGAGTGTGACAGATCCCACGCTAAGGTAACTGGTTTCTGGGTTATTCAAGCATTCAGTGTTGATGTAGAGTTGATCTGTTCCCACTCAGCTACGCAGCTAGGACACTTTACCCCTCAGTTTCACCATACGTTCTCAAACAGATATGCAGACACAAGGACAGTGGTTTCAAATCCTTACAGAATGGAAAAGATCTCTGCTCAGAGACAAAAATCCCTCTCTCTCCCTGGCATTATTACTTGGTAGCAATAACTCCAAGGTGTTGAGATCACATTTAGCTTTATGGAATAAAACATAACAAGCTGTCAAAATGTGCATAAATAAATTAGAGTCATTATTCCAGCTTAAGGTTCTGGGGACATAAACAATCCTCTTGAAGTTCACTGTGACATTTTTTGCAGCAGGAGCCAAGCACTAAAATTACGTTCTGTATACAGAGAGCTGTAAATGCATTCTGTCTTAGGGCCTGGCACTGTGGCACAGAAATCAACAGGCCTGCCTTGGAATAGAAAATATAGCAGTTCAGGGCCAATTTCCTGCCCCTGAGCACAAGTTTTATGGCACAGCCTATGTCCATATGGCTAAATTCTGTCCTTCTGCTCACTCCTCAAAGAGGAGTTCTCATCCATATCTGCCTGCTTGGAATAGTCCCTGGCTCATGCTGCTGCCCTAACCCATATCCAGGCACCACTGCAGAGAGCACTCCTGGCACAGGCAGAACCACGCAATGGAATGTGCAAACAGTCAAACCACAGGTCACCACATGCCACTGGTTCTGGCCATACCCAGGTTACTGACATGGACACAGTCTGGGACTCCTGCTAGGATATTACCCGAAAACATGCTCACTTTTTCATAAGTTGCATAATAAGAAACACAGGAAGTGAGATCCAAAAAAGGCATGAAGACTGAAGACGTACATACATTTTGTGTGCATAGGGATATAAAGGAGCTGTACCAAGCGAGATCCACCATGCCTCCCTCACTAACCAATTACACAAACCTAGGAAAAAGTGTGATATCAGGGTAAGCATGCAGGGATACCTCCTCATTACACTCTTCTGCAGCCCTTTGTGACTCAAAGAGACTTCCTGAACCAAAAGTGGTATCCTGGTATTTAATAGCCTTCTGAGGATCCTTCTCAAAGAAAATGAACTCTGGATTTCAATGCTGCATAATTAAAAAGTCAGTGAAAATAGGCTTCAGTAATTTGAATTATAAACAAGGAACAAATGCATTCATTCAGAAAACACATTTTACATCTAAAGAACATCAAAACAAGGATGAACAAGACTAGTGCCATTACAAGACAGCATCAAGCTGAAAACTACAATCTCTGAGAGCAAAATGGCACTGACATCCTCACAGAAGGCTTTTGCTTGGGCTCAGTGAACACAAAATAAAACAAAAACAAATTTCATAGTGTATTCAAGGCAGAACCTGCTGTGGCAGAAATCAAAACAAATGGCTAGTAACTCAGTACAAAATGCAGAATCCTTATTTTGCAACCAAGAATTTTTACAGCAAATGATTTTTCCTGAGTTTTTTTGTATACCCCTTTACGGTTTTGAAAAACCACCATAGCAACTGCGTCTTTGGGTCCTGATGGGTATTTTTGAGCTACTTGCTAAATCCATATTAGGAGCTGAGGCAGCTGAGGCAGTATGAAGAATTGTTCCATTCCGGAGTGGGAAATTCCATGAGATAAAACATTCTTGCATTTTGTCCAGCAGAAATACTATATTTCCACTGAAAGTGCCATACTAATAAGCTCACTAGTGATGATCTTTCTAGAAATAAATTTAAGACAGAAAAACTTCTGGTGCTCTGTCTCGGTCTCCCCTTTTCTTCTCCCTCTCTTCCTTTCTCTTTCTCTTCAAGGTGGGACCAAGTTGGTCAAAAATCTAAATCCATTTTCCCCACCAATAGTAAAGAAATGGATAGCCTGTTACTTTTGCCTTGATGTATCAAAAACATACCAAGTGAAAAACGTCCTGCTTTCCAAAACTTGCTGTTGACCACAGAAAGGAAAGACTCCCTAGAAACACACCTAGCACGGAGAGGTTCTTGCTTGCTCTGTGTTTACTGACAGCTCAGTCCCAGCCATGCAGGTCCAAGTTGAAATATCCATGATCTGACTCCACTGAGATCTCCCCTCACCTCCATGGACATAGTAAACATGACAAAAATACGCTCCAGTATTTTTATTTGGGAAATTAGGAGAAATTTACAGAAATTAATTTGGAGCACATGACAGAGAAATTTTGACTAGGACAGAAATCAAGAAGAATGCAGTCTTCAGCCAAACTTGGAAAGGAAGTATACAGTACTACAACACAGAATTCCCACTTCTACATATCACCATCTGATGTATATTAGAGGAATGCTATGTCATTTGATTCTGTTCTGCCAAAATTTTCCTCATCTGCAAAATGGTGACAGTAGTATTCCCTGTGACGACAATGACCTGCTTTCCAGTGTTCCGACAATGGGCAAATATTAGATGAAGGACAGAGAAGCCCATCACCTCCTCACATGCCAGAGAAGCACATAGGGCTCTTGGCTTGCAAAGCAGCTCAGTTCATTGTCATTTGTAAATATGGTTGTTATGGACTACCAGCTACTCAAAAGAGCAAAACACAAGCTCAAGGTTTTGCCAGCAAAGGCCATGAAGTAAAAGCAGTTGTGATCTAGCTGTGATCACCAGCTACTGGCCAGGGCAACACAAGAAACACAATATCTGAAAACACACAGGAGTAGGATGGGATCAATTTATCAGCCAACAAACTCGACATAATTACCTCTAGCTATAAACATGCTGATTGCAGTACTATTTAAATGCAGTAAATTAGATTTCCTTTCACCAGGAAGAACAATCTTGGCTCTAGTCTGTATGGGGAATGACAGGAAGGCAGGGAACCACACACACCACTGGGGAAAGATCTGTGATAATTTTACCTAAACTAGCATTGATCTGGCTTCCTCAGATCACTAATTACCTTCAGATCAGAACACAACCACTACACCAATCCAAGATATAAAAATGTAGTGTTTCCAATGATATGTGTAAGACCAAATTAAATAGGGAAAGAGGAGGAGAGGGCAGGACAAATGAATCTAATAAAGCAGAATACATTTCAGTTGCAAAGAATTTAAGAAAAAAATGGGGAGGGGAGGAGGGGGAACACAAAACTATGCAAAATGATCCTTCAGACTAACCAGTAACTCTAGTAAGCAGCCGTATAGCCAGGGCTCAGTGATCAATACCAGCTTAGTACAGAAGGAAGCATTGCAATGATGTGGAAGCCCAGGGAAGGCAGCAGGTGACCCAAGCCCCTCAAAAACATTGCATTTTCAATGCAGCTTCAAATACCCTCTCAGAAGGAACAGTTGTATATGACTGTGTCCCAAAGCCTCTCACATTCTGTTGGTGATCTCTATGTCTTGGAACATATATGTAAAAAAAAAAAGAAAATGTTACTACAGGTATCCCTGGAAACAGGTTAATATACAGAAGGGGCAGGTTTACAGAAAGACACCATGAGGTTCTCCATTTCTTTTCCCCTCAGCCTATTTTGTTGCAGAGCAAATGGTAGACATAATAAATATGTAAATTCCCCCAAAAAATAGGAAACATTTTTTCTGAAAATACTGTGTATACAAGGTTATATCCTAGTCCTTTCCCCTCTGGTGTTTACAGTCCAGCTTACATGGGCACGCCTTATCACTGAAGACAGACAATTAAATATGAGAACAGCTGTCAAGTAAATGGTCTGTGTTCTTGTGAAACCATTTCACCATTCTTTCACAAACAGGAAAATATTTAGCAAGAGGTGTGCAAACTGGGCACAGCTGCAAGAGTGCGATTGAAAGGTGGGTGTCATCTGCTGAAAGCAGATCTAGACAGAAGGATTCAGCATGAAAAATATTTCCTTTGACCTCCAGACTTAGAATTTTCTTCCTCTGGCCTGAAAATGTTTGTTACTTTTATGATGAAACTTTGAGTTTTCTATTCACACTTCCAACAACAAACTGTCAACTGCAGTCCCAATATTTACAGTATTTCTCAGAAAAACCTACTGACCTCAGCAAAATATTCTGCTTGCTCAAATAGACCAAAGCATTTGAGCCATTGGAAAATATAGCAGAGACTAAAACAGTCAGCCATTAAATCTCACTTATCCAGTTAGTTTCCCTCTAACAGCCCTTCAGAGAGAAACTCCCAAATCTAGAAAGTGGTCAGTCTGCAGAAAAAGCATTTTCCAATGCTTTGATGTGTCTTGATGAGACTCTACATTACTCCAGAAGCCCGAGGACATAGTCATATAGGAGCTGAAATTTGTCCTTATACTTTCGTACCACTGAAATCCTGCGTAATCCTCATTTCGAAGACTTAAGTGAGACTTAAGCAGTACACAGTCTCATACCAAGTCTTCTTTGTGTTGGCACAAATTTCACCCAGGCAAGACAATATTTGCTCAGGTGCAGTACCTTGGGTGAGAGTTAATCCCTTTCATTTCTGACACAATACTTATTATGTACAATAACTAATAAAAGCCACTCTTGAGATCGACAACCTACACATTTTCAATTTCCCCTCATGTACTCTAGTCTTTCATAAGCTCCTTTGATCCTGTATAGGCGTCAATCTTTACATGCATAGAGGTCACAAGAAAGTTCATCTCATGTTAATAGCCCAGTCACCTTCAGATACATTGATTTTAAGCCATTTCCACTTCCAAATTTCAATTTATCATCTTATTTTAGTCATTCCATTATTCTCAAAGACACCAAGCTACAGAGGCCGTGATTTGGCTTGGACTCCATATTAATGAGAAAGAAGTCATGTCAAATACCAAAGCTTTCTTCTTCCCTAGTCAGTTAGAGACATGTGCACACTGTGCCCTTCCATGGCAAGGGAAAGGTAGGCCATCTGAGGCAGGGTTAACTGGTGGTCCCAACCCAGGAGCAGCATTCCTAAGATAGTGACTGGATTGAAATCACAAAAAATGCAGAATTGAATCATGCAGGCTCATGATGCGTCACAAAATCTGCACTGAGGACTCTGAATTCAGAGAAAGGCAGACGGCCACCTGATGCAGGCACTCCTAGAAGAGGTCCAATGAAGGCAGAGAGCTGACTTGCATCTGCACGGAGTACCCTCTTCCTCCTCCAGCCACAGAAGCTGAGCACAGCCCTTCACAAGTGTACAAGCTAGATCCTGTTGCAGCCTGAAATCCCTTCCCAAAGTAAAATATCCTCCACAGCTTTTCCCTTTTTTTCCAAAAGAACAGAAAGTTCTGCCTCCTTTGCTGTTTCAGACAGGACCAGAGGCTGCCAATGACAGAGTACAAGATGAAGGACTGGACTTAATCTCTCCTGAGAAGGCAAACCTTATTGAAATGTTTGTTTTCATTCTGCTGTTAGACATTCCAGCTAGTGGGAAGCTTCAGGAACTTGTTCCAATGGCTTGTTTCTTCTGCTCCCTCCCATGGCAAATTGAAATCAATATTTTTAGATTCTTGTCATTCCCTTAAAGACACTCTCTCTCCCTCCCTTTCCGAGGTCACACAAACTTTGCTTTGGACTCCAAACTATTAATTTTTCACATTACTCATTTTAGGTGTCTGAAAAGTTTCTTACTCATCAGCCCATAGAAGGAAGTGTTCTTTTTCAATTTTTTTTCTCCTTTTAACACAAATAAGAGATACAGATCTCAGCAACAGAAATGAAGTCTCCTCCATGCCATCATAACAAGGTGTCTCCAAGCCTGATTTGAAGTACCCCCTGCCTTGGCACACAGTTGTTGGCCTTGCTTCACGCTCACTCAGAGCCTTTTATTTCTGTAGGCACAGCAAAAAAGTCTGTGCCAGTAGAGGAAATCAGGAGTGTTTTTCCAACCAGGTAAAGTAACTGCAGGGAATTGTAGTGAAATTGAATTAATTTCTCACAGGCCACCAAACACTGAGTTGAACATTACTGACTTTTGGTCAGACTTACACTCTAACTAAAGCTTAACAGCCACATAGCCCCGTGTCAGGTTCTGGAGCTCAGCAAGGACTCCTGTCAGCAATGCCTGGAAAAGAGATGACTATGTAACACACACAGGAAATGGCTTGTGAGGCAAGAAGCAGCCTTCCTCATTCACCAAAAGTTCCTTTTTCTGCTCAGCTCCTCTCCCAGACTCACGTGGACCAGCAGAGGAATACACCAATGCAGGCCTACCTGTCAGCAGGGAAGAATGTTTGTGCATCTGATTCCTCTATTGCCCTACCAGAGCTTTGCTCTTGGATCTCCTCAGGCTGCTGATAACCTCCTGATGTTACCGCAGCTGTTTGTTTAACATAAACCCATAAAATTCTTGAGGTTGCCACATCGCCCTTTTCTCCTGTCCACACCCAGGATCTCCTCATCTTCTTACACACAGTAAACAATTCCCCACAGGGTCCACATTTATTGTGATAACTCACCAGCCCATTAAAACTTCAACTCTGACGCACACAGTGCAGCAAGCTTGTGCAGTGTTGTCAGGTGAGACTTTGCTGATGCACTCAGACTTTACCAATAAAATAATATTTGTGTTCTCAGAACCTTCTACTGAAGTCTCCCAGAGAGAAAATATTTTCATCATAGAGAATTCAGCAAGTCTAAGCTTAGGGAGACAGGGTAGAAAGCATTTTGTAAAGGCAAAAAGCAGATGTGATCGTACAGATAGTTTTGCTCAGCTCACCTATACAGTTACTTTGATTCAGAACAAATTGAATACAAGTAGCACCATATTCAAGTATTTCTGGTTTGGCCCTTGAGTGGGCAGAACAAAACTGAAATCCAGACAATCCACATTTTTTACATCAGTTAAGCCAGGATCACATACAGGGCAAAACAAAACAATTTTCAAATGTCCCCATCTAAACTTCAGGTTTGAAAAATATGCTGAGCTGTTTATGCTTGTTTGGAAACAGTCTTAAGTCTAGGTCCATAAGAAGGTCTTCCTTGCTGCATTGCTTCATGCCTACCTGGGACAAAGCCTTGTGCAATTGTTTCTGCATTCAGGATGTCTGTTTGAGATACTAACTCCCCTCCCCTGCAGACACTTGAGAATATATTCTGTGACAGACTGTATTATGCACAGTTTCTTCCTTCAGTTGTCTCTCAAATTGAGATTACCTTTTTGATAAATACATAGGTCTACATTCACACAAACTTGTTTGCATACACAGCCAAAGAGAGAGAATGAAAGAATCAGTCAATATGTATGAACAGCCTTTGTTTTAATAATACAAATACCTGGAAGCATTTCTTTGTACATACCTTTCTGGAAGTCCACAGCCTATTTCCCAATCAAAGACAACATGCTGCCCATGCAACAGCAATAAAGCTGTCATACTGCCTTCAGCTGTAACTTGCAATCTGTCTGTATCCAATACTTCACTGAAAAAGAAAAGGTGCAGGCCCTAAATCTGGATGAATTGACTGGCAAAGGCCTGTACTACCTAAAGTTCAGATCACTTTTTTCTTGGCAAAAGCATTTAAATCCCCTAATGTAGATTTATGTCATTTCGTCTGGCTGTCTTTCCCACAGAGGCTTCAGAAATTAATCATGCTTCCTCCACAATCATGGAGTTAGCATGAAATTACTTTTCAATTTTTTTTGCCTCATTTTTTCCACCTGTCCCTCTCCTCCAAAATACCTGACCTAGTTGAAAATATCACATGCTATATTTTACACTTATGGAGAATTGTATCTGAGATAGTTAAAGAGATTCTGCAAATGATTAGGACTGAAACATCTTCAAATTTCTTAAATTGTTTTACAGACTTGGCTGTTGTTTGATCAGACTCACAGACACCCGTAAATTCAGTATCTTTAGAGATACTTTCCTATTTCCTATTTCACAATTTTACAATTTCAAATAGCTCCAGACTTGTGATTCTTTTTAGAGACAAATGGCCAGCAATAAACTACTCCCTTATTTATTATTTTTTTGCTATGTTTCATGTTTCATTAGAAGATGCAAAATACCCTGACAAATAGGAAATGAAAAAGAAAGTATCAGAGCAGGGAACTGTGTTTGAAAAGATGTCAGTTTAACATATGCAAAATGAAAGATATTTTATAAAATCTACTTATAAAAATATTCCCAAGCTAAACTAAAGTCAATGGCAGTATTTCTGCTCTACTTTAAACAATATTGGTTTCATAACTAATTATCTTACAATTACTAATATTTTTACTTGATGAACTCTGTGCTGCCTCATCCTAATGAAAGTGCTGCAAGGTAATACAGCAGTTACATGACAATGCAAATAGGACCCATTCAATTTGCACAAAAAAAGGTTGCAAGGAGCAATTAGCACTTCATTAATATGATATAAAATGCTAATTTGCCCTATATCCCAAGTGACTCAAAACTCCTTTCCATCCATATGTGCAAATAATAGTTAATATGATGCAGTGTGTGTGAACCAGGTTCATGGTGTATTAGCTAGAATCCCTGTGTCAGTTTTCAGTATAATAGCTATTAGTTAATATGAACAGTAGCTCATATTTAACCTATGACAGCAGTGTTAAATGATAAAAGGATCTGTTGGCAGCAATATCTCATAATTCCACCCCTGTAAAGTTGTCCCTTCCTTGCTATCCAGGATGAAGTATTGGAAACCGACTCCTAATCTAATTTATAAAGCAGATTGAAATGAAGTGCTGGTAGCACTCAGCTCGGCTGCTTGGCATTTTGAGAGGCAAGATCATTCCTGGTGAATTGCATAGCTCAGGCATTCAAGCACTCACTGGCAGCTTCTAATGATCAAAGTATTTGACTTAAATAATTGATTTATTTATACCAGTAAAGAAGCTCCAGGGGGTTGTGAATATTATGAGATATAATCACACCACTAGGGAATTAGAGACACTCAGATGTGCCTTGTGCTTGCTAATGCCCTGCGGGCGTGATTAGGATATCACACATCAAAGGAATTTGCTCTAAAATTTTTCACATAATAAATTAATAAAAGTAATTTATTTAAATAATTTCATTGATTTAACGGGACAGATCTGATGCAAGATGCAGTATGCAGAGAACTACAATGAAGTATGTTGATCTAGGACAGTACAAAAGCCCTGACCATCTTCAGTTAACACAGGGGCACCAGCAGGATCCTCTGGCTAGCAAGTCCCCTACGAGGTATTAGCGTCACCTCAAAGCTTACTCTCTGTGACAAGCATTCACAGAGATTTCAGCCAGCCTACATTGTCTGAGATGGAGCAAAATGGTGCTTCTCCAGCAAATCCTTTCAGGAAGGGAAATGCTGATTAACAGTGACATGTGAGGCAGTACAGCATTCTGGCACAGGCAGGCAAAGCTATGGCTGCAACACCTCATGGAGCACCCAGGCTCTTCTGGACAGATTGTTTAGTCAGATATTATAGCATCTACCTTATTGGCTTATATGGCTTGACCATTGCAGACTAGAAGTATTTTACAGTCGGTAATGCACTTTTTATCCCAGCATAAAAAGACGTTAGGGAAGTGTTCTTATTTCAATTATACTCATAAGTAATTGAGTTACCCGGAGACCAACTAACCTGCTCAAGGGCACACTGACAGTCTGGGCAGACCAGAGGATTAAACCTGTACTGACTGTCTGCAGTATGTCTATTTCAACAATAGATCAGTTTTTCCACAAGAATATTACAGCAACAGGCAATTAACATCATGTTATCTTTAACCTAGCATGCTGCAAGGGAAGTATATAGAAGTATAATCCTTGTGTATATCCCAGGACTCACAGGGAAGCATTTATGATACTGACAGGACAAACAATGGCATCCTTTTAGAGAAGAAATGTGGAAAAACCCCTGTAGATCCTTTCAGAGCCATAGAAAGGCATGAAGACAGAAAGCAAAATTTGGGGGCAATTTCTGCCTTGGACAAACTAATAGTCCAGGTGCAAAACACGACTGCCGTCCTTGGGTTGTAGAAAGAATGAGCAAACAAAACATTTTGAACCCATGTCAGCTTCCCCAGGGTCAGGCCTAGTCTGCTTTACATTGCTTTAGTGCCCTCCCAAGATGTTGCAGAAGAACTCCAGAACTGCAATGCTGTTTAAACAAGCCATGCAAGTTCTAAGTGAAGAAATCAACAGCAATTATAAATTCCTGCAAAAGCTCCATCTCTATCACTAAAATTAGAAAAGGAGAGGTGTCAAGGGATTTGTTCATGCTTATGGGAAATGCCTGAGACTGTGTTCAACTTTTCCACACTTAAGCTTTGTTCTCATCCTTACAGATGTGTTCTGATTTAGGAACAATAAGCATTGTGGATGTTGGCTGGACGCATTATCAATTTATGCCACAGAATGAGGTACCCAGAGGCATATCATACGTATCATACATGCCTTTATTGCAAGGGTTACATTTTAAATCAGCCTCAAATGTACACAAAATTCAGTCCCTCTCTCTTAGTGAGTTCAAAAGAAATTCTCCTGTCTTGGAATTTCATGATTTGAACTGAGCCTGAAGTCATGTAGTCCACTACCAATTAGTGGTACATGCAGCATGCTGTGTTGCAAATAAATGTACACATTTTTTTATGTTTATAACCTCTTTTCCTTTCTTTATCTCATTTTTCCAACATGCACATAATAAATACAGCCTGTCCTACAGATGCAGTTTCACTAAAGTGTTTAACAAGACAATTTTTTACTCCACAGCACTAGAGGATACAGCACCGTCCACTGGATAGGCTGTGGCAGAGGTTCAGCAAGGGTGCATGCCCAGCATTTAGGTAGAACTTACTCTGCCCATATGGTCTTGTACCACAATGTGTATTTGTTTTTTACTGCTTATTTTCCTCATTTGTCTGGGCTGTCCCATGTTAATTTACCCTTGTAGAACTGAGTTGAATACAATTACCATAAGGCATCATGAAACTCAGAAATAGCATTCATATCTAGACCCACTTTTAAAAAGGAAGTACAAAAAGTCAGTAAATCCCTGACATATCTATCACCATTAGAGACAGAGTCATGCTGCCAACTCTGACTCCAATTTCAAATTCTTAGTGTTTTCTGTGACTGCCAAATAGAGCTTCAATAGCTACCTGATCTGAGGAAGTCCCGTGCTGACTGGGAAATCTCAGATATGATCCCAGCTTAGATTATAATAAAGTTTAGTAATTTTGATCCTAGTGATATCCCAGTATGCGTCCCATAGCATAGCTGTCTGTTAGTTAAAACTGCAAATGCCAACAATCTACCCTTGAAGCAGACTGTCAAATTTGCAAGAAGCCAGTGAAGATCAAGGATTATTAACGTCGGCTCTCAGAACTAAGGGGGTTTTTTAAACAGTGTCTGTTTTGTTATCTGTATCAGCCATGACCTGGGTGTTACTCTCAAGGATAACAACAGCTACACCACCTTGAGCAAACCAACTACTCAGGAGCTCAGAGAAGTGAATCACTAAGAGAGCTCACAGCAGAAAGCCACCCCTGAACATCTCAGCAGTGAAAACACCTACTCTTGATTGGAGCCAAAGCTTGAATGTCAAGGCACAAAACAGGATTAAAAGCTGAGGCCTATCAATATACTAGAATTTTCTGTGTTTATTTATAACTGAAAATAATATTTATATCTATACAGGACTCTAAAATCCTCTCTCTTTGCATACAACAATGTCCTTTGCTTTAGCTGAAGTGGAAGGTGGACAGCATTCCTCAAAACCAAACCTCAGCAGAACAATAACCCACATGGAGGGGCTTAGCATCGATGATTAACATAATGACAGTATGCTGATGGCAAGCCACGACTGTACTCAGAGGCAGGAACATAACTGCCAATACAGATCTATGATTTACAGGACAAAAGTGATTAAACAGGAGCTTTCATAAGCAGGACCTGACCTTGAAGGCTTGGCTGTAGTGAATCAAAGATGGTAGTAACTAACGTGTGGCCCTCTGCACAAGGTTAGTCTCCAACTTGCTTCCATCCTCATCCGCCATTGCAGGAATTCAGTCTGAAGGTAACAAAGACATGAATCACCATACCAAATCACATCCAAGTAGAAAATACAAAGTAAAAAAGGTGTATAGAGTCAGCAAAAAAACACTTTGGGGCATAAGAAACCAAGAATAGATTCAGCAATGGCAGTGCGTTTTGTAAGTGAAAAGCAGGGGATAGCTCTCCTCTGACAAGCGGCTCTCCCTTCTGCAGAAAGCCACCCTTCCTTAGCCTCTCTCACTGCCTGAATTCAGTTAGAAGCTGCTCTCCTTCATCCCAGTGGCTGTGTCCTAGGTATTGTGAAATCTTAGTGATAGTCACGTTTGCAGCTGTAGGAAGTCAGATATAAGCCTTAGTGCCACCAGTACACTGCTGGCAATGGAGCTTGGCAGCCCTATCACCAGCTAGGGGCTTCAGCACACAAAAAAACAGTTAAATAAACCGCAGCCTTGGTGATCAACAACAGATCTGCCTGTTCATTCTGCCTAGAAAGGAAATTCCCTCCTTTTGAGCTGGCTGTTGAAATGACACTCTTCTCTGAAAAACACCTCCTCCACCTGAACCAGCCAAGCTCTTCACCAAAAGATTCAAATCTGGGACCTCAGTAAATGACTGAATCCACACTTACTCCTCTGCAAAAGAGAAAAGGATTTTTAGGGGCACTGACCACTCAGTGGCTCTGAAGGATGAGCAGTACGAGAGATGTAAGGGCCAATGTGAGGCACTGCAGCTAAAAAGCATCACTCTAGGTACTGACCCCCTGCTCTGGATACACCCTGTTAATAGGAGGAATCACCTTACCACCCTACCTCACATTGATGCTGCTCTGTATTCCTCCTCCCTACTTTGGAACCCGTTGGGCCTTCATTTTGAGTAAAGGTTATGCAAATTGAATAAACAAAATGTTATTCATTGTAAGGCCAAATTCAGTCCTTGGTGTATGACTGTAATGATATAGCCAAAACCATCCAGGGAGAAACACAATGACATGTTTCCACATGAGGTAGAAAGAACATTACTTATCTTTTCAGGGCTTTATATTGCTCCTGATAAAATCAGTAGGAAATGTGTCTTTGGTTTCAAAGGGAGTAGAAAGCTGCACTCTAAATTTTAAACAGAGTTTTCAGGTTTGTTTTTTATTATTTTTTAACTCTTGTCTTTTTCAATAAATTTGCAAAATGAGAAAAGCTTCTTTGCCACCAATAAAAAGACAACAAACATAGAACTCATTACCCCTTAGCAGTCAGTGTACATCCCAGAAGTACTGTTTTCTAAAGGGCAACCCCCTTTCAGTGAAGAACTGCAATGATTTCTAGTAAAATGTTTAAACCTAACTCCTCATTACTCCAGGTTCCTCACCCTGCTGCCAGCCTGACAGACTTGGAGTCTGTGAAAGGAGGAATGTAATGACTATACATTAATGTTATATACTTTCCACAGTTCTTGTTCTGGTGTGACCAGATTTATGTATGGAGTAGCTTGAATGTAATTCATCACGATTATGCACAGCATTAGCTTCAACATTTCTGCAGGTAGCACCGTCTCCAAACTGTCTTAGCTGTGGCTGTATGAAAGGAACCGAGATGTGGTGACACAATGTTCATTTGTTTTGGTGGCAAGACTCAATTAAAACAACATAACAGGGTCTAAAAAAATACTAATCTGTGAAAAAATGTGAAAGTGAGTTAGTAAAACCTTCAAATATTCCCTTGTTCAGGACAAGCTGTGTGGGCTGACAGCTTCTCCCAGGGGAGGGAGAGGTCTTAGAAAAAGCCCTGCTACGAAAGGATTGGCTGTTAAGGCAAATCCCCACCAGTCGGAGACCTGAGGAGGGTGAAGCCCAGCTATTGATGCCCAAACACAGAGAAGACATTGTGAAGGAAATATGGGGGATGAGAATGGCAGTGGAGGAAACAAAATAGGGACTGCCTCCCACACGGGAACAACAAACCTGTGAAAATAAAAAAGTGCTTTTTCACTAGGCAGACTTGTAAGGAAGAAAGGTGTATCCCATGGCTTTCAAAATGGTACCTAGGCCATTAGGGAACACCATCCTACCACAGCTTGAGGCACAGGGTGGGAGGAGAAGGCAGGTTATTAAAACTAAAACAGAAATACAAGGAGGGTTCTTTGCAAGTAAGAATCTATTCAATTGCTGCTGTCTTCGGAGAGGACAAAAAAAAAATAAAGTGACCTCAAGTATTGTTGACTTCCTATTTTCATCCAAAGTTCAGCAATAGCCAGTGTTGTTCCCAGAGTACCAGAATCCTCAGGCCCTGTCACCAGAGCTCTCGTCTTTTAGAGGACTGCAGTTCAATCAAATCATGGTTTAAAGCCTGTTTTTTCCTGCATATAAACTATAGTCATGAATGTAATGCAAACTGTTAGAAATAGTAATTTTAGACAGTCTCAGCTGGGAGTGGGTGACAGAGGGGAAGAAGAACCATGTAAGGAACTTTGAGTCTCTGAAGCTGAGAGTAACTTTACAGATTGTTGAAGGGGAGCAAAGCTCTCTCATTGGTTTACACTGTCCAGATCCATAAATGGATTATAATTGAAGGTAATAAAAATAATAATAATTTAGATAGTGTTTTTCTTCAAAGAACTTACAGGTAATTTTACCTATCTGAAGTTCTCACTTGCCACTACACCTCTCTTTATAGTTACCCTTATAGCTGTTTCACAGCATATCGTACAGGAATCCTGAAAGCAAAATGCTATGCCCCAGAACACAGGGTAGCTAAGAGGACCACAAAAATCCCCCTCCCGAATCCCAGGTCTCTCCAAAAGTCCCTAACATATCTGTACAGGCAATGCTGATAAGTGATGTGACTACAATGACTAAAGACAAAAGAAAACATTGAAGAACAAATCAACACTAAAGACAGACACACTTTCCTTATTTAGTATCATAATGATGTATCTGTAAGTCTCTTGTAAGGCTCATAAGTTCTTCTAATGCATCAGCAGTGAGAGAACAAAAAAGTGCTAGAAGCCTGCACGTGAAAGGATATGTACCATGTGTGAAGCTAGATTTACTTCCCCAAAACTTTTCTTCCCCACAACCTTCTTCCATGAAATAAATCCACTAAGGGAGAGGAATCTGTTTGCAATCTCCATTCTTCACAGTGAGTTGCCTAACATAGAGTTTGTTCCCAAAAACTAAGCAGACTATTCAGCTGTAGAAGTATAATTAAAAGACATCTATCTGTGCAGTTCTTGCAGTCCTCAAAGAGAAGATGTGGCCAGCAAGACACAGGACAGCCCATTAGAAGCCTGGTTTTCTCATTACATGAATTTTCTTGCATACCCCATCATAGTTTCCACTAAGAGCAGTATTGCCTTTGTTTAAATTTGCATAAGGACAGAAATACTTTGTTTCTTAGAAGGCGAAAGCACACCAACAATTATTTCACTAAACAATCATCTCAGTTTTCATTTTGAAAAACAAAAGGAGAGGTGTGTGTCAAGAGCTGCAGGAACTACATGGAGCTTGTGACACTCAATCTACCAGAAGCTGAAGGCAGCTCACAGCCCTAAGACAATGCCAGCAGGGCACCCCTAAGGAGGTGATCATAGGACAGCCACATGGCCCTACAGAATCCCAGACAGTCCTGCCCTGAGCCCCTGGTCTCAGAGAGTCTGTGAGAAGGGTTGCAGTCCCAACAAGCAGTGTTCTTTTCTTTTCACATTTTCTACAGCTCCTGTCTGGGCCTGGTAATGCTGAAGTTCATATCTCTGAGCACAGTTAAACAGAATAAAATATCATGTTTAGCATCAGCAGTGGCTAAGACAGCTCACCTCCAAATGCTCCCACCCCGTCCGTGAACCTGCACAGCCCTGAACATGTCATCCCTCACACTTGTACAACAAATCTTGAGACATTGAGACAAAGCCAGGAAAGCGATGTATCATGTGTTGCTTTAATATATTCAAAGTTTCTTTTGGAAGGTCATCTCCTCTGTTGGCACTTCTGCGCTCAGAAACTGACAGTGACAAACAGTGCACAACCCAGCAGAGGTGACACCGGATGGGCCATTGCATTGCGAAAATTAGGAATTTGCAACATGCTACTATTTAGGAGCTGCATCCAGGAGCCCCACAGCACTGCAGGCACACTGTGAACTGTAATAAATGGGGCAGAACAGATCATTTCTCGTAGAAGCAGCATATATTTGTGTCAAAAATGGGTGTGCTGCTTTTGAACAAATCACATGGACAGAGACAGCAGTGTTTCTGTTTGCAAAGGCCTCACACAATGAACTAACACTATTTCCACATAATTACCTGAGCTGCCTACATAGCAATTACCTTTGTTTATGTTGATACGAAGAAAAGTACATTAACATAGGGCAGGTTTCGGAATCCCAGACTCTCTTTTCTCAGGTCCCAGTTGTTACTTGATTACTGTTCTCATCTCAAACCCCAGAGAAAGACCTAGGGATTTAAAACATTAACATAAAACATTGTAGCAACATTTGTGGAACTCGGATGTAAGTAGAAAAGCTATCAGAGAGAAGACTTTGGAGGAATTACTTGAAACTCAGTCTGTGTGCACGGCTGGAATGCTTAATGCTTCTCTAGCAAACTTCCAGTTTAGTTTTACAAGCATGGCATCCTTTTCACATTAGCACATGTTATGTGAAACATCACCCCGCTTTCCCAAAATAGCAGCTCTAATGAGTTTCATGGTAGATGTCCCGCTGATCAAACAAGGGTTTTTAAGCAATACAAAGAATCAATAGGATGCCTGAGCCCATGCATCAGCCCAAGTGCAAGCACACTGTGAAATGCCTGCTTCTGCCCACACAGGCACTGTTTGCTGGCTAATGAACAAGGAAACACAAATACAGTCATACTACAGCACATTAATAAGTTCAGCTGAAGTAGGAACAACCAGTTGACATTGTTCAACAAAATATTTCAAAATGCAGTAGTCCAGATTTTGTATCCTTTAACTAGTATCCTTTTTATTGGAAAAAGGAAGTTAAGACTGGGCAGTACACAGACCAAAAAGTTTTAGCCTGTCTCCTCCCATGAACATAAAAGAGAGGGAAGCAAGGAGACAAAAAGGTAGCATGCTTTGCATGCTCTCCCTTCTTTCACTAAACATACACAAGCCCCTCCACAAGCCAGCAGTAAGCTTGGGCTCCACCTGAGGGCATCATCTTGACATTGGGACACACATCAGGTTTATATGCAGCATTGAATCCCTAAATGGGAATATTAATACTTACCTTCCATACTTTAAGGCTCCTGTAACAGGGCACAAGAGCTAGGCAAAGAAACACAGCTAACTAGGAGGTACCAATTTCTGGTATAACTGGAACTTCAAGAGCACTACAGATAAATTTCTCTGGCAAGGTGGACCACATTTCTTCTATGGAAGTATGAAAAGCAGTCAACCTACTGTAATTCCCATTCCTAACATATGATCAGACACATACTAGCCTTCTATACAAAACATAACTCTTTTGCCACATGACAAGAAATGCACTCACACAACCAGAGAGAGAACTGGAATAACAAAAACGTTGCCTTAGTCCATGACCACAGTGAAGGCTCATGGCTGTAGCCTATCATGAACCTAAGAGAAATCCTGATAACATGACTAGAGCAGAAATATCCCAAGTGCACGGCTGTAAGTCTGAGAGTCTTTATGCCACAGAGTCCAACATACTGCCATCATACAAGGAAAGAGTTTTTCACACATGACAATTACACAAGAGGGAGTGCCATGCCTCATCAAAATACCCAGGCAGTAAAGATCACTGCAAATCACTCCCTGCCTTCAGCTGCAGGGATTTTGAGGCAGTAGGTTGCTAGCCTTGAGCTGCAATAGATTATGTAGCCTAAGATAGATCTGACTTGCAAGACCCTAAATTAGGCAAACCTACTGCAGAGGGACAAAGGAGAAGTACTGCCTGTATTGAATAGTTTCTAAGCTCTCCCCACCACCCAAAGAAGCTCAGCAAGGTGAACTGCTGCATTCCCACCAATTCTCCCCTTCGATATCTATTTCCCAGGAGGCAGGGACTGTTAAAATAGTTAAAATAATCAAGTCCCAGCTCATAAGATCTTGCCCTCCTTTCTGCACTGGGAGCACCATTATGCTGGTATGCATGGCTCAGCCTCTCACTATCACACATACAATTAAGTTCAGCTTCTAAAAGTTCTACCTGTAATTGGAGCCAGCTGCAACCTTTCTGACATATACTAATTGCCAGTAATGATTTAAGTGCAGTCAATTCACATGCTGCAATTGTTTTAAATAAAGGAATCTCTCC
Source organism: Xenops minutus (assembly GCA_035221455.1). Taxonomy (NCBI): domain Eukaryota; kingdom Metazoa; phylum Chordata; class Aves; order Passeriformes; family Furnariidae; genus Xenops; species Xenops minutus. The sequence continues at coordinate 100,548,579 of JAWWEE010000105.1, forward strand.
TACCTTTTCCCTGAGAAAAATCTGTTAATCTTCGCTGCTGACTTATCAAATCCTTCAGTCACCTGTTTGCCATCATTTTCATGAGCTGATAATGTGTTTATTAGAGCCATAATATGCAGGTGGAAGCATAAAGGTCTCATTTGGTGGAGTATGAATTCTGTCTCATATATCTGTATGGAAAAGCTTAGTTTCACCCTTCAGCTGTGCCTCAGAAAAGAATAAGTTCCAAAATAGTATCCTTTATTCTTTTCAAATGGAATATTAGGTGTTTTAAGCTCAGTACATATCTCAAAATACCATTTGGATGCGCATGACAGGTTGGTTTTTGTTAAGCTCCAGATATCATCACTGCCTGTGTTGAATCTATCCAGCCTTAGTTAATTTCAGCTTAATTGTATTCTCCTTTTAATTATTTTTCATGTATAAAAGCAAGTTATACAAAATAATAAAATGTCATGTGGATTCTATATGGCTGGTTTAAGAGTTCTTCCCACAAACTATTTTAGTTTCCTGTAGAAGACCTGACCTGAGATATTGCAGACAATACCTTTCTGGCAGAATGAACCCAATATCTCCTTGGAAGTTTTCCTCTCCTTTCTGCAGTGTTTGGGAGTTATGGTTGGGGGTTTGTTTTTTCTGGGGGAGATTGGACATTCAGGGTGAGGGGAGGCATTTGATTGTTTTCTAAGGCATGCTAGTGAAATTACTATAGTTTGGAAGTCAGTGCAAAGGGCTTATCAGCCTACTTTTTCCACCAATGAGTTACTCAGAGTGGACAATCACACAGCAAATGGATGCTCTGCTGCAGCTGAGTTCACTGGCCCTTCAGCTGGTTTATGTGTGTGATGTACTGAATGCCGTTAGTTCCTGGGGCAGCAGGTACTAAAACACAGCCTTTTATTGGGTCTAACCCAGGTATCTGCCATCTCCAGAAAGATATTCATAACCTGTGAGTTTGCAGGAGAAAAAAAAAATTATGGACCAGAATGTGAAGTGAGGATGTTTAACCAAATATTTTAAATGATATGAAAGAGAAGAGAAATAAGTACAAAAAGAAAAGTACTGACCAGCTACTCATGGAATCAAGGCAGATTTTTCATGTAAAAGAACCAGTCTGAATCCAAAGAGAAAATATATAAGAAAGAAAAGAAACTGTAAACAAGCCAAATGAAAAACTAAATTATGTTTGGGACAGCCAAACTTTCCAACTGCAAGAGGAATTTCATCTGAGTTAGGATTCCTGGACTTGGCTCCTGAAAATGTAAAGTAGGGGTCTAATTCTAGGACAGTATGTGGTTTACTATAAAATAAATCTAGCATATAATAGTTTCCTTCCACAATTCCCATGACTTGTGGCACAGACCCAAAACCTCTTTCATGATTCATGTCCAAACCTCCCATGGGAGATGTGATGGCCAGATTGTTAGTTTTAGTGCATGAGTAGTTTGGGTGAAATGACAAATGCCAGCACTCAGTCATACTGTGGAAAAGAGATGACCGCAGTTATGAGCAAAGGGCAGAGCTCCACTGACAGTTTATTATTAGCATCTTGAATGTGCGTAAAAAATTTTGTGTTTTTTTTAAGGTAAATAACATTTTCCTACCTAACTGGCCAGTCCTCAGGGACAATTTGTTAGTCATTCCACAGCACAGGCCAATTTTTCTTTTCCAGAGAGGAGAACAGAACATCTCAGCAGATCCAACAGTCCAACAGGCTGATGTTCTGAAGCACCTTACAACTCTGAAGTCTGCTTCTGTGCCCAGTAATCTCCTGAATCTGCATTTTATACAAACTCTGAGCCAGTGTTGACCATGCCCAGACTAACACCTCCTGGAATAGCTTTCCCTACCGCTGAAAACCTTGCCAGAGTAAATAATGTACCAGTTTGCTGATGCAGCCTATTCCAGAACTCCTCCTAGCTTTAACCTTTCCAAATAGTCTCTGAATCTAAAATACAGTTAATCTGTGCCTTTGACTTGTCAAATTATTAATTCCAAATTTCATGTTTGTCATTAATTATCCCCCTTTTCTTCCTGTTTGCAGATCAATCACAGATCGATCTATCAAATCATGCAGAGAAACAAGTCCCAGCCTCATGGTCTTTGCTCACAACTCGTTGCTCTCAATACAAGAGTGATCACTTATACCACGTTATTTCCTCCTGTTATTATCCCTGACTACATGGCTGAAATTCTTGAATTAAGGAGAATACTGACAAGTATTAAATAATCTATGTCCCTTTGGCACAGATTTGCAGGAAAAAAAAAAAAAAGAAAGAAAAAAAGTAATTTCTAATAAAATTTGTGAGTATTCCAGATCCACCAGTCTTTCTAAAAATGCATCGTAGAGATTCCAGTATTAGCAAACAGGAAAAAAAATAAAATAATTAAATAAAATAAAAAGGAGACTACAAAGAAAAAAAAATATGAAGAAAGATATGGAAAAAACTTGCAACATCTGACTGTAAAAACTATCACTGGAGAGATCATATTATGCAGTTAGCTCTATCTAACCACCTCACCTAAAACTTACGGCAGTTAGAGATAATTCAACAGTGGAAAGCAGAAAGGCAGAGGTCTGCCTCAAAGGGCCAGGAACATCCTTTTTTTTTCTCTCCAAGTAGTTCCTACTTCACATGTGGTATCCCACACACACAGTGGACCACGAGTTCTGAGTGGGAGCACCAAGCCAGTTATTCCTGTTTTTGAAGGGGAAGTGTGGGGAGAGACAGGAGGCGGCAAAAACGGTGGTGACCACTGGAGAAGTAGAATTTGAAGATCAAGATTTCATGATTGAGATTAGAAGAAAAGATGACTGAATAATGAACTATGTCTCCTGGGATATTTTCTGACACCTCCCAGAAATGTATCTGAACAGCATCGGTCTTATCAGATAGAGGCACTGAGAGATGGAGGTGAGCCAGCAGACAAGCCACGTGAGCAAAAGAGGGCAAGGGACAGGCAACATGAAATCTCAGTCTACTGCAGAGCAGAGGAAAACATATGGTGCTACTTCCCAGGCAGCCCCTAAAGCACAGAGAAAGAAGAGGAATATCAGAGAGACAAAGCAGGCCATGTCTGAACCCCCAGGTGCTTAACATTTAAGGACAGGATGAAGAAGAATTGCTTAGAGCCATTACAAACCTAGCAGTGCTGATAGGAGTAAGAGTTCAGCCTGGGCCAAGGCACTCCAGCGCAGCTTGCCAAACTTGGAAGTGGCTCCATACAAATCTAAGCAGCCTCTTACCTTCCTATCTGATAGGCTTTTAATGCAGTTCCTCCGTCTCCCACATATGAACAGTTGTAATGTTATGTTCTTACTTGCTATAGGATACCAGAACTGTAATAACAGTGGAGAGGCTGGAGAGAAATCAGGACAAGAACCAAGGATTAAAGAAAAATATCTGGTTAATTGTCATTAATAAAAACCCCTTCACAGAGTGGCAAGTTTATGTATTTATCATGTGAATTTCCCTTGAAAACAAATAACCACTAGTCCCCTGAGGACTTTTTCAACAGTCACAGAAGATATCTAATGAGACAATGTTTAAGAGACCTAATTATAAGAAAAAATAAACCTTGATAACCATCTTATCCCACGTACAGCTCAAATATGACTCAGAGTTTATTTTAATAATCCTCACAGGTTAACACAGCACAGTCCAAGCTACACTGCAGCAATGCAGCTATTGAGGTCATGAAGAGGAGCTGGGAAGTCACCCACAACAGGATGCCTGGCCAAAGGGAGGTGAAAGCACAGAGATGTGCTATGGAAGGCTGAAAATAGCAGCCTTGAGAAAGCAGGACTTTGCATTGCAAACTCATATCATTATATCAATTTTGGCCACTTTGCTCTGATCACCTGTGTCAACAAGGCATTTCCTCTGTTCTGTACCTTGAGCCATATTGCTGCACCTGCCCTTGAGGGAGGAGTTCTTGGATTAACCCAGCTTCCTCTTATCTGTGTTTACTCACCAAAATTACTCTGCAGAGAAAACTCCCTGAATCAGTCCCAGAGCTGCAGTTTCACTCATATGCAAAAACTCAGATGTAGCATAAAACATGCATGGCAAAAAAAAAAAAAAAAAAAAAACAAACAAGGAAAAAAAATGACCTCATTGTGAGTAACCACCACAAGCCAAGCCGGGTGAAGTCACTGGGGATTTTTCTTTCCAGCACGCCCACACCGCTGGGACTCTTTCAGAGGGACAGACACCTGCAGTGCTGCTGGGCACAGGCAAACCTTTCTTCCCCACTTTCCCTGAACTAGGGGAGAAGAAAGTGGGTAACCACCAGAACAGACAAGGCAACAGGTTCAGACATGTTACTTTTGCTGTCTGTGTTGGGCCAATGGAAAAAAAAAAAAAAAAAAAGGGTGGAGTCATAAGGAATTCTGCTTGCTAACACTAGTGCTGGCTTCACTTCAAATCCATGACCCTTAGAACGTGTCACTGTAGGATTGCTGGGCAAGCTGCTAGAGCCACTGAAGCAAGAGAAAGAAATCCCCAGATTTCCTACTGTGTGTGATTCTGCATAGCGTGAGCTAACCATAACCCCCCTGAGATACCTCTTGGTTTTATTCTTAAAATGGGCCCAAAAAAAATGCACACACACACAAAAAACCAGAAAATGAAAACTACACAACCTTCAGCTTTAAAGCAAGTAAATGCGGATGGCCAAAGACACTAGACTTCAGCTTCACTTTTGTTACTTAAAGTAGCCTTCCAATACAGAACTGGGAATAAAACCTCAGGCCTGACTGCCCAATTCCTGAGCTGGAGTGAGATACAGTTCCTAATGAGTCTTCCTGCTGAACAATCGGCTTCTTCAAGGTGAGCAGAGATTTCAACTGAAGGATAAACAGGAAACTGTTAATGACAGCCTTAAAAGGTTAGATAAGAAAACAGGTTCCAAAGTACCTTATATTTATCTACTTGGCTTTCACCTGCAGATACTTGTCACCACTTACTGCCTCCTCGGTGGACTGTTAATGACCCACCATATTGCTTACAGAAGCCTTCATGTAAGACCTTTGTATGAAAGAATTGTAAACTCATATCTACTTGTGAAAAAAATGAAAATCTTCTCCTTAAAGGTAAAGGAAACAGGTCACTTCTCTTGCCTGTAAATCGTAATTTGCCTCTGCTGAAGTCCTTTTCTAATAATATAAGCCTGTACTTAAGTCAAAAACAGTGACTTGCATCTTAAACCCAGGAACCCAAAAGTTATTAATTCAGCACATCTGCTGAACCTTTAACATACTGATTTCTAAGGGACAGTGTTTCCTTCACAGCATCCTGAAGCTCAGGAAGGTCTCATCATGACATCAGGGCCAATTCAAAACTCAATGAAGACAAAACATTGATATAACTAATAGAAGTTAAAGTTGCATCTGGCATCTTTCCAAGCCCTTGTGCCATTTCTGCAGACAGACAAGTAAATCCTGGTCAAAATCAGCCTACCCCCACAACTCTGCCAAACTGTAGTTTCAAAGAAATACGGCACCATTTTCCAAAAGCAGGAAGGACAGTAGGGTATCTGCACACCGAAACATTTTCTCAGCCTATATTTCTAAGTACTTACAGCAGTGCTTCTGAAGTCCCCTTCTTCTATCAAGTGGAAAATTTCTGAGATTCCAGAGGGCCACATGTGACTTGGTTAGAAAAATGCAAGGCCCAACCTTTTAGCACACAGGCCACCCACATGAAGAGATCACTCACAGGACCTGGGATAAGAAGTCTGAACTCACAGATAAATCAGGAGTTTGATCTTGGGTGAATTTAGCAGAGCTTAAAGTCAAATCTAGGGAGTCAAACAGATGTGAATACTGTGGCTCTTTCCTGATAAATGTCCTGATAGGAGAAGTCAAGGATCAATACCGAAGAATAACTCAGTAAGAGGAATGTAGAGAACTGACAGAAGTATCCAGAAATATTAGATGTTTCAAATTGCTGGGGAAGAGGAGATGGAAAGCGTAATTTCTCAACAGAGGAAGGAAAATTAGGACAGAAATTAAAAAGAGTATTTGACAAATAGCACACTCAAATAGAACCCACTGAACTGAGAGGTTCTCCATACCTAAAACATAGAATGCACCTAAGGTGTTGTGATGACTTGGTACCACATCATTTTCTGGTTGTCTGTGACTTTACACAGCTGCAAGGCAACCATTTTCCCCAATAAAATCATTCAGCAAGCAGGTTTCTAGTGATTCACTCAACTTCTAAAATAACTATCACAGCTGATTATAAGCACTTACCCGTGCTGTAACTGCTGTTGTGTTCAGATACACAGGAGTATAACACTACCTTCAATAACAATACCAGAAAAATTACATTCATTTTCTAAGTCAAGCAAGGTCTTACTTTCAGCTCGAGGGCATTCATCTGTCTGCCTGTAATATGGGAACTTTTCAATGTCATCTCCAGGCAAGCCCAATGTTCAGGAGAAGTTCTACAAATCAATGCACAGACCATATGATTTTGGTGACAACCCGTTCACCCAAAGAGAAAAGTGCAGGATGCATGCAATCCCTTGCCTCTTCCCAGTCAAACCAATACCTTTATTTCCCCCTGCAATGGCTTATATAATGAAAAGAAAAATAACAATGGCTATTAACCATCTGCTTCTCACCCCATTACAGCTAAAATGTGGTCAACTGAATAATTTACTTCTTTTTGCTCTGCCTGGGAGATAAGACTGGTGGGAAGGAAAATTGTATTCCCAGCTCCTAGCAGAGAAACAAATAAGGGACCTTCAGCAAATGAGAGAGAGATGAGATAGAGAGATAAGATGGCCTTTATTTTCTGGTAGCTGTGAAAGTGGGAATATACTAAGTGTGAGAAGACAAACCTGCAGCCAGCAGTAATGCCTGAAGAAGCAGCAGATGGGAGAGGAGTCTGGAGAGAGGGGAAAAGCATGATGCAAGGAGGTCTCAGTGCCATATTCAGGACTACAGAGTACATGCCACACGGTGATTTTCAGTAATATTACAGTTTTTTGAAACTAGTTAACAGGGTCCCCCTGACAGCCTGAGAACTTTTTATGAGCCATATTTGGTGAAGTGGGTTGAAATGAATTCATGAGAAACCCTGGACATTCTCTGTATTGCGAAGAGCATTGGAGAGGCAGAAAGAGATCGGGTAGGCAAAGGTACAGGCTGACTCACACCTGAGGACAGCCAGTGATCACTGTGTTGGCCTGCACGTACATTGCTGAGGGCTGGTGCCTGCTGATAAAGAAGCAGCATTTTTACCTCAGAGTAGCTAACACGCACACCAGCTACCTTGAGGTAGAAAAATAGTGATGATGTGGCATTACAAATTTTACCATGAGGTGACTTGCCAAGAGTGTTGTACCCTGCCTGGGATTGACCTGAGGGAGTTTACCTCATGGTAAAACTAATGTGTGTTGCCTTTGCTGAGCTCTCGTATTCACACAGTTGACATGTACCTTTGTTACCCTGAGGAAAAAACACTCAAGTTTTTCTGACAGTGAAAATATGATGATTCACATCTTGGTGCCCTGTTCAAGAAACTGAAACCATTTTGCAATGGCTCTGGGTGTCATTAGTAATTTTTCTCCACTTACTTTCACTTAAAAGCATGTAATTTGACCAATACACAGATGCTTAGGCTCACAAATTTCAGCAAATTTTGCAATGATTTTTTTCATACACCACAAATATACTTTACTTTCATTTCTGCACCAAGCCTAAACATTTCACCATGTCATTTTCTTGCAAACAGTTAAGAGGAAATTAATACAACACAAATTAAATTTTTTACCACAATCACTCTGGAGGAATAATCCATCTTCTTTTAATTAGAATAAACCTTATTGTTCAGCATTTAAAAAAAGAATTAAAAGTCAACATGCAGGTGAAAACCCTTTCATGCATACAAGCCCCCTTATTATTCTGTTCATGTGCCAGTATTGCAGTACACCCAACAAATACATATTAAACTTTTCACAAACATTAATTATTGAGAAAAAAGCTAAATTTTTACTTGAGTTCTGTATTATTAAAATATTATCAGAAGCTTCCACACTAAACTCATTGGGGATTAATTTCATATTCCTTGCATCCCCCAATACATATGCTGGGCAGTAATGCTAAGCAATTCAGGGTAGGGATGGCCCTTCCTCATTTAAAAAATGGGGAAGTACCATATGTAATTTTGCTCCTAGTTTACTGTAAATAATGATCAGTGACAATTAGTAACAATCTTAATGATTTGTAAATACTTTATGAAGGATTTTAGAGAGAAGTCTTCTAACAAAAGGTCTTTTAATTAAAACAACCTAGGCCTCTTTGTAGAAATATAGCATAGAAATTGAATTGCTTTTTATGTGCCTCATTCAATCAGGCAAGATAGAACAGGCTGGTCAGGTTTCCTCTGACCCTCTCCCATACTCTCCTGCTCCAGTAAAATGAGCTTTCCCATTCTGCATTACCATGAACAGCAGGCAGATGAGTACAATTGGTGGATGCCCCCTGTTAGAGAGCTGTAAAAGGGTGCTCATCTGCACACAGCAGTCTGAAACATGCGGTAAGCCTGCTATAAGCATTTTGTACTCAGTGGTAGAGAAGGTCTCAGCTGCTACCCCTGGCACTTCCCACCAGGATAACAGAATACTTCTGCAGGCACATCCTGGCCAAGATATGACACCTCACCTGCAGTCTGACCTGCGTCAAGCACACACCATTTGGGTGCCTCTGCCCTTTGCATGATCACATTAGGACTGCAAGAATGTGGAAGATCTATGCAGCTGCATTAGTCTCCAGGAAGCTTGGTCACATACCAGACAGGAGTTAAGCAGGTACACACAAACATCTAGCTTTGGGCTTAGATGCTCCTCTCGATGCTCCCAAAAGACTAAGCTTTCCAGACTTCCAGCTACATGAACACTGAATGTCTGTGTAGAAACTGTTTTGTAGTCATAACTACTGCAGCCATGAAAAACACACTGGCATAAAAAACACCTTCTTATCCGTCTTCCAGAACACTTCAAGGATCAGAAGCATTTTCCCACTTGATTAATTTGTTTTCACTACAGGACAAAGTTATGGATTATATACTTGCTTTGATTTGGGACATGCAAAGACGGTATTAGCAACTAATGCATTATACAATGCAGTAAAAGATGGCCTGGGTTTTCTTCCATTTCAGCGGTTTTGATTGTGCTTCCAATCCTTATTGTACTGATAGAAGGGCTAAAAATTAGTATCACATGGAGAGCCAGGATTCTCAAAGCCATTACCTTCATCCAGGAGCTAGAAAAACATCAAATATTGCAAGAATCACAATATAAATCACAAGGGTAAACAACTGACAACCTAAAGGAAGACCAAATCACCCATGCCAGATCAGGCCAACCATTCATGTCGAGCATCCCACTCCTGTTGGAGTATTTAATGACTGCCTCAGATTTAGAGAAAGACAATAACCCCATAATGCACCTGACCAATTACAAAATGCTGTATATGGATAAGGGAAAATCCTTCTTGATCCCTACAGAGACTAGCCAGTGTGCTGAAATATGAGATTTAATTAAGCCTGTCTTATTACTTCAAATGCTACAACTGCTTATTACATTTTCTAGGCTCTTTTCAGTCCAGCATGGCATTCACGCTTACAGCCTCCTGCAGCTCAGAAGTCCACCAGCTCAACCTCATGTTGTGAGGCACCTTCTGTGGATGAATGAGATTTAATGGCCCTTTTGCCTCATTTGCTTAATACAACACGATGCAAAGTAGAAATCTATGGGTTTTCTCATGATGTCACCCCATCTCAGGCAGTCACCTCCAAGTCCATATGAATGTTGGCCAGGTGATAGAGCAGGGAGGGTGAGAGGAGCAAAGGAAGACAGTTGAGGTTCACCGGGACTAGCAACATAGTCCCTTCTCAGGTTTGCCCAGGACACTCTGAGTTTGCCTGCATGTGCAAAATTAAGATTATATCTATAATTGTGCAATTGCTAATAAAAAACAGTAATTAATTATATTGTTAATTTAGCCTCCCTTCTGGAACATCCTCTGCTTTCTGCCTCTACAGTCCCACAAAAATTTACTTTAAACATGTTGAAAGCAGCAGATAAGAGAGAAATGCGAAACCTCAGATACAACTATAAAGAGAAAAGGAAGGAAGGAAGAGGGAAGGCAACAAGTTAATAATTGTTCAGAATCTGAAGTCTACAGTAAAGAGGGAAATAGTTTTGTTCTGTTAAACAAACACCTCACTAATGACAGGGTCTCCTGCCCATTTCCCACAATCCTCTGGATAAATTTTTAAAAAAATAAAAAGGATTTGTAGGTTCAGCCTGTGCCTTACTTAAAGTCAATTCTGAAGAAAATTACTAGGAGGGGGAAGGAAAAAGGGGAACTGAAGGAGAAGTCAATTCAGAGAAGAAAGTGTTGTGTTTTTGGAAATTCTCCTCCCTAAAATTACACAGTACCTCATTTTGGAAATTCCAGAGTAATGTTTCAACAGTGCTGGAACTCAGTGAGACCCTTGGCAATGCCAGCTGACAATCTGCCCCAACTGTGTCTGCAATACTGCAGAGCCAGTGCAACTAGAAGCCCCACAGTCCATCATTTGAACTGGAAAGTTTTCTACAGGGAAGACAGACATTTCCAATGGAAATTTTTTATTTTGAAGGAATTAGGTTACTTTCTGTAAATCTGCATGATGGCAAAGCAGGCTATAAACAAATCAGAGTGACTTCAGCAGAACTCCACCAGCATTGGAGCACTTGTCCAACAAGCAGGGGCTGGTGGAGGTGGGCTTGTTCAGCTTGAAGGAGAGATGGCTTTGGGAAGACTAACAGTAGCCTCCCAGTGCTTATGAGGATCTTGACCATCAAGAAAATGGAGGCAGGTTCCTCGCAGTGGTACATAGTGGGAGGACAGCAAGTGTAAGTTGCAAGTGGGATTCAGACTGGATCCGAGGAAAAAAAAATTCATCAAAATAAAAGCCTTTGAAATCAAGCAGGGGAACCGGTTGTCCAAAGAGGTTGTGCAATTTCCATTCTTGGGGGTTTTCAGTACCTACCTGGACAAAGCCCTGAGCAACCTGGTCTGATCTTTTGGCTGACCCAATTTTGGATAGAAGGTTTCACATGAGGCCTTTTAAGGTCCCTTCTAACCTACTTGATCTTATGATCTTAAAACACCCAACCTGCCCCACCAAACAGAGATCTAAGAACTGAACCATTTGAAGCAGATTAACTCATTCAGGTGCAAACCACATCATCCTCTTCCATCTCCTCTAAACTGTGTTAGAAATCATTCACCTTCTCATCATCATCAGTGCCCCTCTGTCTGCAGTTTGTGTGACTAGAGAGTTCATCAAGTGCTTCTGATATCTGACACTTATTTATAAACCTTACTACAGCATTCATAAATGTTGTGCAAACAGTGCAATAACAATAATGAGTGAAAGCTCCTAGAACATCCAGAGCACACCCTGCAGCCACCAACTGCCCACAAGGCTTGAAGAGGCTCTATCCCATCCTTTTAGCTGTTTCAGTTGTGTATTTTTATGAATGATAACACCTGTGATACTGATAGGTCTCTTTGCCCTCCACCATATTATAATGGGGCTTTACTTTACTATCATTATCTATCTAAAAGTTTTGAGAAGCAAGCAGAGCAAATGGAGCAACACCTTTTAGGTACTAATTCTTTTCATCCTGTTAGCATCATGCTTCTGAAATTTGTGGATATTAAACAACCACGTAGAATCTAATGAAAGACTGACAAGCTCTCACCAGTCTTGAGATCAGTCTCTGAAATGTGAGGATGTTCAGCCCACAACAGTAAATACATTGGTCCACATGAGTCCTCAGGTCATTAAAGTCCAACACAAAGTATATGAAGTCACTGCAAAGATTCTAATAAAACTTTACAGTCTTTGGAACAAGCAAACGGGGCAGGATCAGCAGATTGCTATGATTTTGGATTGCTTTGTGATTTTCCCCTGTTTGGCAAAGCAAAATGTCAAGAATGAGAATCCAGGGAACAACAAAAGAACAGGCTTCAAACTTTTCAGTGTCCTATACAACCACAGTAATTGAACACATCACACTCTTCAAAGTACTGATCTCTGCAACACCTCTGCAAGGTAAATACAGCACTTCTGTTTTACAGATGCTGAAGTGAGGCACTGGAAAACTAAGTGATATGTTGAAAACCATACAATGAACAGAGAACTAAATCCAGGTCTCACAAATCCCAGGCCAGCGTCTAGACCTATAGATGTTGTTAACATTTATTTTCTTACAAAAATTAGGCTGTTCTCATCCTCAGAAGAGGTCTGCAAAGACTTTTAAAAACTTAATTTTCTCCCAATTTACCATGAGTTCATTTTACCAGAATTTAGACAAACATTTGACTGAAATGCAACCCAGTAAGTGTTCAAACTAGATAACTTTCAAACACTGTGAAGTGAAATTACATTGGAAATTTTTAAGTGCTTTTCCTACCTTTTTATTTCCATTTTTGTACAGCAAGAATAAATCTTTGCTGGTTGAATAGATGCAGAGACTGGGGTTGTGGTGGCTAGAAACTACAAGATTAGACAAGTAAAACCTACCACAACACCTGCTGCTCTTCTAGATGCCCCACACACAGCACTTTTAGCAAAAATTACTGAGTCAAGAGATACTTAATTAACACTTAGTCCTTGTGCTTTCTGCATCTGACCCAGGTGCAGAAATGAATATACTAGCTGAAGTTTCAGTTTTCTAGCTTTCTGTTTTTAATGAAAAAACTGTTTTTCTGTCAAGCAACAGTTTTAATGGAAGTTTTTTGAGCAGTCCCAGCGCCAAGTGCTCTCAATTCACCGAGTAAGGGCATTTAGTATATCTAAGTGCTCAATACTTTTGTACTTGACCCTCTCATATCAACATAACATGATACTCAGAGGCAGAAAAGTAGTTCCAAGTAGCACAAAACCGAAAAGTGTTGATGCACGTTCACTGGCAGAATTAGCTGGGGTGGATGAAGCATTTACCGTTGCCAGCTGTCGCCTCTGTCCCTCTGTTGAACCATCCAAGGGAGGATTTAGCAGAACAAGTATCCCCTCTTGAGTCAGCAGGGTTTACAGCCTGAAATCAGCAGGAGCTCACAAGAGAACAGCGGGCTATCAGCTCCCTGGCTGGGGTGCAGGCACACACCGCATCCCGCCGGCTCATGGCAAGGCAGCGTCCCCAGCAGAGGGTGGGGAGAGAAGAGAGCTGGGAGCCGTTCCTGCTCCAGCTGTCTCTGACTGAACTCTCACCAAGCATGAGTCAACACCCAAGGCCAGTTAGCGGGCTGCTAGCATATAGCACTGCTGGTTTATAAAAGGGAATGACCCTACAAAAGCAGGGCTCAAACCTTCAGTCTGCACATCTCCTCTTTGAGACAGACTCTAAGGTCACTTTGAATCACAGAATGAAATATATGGCTAATGAAATCCAAGAAAAATGACTGCCTTTCCCTTCGTGTCTGAACTTTTATCTGCTCATCTGAACATTTTGCAAAAAACAACAGAAAACCTATTACAAAGATTGCTGGTGCATGAAATGATTGAGAAATATTTGCAGTTTGAAAGCAGTTTCACTTCCTGCCTGATACCACAATGAAGCTTTTTAATAAAGTTAACATCACTGTTATTTGTTTTACATCTATATCCTTACTGTGTCTATTTTAGATTTCTTGAATACTTCTGTTCAAACAAAAACAAACAAACAAACAAAAAGAAAAAAAAAAGTAAAAAGAAAAAAAAAAACCTGTCTCCTAAAGCCAGAAGTTCCTGTGTTTTCATTGTAAGCCACACTGCTGATAATGTAATAATGTTTCTAATAATAATACTTTATGCTTACACTGTAAAGCAGCTTTCATCCAAATATTTCAATGTGTCCTACCAATTTTAGTTAAGCTACCTAAATATAAGCATATCATTTAACAGCTGGGCAGCCTGAAAGATTTTGTGACCCTCTTTCCACAATTATAAAGGCTGAAAAACTAGGTTATGGAGTCCTGAGTTAAAATACTCCAGGAACCATTAAACTATACTGTCTGTGCAACACCTTTTCACAGTAGTTAAGTTCCAGAGCTGATAGAATACTAATTAAATTAATTTTGCAAATGCTTCTGTGCTGCTATTTGTGAGGTTGTGTTCCAATATGCAGACAAGCTGTTAGATAGTCATAAAATATATTTGTGAGTCCTGAAAGTAATGAATTTCAGCATGAATAACTAGTTAAAGAGTATCCTACAAAATAGAAAACATAACAAAAAGCTATCGTATGTTCCCTACTATTATTTTTGGTTACTTAAAATGTTTCAGCTACCCACTCAAAAAGCCACGTGAGCAGTATCATAATCTTGCAAGCTCTGTCTCTTTCTAGAAACTACTTGCACTGTGTCCAAAATATAAAAGCTGCATTTGTTCATTACAGTTTTAACCAACACAGTTAAATACAGACCCAAACCCCCTTCTGACCCACAAAGGCATTGGCACAGGGAGGGCAGGCCAACTGTTCTTCCTTTTAGTTCAAAAGGAAGTTCAGCAGTTTTTGTGACAGCATCTTCCAAGGTGGTGTAATTGGCAGGGGCAGCGTGGCCATTAGTCCATTAAAATCACACATCCCAACTTTGCTAACACAGTGATAGTGCAGACCATGCTCTGCACTGCCTCAAAGGTCATGTTTCTTGCATCTTCTTCTGAAGCCTTCTGGGGGCACCTGTTGGCTGTTGGACTTGCTGGACTCTGGGCCAGTTCTTGCAGAATAATGTATGTTCTTACATAACTAAGTAATGTGACATATATGTGAAAAGTCTTTTTTTTAACCATTTTGTTCCTAAGGGGAAAGCTAGACATGCATATTTAAACTAAGGGCTTTTATGTCTATAAGGCTAAATGAGTTACAAGACCCATACCAAAACATGATTACGGTTAGTGACAAATGTGGGAAAAATGCAGTAAGATAGGGTGTGAAGAGCAGGAAGCAATGATGGTGTCCGGGTGATTCATGTGTGCCTCTGTCTTCCACAAAAAATTTCATTGCCCAGGGATAATCCCGAGTGAGCTGGTGTGAAACCACCATAATGAGTATATTCCTCCTGTGTAGGCAAACCCGTGTAATTTAGATCTTTCCAGTGCAGCATACTGGAAGGTTTACGCACCAGGACCTGAAACAATTGGAAACAGCAGAAATGCTAGACAAAAGCTTTTTCTGATGTGCAGAGGTTTCCTTCCCCTCCCTGTGAGGAGTCCTGACAGCACTCTGAGGTGTTTGCTGTTCTCTGTCTCAGCTCACACATTGCCCACTGCCCATCAAGCAGCAGGGAAAGGCTGAACACCCATCGGGCATGCAGGATTGCCAGCACATTTCCAGGTGGGCAGTGGACCTGCAGAATCTACAGTGCTTTGAAATTCTGCTTTTATCCTTCTTTCTTTCTTTTTTTCAGCATACGATTTCTTTTTTGTTCCCTGATCTTGACCATGCACTCAAAGACACAGATCATAGGTCACCAGAGGCAGGGCCAGGCTGGCAGTAACCCTCTGTGCATGCAGACCTGTGTACTCCCACACCTGCCAGGATGACCATGTTTCAAGCAAGACACCAACAGTGGAAAACAATTCAAGTGGAATATATGAAAGGAAACTTGGAAATCAGAACCAACTTTTCCCTGTTTCAGCAGAAAAACAGTAGGGTCAATTTATAACAAGGGACAAGGTTTTATAATGATGGAATTATCACTGAAGGATATGTTTTTTTCTGGTAATTCCCAGCATTTCCAGGGTCTATACCAGGACATCTTTTACACCCATACCCCTTATCCTTGCATTGCAACCTTACTCTTTCCCCAGTGTCTTCATATCTACCACTCCAGATTCTTATAACAGTAAAAACTCCATACAGACCAACATACATGGAACATATGGAACACATGTACCTATGTTCCTTTTTACCAATAGGAAGAACACACAGGCAACACTTTCCACTTCTCTGAACCTCCTGTGTTCTTCAAATACTCTTCTCTGTATTACTCAAGATTTGGGACAAAATCTTGTATCTGCTTTTCGAAACAGACATAGGCAGAAGCTGCAATATTAAGAGTGCTGGGAATTGCATCTCTCCATACCAACTTTCCACTAGACCTGAGCACTTGTCACTCAGGGTACTAGTTTGGCTTCTCTTGACTCCAGAGAAGTCAGGCTGCATTTGTTCATGCTGTTAGGCTAACATATATAAAATATATTTGCATCCATCACAAGAAGAATGGATGTTACTGTGTTGATGGGTAGTGTAATAAATAACAGGTTACACAATAATACAAAACAATCACCCATGTCATAGGAATAACAATTAGTAAACATGCTGTCTCCCTTTTTATGGAGCATTTCAGATTTTGTCTGGGTTTTACTACAATGCAAGCAACATTTGCTTTGTGTTAGTTTACTCTTCTCTTTTATTCTCTTTTAAAATCAATGGAGATTTGTTCTACTGTTACTGAATTTTTATTCTTTTCTTATATATCACTCCACTATCCATATAAATGCAGCAAGATCAACCAGTCAAGTGTGACTAAAACAATCTTGGAAATAACAGGAATAAAGTGATATATTCCCCAGACCTCCCTTCAGCACACAAACAAAAAGTTGCTAAACAGTACAAGCCCACCAACACGGAAATCTACAGCATTGTTCTCTTCTTGATCTTGATTTAAAATGCAGAAAAGCTGGAAAATGCAGGTAAGAAAAAAAAGGCATAGACGAATACAGTTGTGAGGACAAAGAGAAATTTTCATGTGCGATATTGTATCTTATTTTCAAAGCTTTTTGTAGTGTACACAAAACATCTCCTCATTTATTCAACTAACAGAGGAAATAGCAGTCTATTGATCCAGTTAGCATAGCTGCAAGTTGTATGTGAGTACACAAACATATATTAAACACATTTTGGAAATAAAAAGTCATTTTTAGTACATCACCCCTCTCAACTTGGGTGTAGCAATGCTGCCAGTTGTGCTGCAGTTTAATATAGATTTCCTATGGAAATTAATTCCACGTGCTGATGGCTTAGTAGTTAATGCCTATGAGTTACTCATTTATCTGTTTCACATTTATTGACTGTCAATGTCATAGAATACCCCCCACCTTCTCTTGTTATGAGACAGTGAATAGTAGCTCCTCATGTTTCCTCTATTCAGTAGTTTCCAAGCCTTATGCTTCTCAAGGAAATTTTACAGTATATTATATGTTGTTTTGTACAGGCCTCCTAACTAGGATCTATTTTGTTTCATAGAAAGTTTGTGAGGCAATCAAATACCTTTAGTATAATTCGTAAGCTCCTAAACTGTACAGGATATTGTTAATATTTTCCTTATAAATCTGTTTCTTTGAAGATTAAAAAACAGTTACGTGATGACACATAAACATCATTGCTAAAACAAGAGAGGATGAGCTGTGTATTTGCTTTCTCCATATGATCTCATGTAGGGCTGACTGAGCATGCTAAGGTTATAGTTTGGTTTGAGATCTGGTTTTGCAAGGAAAGCATTGTTAACCAAGGCTGGATCCTCTTATTCTGCTTTTTATTCTGCTTTTTATTCTACTTTATTCTACTCCAGCATGACTCTACCTGGGAGATTTGCAGCTCAGAAACAGCCTGAAGTCATTGTCTTACATTAAGGAAGGATATCTAGGGAGACAATTTCCCTCCATATTATCAGTGCTCTTCTTGTACATGATAATTGTAGGTCAGGGCATGATTCTCAGCTTACCACAATAGTCGTGACACTATTAATGTCCAATGAGTTGCTCCCAATACAATAGAGATTTCCAAACCCTGCAATCAGCTAAGATAAATATTACTATTTTGTAAAAGCTCTTTTGTGGATCTTCGTGACCATATACTTGAAATTCTAACACACCGACTGGACATAAACATCAGCACATTATTTTCAAACAAATTGTGAAAGTGGTTTTGTTAAAAGCAACATTTAAAAAGAAGTCCTTTAATGAATGAATTTATGCACTTAACAGAAAGCAAGAAAACGATTGTTTCCTGTAATTGGACAATTTGATTAGAGGCAGGTAGTGCAGAGCTGAGAAAACTGGAGCCATGAAGCCAATTTTAACATCAACTACACTTCCTTTTCTTTAGGATTCAGAAACATAACATGCAAATTGCCTTCAAAAAAAAAAAAATAAAAAGGACATTTAATACCTATTTATTATCCCTATTGGTACTCTATCTATAGTAGAATTTTGCAACTTGAAAAGAGGTGCATACTTGATGTTCATAACACATAGTTTATAGAGGGATAAAAAGCACATAGGCTTAATAGATGAAAACAAACAAAGAAAAAGTCTTTAAGATTTCCTTGAAAAGGTAGGCAAGAGATGTGATGTTGTGGCAGGGATCTTTTCAACTGTAGCTTTATTACTTTTATTACCAGTGCACTGAGGAGTCCCAGTGATGAACCACTGCGTTGGGCAGCATACAAAGAAGCACCTTTGACTGCAATAGAATTAAATTTCCTTCAGCTCTTGCTGAAATTTCAGTGGGTATCAATCTCAATTACTGCACAAGCAAATAAAATAACCAGGTCTACTCAACCAGCCTCAGCCCACATTAAGCCAGACACCATATCTAATCAAGGAGAAACTAAAGTCCTGCCATGGGATGGGAAAGAGGTTGACCATTTTATATACAGCTGATTTAAACTATACAGAATACTGAACACTGAACTGAGATAGAATTAATTTTCTTCTTCATAGCCCACTTCACATTGATCATTCATAAGAGTATGCTTTAAATAAATGAAGGATAAAAACCCCAGGGACAAATTTGCTGCTGGTGCAGACCAACATACAACTTTGATTAGTATTTGGTGTAAGAAATAAGCCTGAACAAAGGGAACTTCCTTCTCAGAGGACGACAGCACACCAAGAACTGTCAATGCCACCAACCTCTCTCAAAGCTGACTCCTCACGCGCTGAGATGGGAGATGCTCATCACTCCCATTCTGACATGGTACAGAGGACGTGACCTCATCCCACCCGCTCTGACCAAGAGCCCGCTGCACATCTTGACAGCAGGCAAGAACAGGAAAAACCCCCTGTGCTGGGCCCTGCGCGTGGGAGGAGGAAGCCGCCTTGGTTAGCTGTCACCCAGCGCGACTGCGAGCGATTGCACACTCCCACTCCCACCACCTGCATCCTACAAGCGAGCTGCACCTCTCATCTGGACTGAGACGCTGTGTGAGCACAAATTTACCACCCCAGTGCTGCCGGGAAGGGGAAGGGGAAGGCCTGTGCAAATGGCGGCACTAAACCACTAAGCGTGGTGAGCAACGCGGTGGCAGGAAGGAGCTGAGCTTCTCAAGTGTGCGGCAAAACTTGCAAGGGCCACTCCTGGGCTTCTGAACCTTCTCTATCACACACTGATCGCAGCTGGGCCTAATTGCCCCAACTAACCATAAGCATGGGAGTGCCTCTGGACAAAGTTGATCCAGAAGCACTGTTTGGTGAAGGACATTAGTGAAATGCACATGGCTCAGGTCAGAAGCATCAGCAGCAGGACCACAGGGACAGCTGACACTCATGCAGAATATAGGTGGGTGACTTACAACATGTGATGGAGTAGAATAAACCTCCCCAGCTGGGGCTTGAATGAGACATGTCTGACACATATGGATATGTTGGTACTATTACAACAGTAATATTTTCACAAGGAAGTACTGAGCAAGCACAAACTTAGCTTCAATCAACATCAGCCACGTGTGACCTCTTCTCCATCTATTCTTTCCCTCAACAAGGTATTTATTGTAGGCAACACCAGGCATACTTGTACAGCAAATGACTTTTTGCATCAGTACTTGCATCTTTTAGATGAGGGTAGCATGCTGTATATTTACATCCCAAATATTTGTAAGTTAGGCCTAGTAATAACACAAGAGTTTGGGACAACAGGTATTCCAAGTGAATGCTTAATGCCAGAAAAAAATGCTCTTTGTAAAGAAAGTTACAAACTCTGAGAGACAGAAGTGAATCCATATGAAACCCAGGAGTGTCTGTGTGTCTTTAACACACTTCAGTAATCAGTGCTAGTAACTTGCTAGTTCCAGATCAGAATATCCTGGTTTTTTCTTAGTTGTCCAAAAACTGGGTTTACTTTGGCCATTAACTGTTCCAGAGCAGTCCAGCCAGGTTCCATCAAGATGACTGTGAAGCCTGTCATTGGTTCAGTTGTGACCAGACAAAAGGACTTGACATAACAGGAACAGTCGTTACCAACATGGGAAACTAAGCACTTTTTGAACATCTCCTAGAGCTCACATCTTCCTTGGCAGGTCTCCAAGACACCCACTAAGATGAGAGGGAAAGGATGAGTTCTGAACATAATACTCTGGATGCTAGTCTGAAAGAGGTTCCCTAAAACTAGGAACCTGCTCCTAAGCACTGAATAAGCTTGATCATCCTGTGTAACATTTATAATATCCAATTGTTCCGTACTGTTAAGTAAAATTTTAATCACAGTATCAAGCCACCAAAATTCTTTGCATTTCCTCAGAGAAGTCAAAACAAAATAAATTCTCTTTGGTAGACACAATATTTGTCAGGCAATCATACTGACTATGGATAATCAAATGGCATTATTTAAGCTCACTTACTGTACTCCTCTTCAGGTTTTCCAGCCTTCTCCACATGGATATTGTCTATTTTCATACTACAGTATATACCTAAATGATGCAAAAGCACAGGGATACACTGTGCAATTGCTAGTTGGACAAAATTGGAATAAAGTCAACACAGATTTTAAAGATGTTTAGGCATTTAGCTCCCCTGGCATCAGGAACAAAACATCTCACAAAATCTGGTTGTTATACAGGGACTGGAACAGAACTGCATTCCTTTCTACAGCTGGAGTCTGATGGTCATGTTTGAAAAGGGTCTTTATCACTGAAGCGGAGAGAAAGCAGGCACAAATCAGCTGGACATAAGGTCAACAGCCTTGCAAGGGAGGAGAAACTCCTGTCCTTATTTTGCTTAATCCCCAGCAATTCCAGTCTAACCAGGCTTCATCCAGGAGGAACTGCTACTCAGAAATGCAGTCTCTTCCCTAACCCACAGTCTTCCAGTTCAGGTACAAAGCACATTTCTCAGTCCATCCTGTTAAAAAAAATATTTTACAATACACACACTAATAACAACAGAAAAAAATGCTACTGAAACAAGGCTCTCCAAGACACACTGGTCCTCCCAGGAGGAGAGGCTGAGAGAGCTAAGACCCCATGACTGTTGTTACTGAAGGTGCTCAGATACTCCAGCAATGACTGTGATATGGAAACACACACAAAATAGAAACCACCCCTCTGACAAGGTTCTGCTGTACTTTGATTCTCTCTAGGTCATCACTGACATTACACTCTTGCCAGTCTTCCAGCACCTCTCAGTTTTCTTGTGTTGTCCCAATTGCTTCAGAATTCAGAGAAGCTGGTTACCTAGGCATGGGTTATATCGACCTTGAGAAATTGAGTTTTCAGGCATTTTGATTTCATGATCACCTGTGCAGGTCTGATCCTGATCTTCTCTAGTAATTCCCTTTCCTCCCTTGGGAAATTTCTGCCATCTGTTCCCTTATTCTTTCCTGAAAATGGATGCAAAAATATAGGTTTTAGCAAGACCCTCAGTAAATGCTTTCACTTTCTCTCATAGGCCCCATCATTCCTTTCAGTAGCCTGTTATTCCAAATACATGGCAAGCAAATGGCTTTAGTTTCAATTACCAGTTTCATTCTTGCCCAGCTCATATATTTATTTCAAACACTTATGCATGTTTCCTTTCATTCTCCATCTGTCTTTTTTTTATTTCCATTCATTCTTTCTGTTGTGAATTGTCATCTAATGTAGAGCATTATAATGGAAGTCAGGTCTTCTAATTCAGCTGCTTATCCTTCAAACTCGTGGTGTGACCCTGTGTGTGTCATTAAGCCTTAATAAGCCTCATTTCCTACCTTTAAAAAGGATGTTGTCTGTTTGAACCATTATATTAAAATTGTTTAATTTAATCAGAGTAGTAATACTTTATAAATGCTAAGTACTATTTCCATTTCATGCCAATCATGCCACCCACATTAATAAACTCCTTTGTGTTTACTTCTGGGCTGATAATGTCAGAATCTACTTTCAGGCTCTGGGTCCACAGTGAACAGATAAATGTCACTTTGTGGAGATCTATCTTGCTCCTGAACCATTTCCCTTCTTGCACAGCTTTCCTCCAAAGATCATCCTTCATGAAACCATGCAGAGAAAGCCTGTTAAAACAAAACTGAGTTTTTAAGCTGAACAACAGACAATGTAAATAGTTTGGTCCCCTACTCTGCTAATTTTTCTCTTTTTTTAGAGGTTTAAGTAAGAGTACCTTAATGAATGCGTTCACCCAGAGCATTTTCAACACAATGCAATCACATTGCAATGAGGAAGGAAACCCTGGTATAGATAACTGAGGGATTAATCCCATCTACTTATTTATGGCTCAGAGAGATGCAGAAAGCCGGTAACACTCAGATAATGGTAACAAATTGAAAATTGATACAATGTGTTTTGCTTTGGTTTGTTTGGGGTTTTGCTTGTGTTTGTTTTTTTTAATTTCAGTGTGATATTATTCAAAACAATTGACAGATATAGGCTATTCTTGTTTTAGTTTTGAATAGCCTCATTAACATTCAGCTCCAAAAATTCTAGTTTCTTTAGCAAAGCAAAAATATCTTTCCTATGCAGAGCAATTCAACAAAACCTGATTTGGTTACTGCCACTGGAACCTTTGCAGTCTAAAGTCTGTGTGGCCTCTGTGCTTCAGGCAATAATTTGCTAACACCTTTTACATGTCAAGCCTTAGCTACATTCCTGACATTCTCAAAACTCTTCTAAACATCATTGGCACATTAGAATATTCAAGAACTACAGAGTCAGACCCAAGGACAGCAGAGCATGTGTTGTACAATTTATTGGGATAGAAACATCTCAATCATCATTTGTCCTTGCTCTTCAGCTCTGGTTCCTCTAGCAGAGAGAATTGCCTATCCATTGCTTTCTATTACAATGTCAGATAGCTTCTGCTCTGGGCACCTTCAGTAACACACATCTGTGGGAGTCAGTTTATAAGTGGAAAAGTGTGAGGATTTTCATTATTCCTTTGAAGTATGAAGGCTTGATCAATGGCTTGATCCTAGCCATTGAGAGAACTGGAGCAAGGTTGAGTGCCTATTTCATGTCTGATATTTCTCTCCTCTGACTAGACAAAAAGGAATAGGGAGAAAACATAGTCATCATGCTTTGCCTCAGTAAACCTGTCAGTTAAAATAACCCACAGCAGGAGTGATCCAAGAAACTGTAAATCTCTGCAAATCACAACTTTTTCTCTAAGATGCACCTCACCTCCTTTGGATTTAATGACTTTTTTAGTGATTTCTGGCTAGGCTGTTACAAAGCTCATAGTTTCCATATATTCCTTCACAAGGATGCAGCTATTTTTATGCCCTGGCCCCTTAGACATTTCCCCTCACACAAAATTCATTACTTTTTTCTTGGATTTTGCTTTCTAAAACTTTTCTTCTCCCTACAACAACAAAGTTATCTATTCTTTAGGTCACCTGATGTCTCAAGTGCTCACCACTAGTTTCTCCCTGTCTGATTGTCTAAACCTCCTCAGAGATCTCTGCCCACTAACCACTATTAAAGAGCAGGTGGGGCTGCAGAAGATGCTGACATCTCTGCAACTACTTTCTTCTCTAAGACTGACTGCTATTTTTCATTCATTACCCGAAGACAATCTTACACATTTACCAGCCAGAAGAGTACTACTACTCAAATACAAGTGTTAATGTTACGCAGATTGTTACATCTATTCAGGACAACTAGCTCAAACCTTTCCCCTTTGCGCTCATGCAGCTTTGGAGGCCTGGTCCCAAGGCATGTCTCCCCGCAGTGCAACAACCACTCCCTTTAGGTTCACACCTTGCAGACCTACCCCTCAGAAATAAAGGAAAGGGCTTGTCTCACCTACAGACCTGACAGGCTTAGCTGATCCTCTGATAGAGGAAAACATTTAGAATATGTATTGCTGCCATAAATTGGGAATAGTTAAAAGAACCCTGTGGAGATATCTGAAATCTAAACTCAGACAGGCAGCAATCTAAAATAAACTACAGCTGGTGTTTCAGCTTTGATTCTGCTGCCACAAAAGGCAAATGGCACAATTCCCATTGATTCCAATTAAATCATAGACTAGGTCCTCTTCTTATTCATCTTTCTGTTTTTGATGCCTCTATTTGCCTTTCAGTAGTATGTTTCCCTGCAGTATCATGTGGCTCTCAGGACCATAAAAAATTTCTGAGAAATCCATACAAGTGCAAATCTTGGTAATATTTTTCAATAATAAAGTAGGTAAGATTTTTTTACTCCCCTAATTAATGGCATGGAAGAAAAAGCAGCATGTTTTTCTGCTAATGGTTTAGTTGGTTTCAGTTTGGTCTATAACCCATCCTAAGAACCAACATACCTTCTGTACATCTCTATATTTAAGGAAAAAACAGCACTCTCTTATGACACTAAATACATAAATGCTGAAACAACTGTTAACCATCTTGCAGTGAGATGGGTGTTTAACCCTTTTGCATCTGGCTTGATCTCGACATGCCTTATCTCAAAGAAGAACATGCATACATTTGTTTTTACAGTGCACCTTGCACTCATGTACAAAACAAGCTGTGGTGATGTTCAATGTCCGTGCATTGGTGCTGCCATTCTTGTGGGAGTTGCATTGCCACAAGCCATGCAGCTTTTTGCTTCACTCTCTGTTCTTCCAAGGACAGCCAGAGGGTCTCCTGGTTTCCACTTCAACAGTGACAGAGAGCATGACACTGAATCTATGCTGTGGGCAGTTCAGCTGCAGCTGTTTTGAGACACTTGGGGGTAAAGTTTCAGGGTTGTCAGCTTCCGCACTTTGCTGGGCTGCCTGTCCTCTTTCCTGGTGTTCTGTCCTTGAAACTCTGGCCTTTCTGGTTGCAGAGAAAAGCCTGAAAATATGGAATCTTACAGTGCTTTGAAGTGTGACTCATGACTTTTTGCCATGAAGGGCACATACTACCGCCTCCTTTCAACTTCCCTTTGTCTCTTTGCATGCAGCCGCACCTGCAGATGTTCAGGGAGGAGTGCCTGCACTCGTCCATGCTAAAAGCAGATTCTGTGTATGCAAAAGTCAGCACCCGGGTGCACAGGTGTCACTATTCCCAACGGGCGGGTGCAGAGGTTCTGCTTGACAGGGCCACATGTGTATAAGCAGTTGCCCCTTTGAGCAAACTACTCTCTGAATATCACATTTTAGCAAAGTAGCACAGCTTCTTCCATGTATTTCATCCTCAGCACATTTCTTAAAGTACTTTTATAGTGTTAGATATACAGATGTAGGTCTCAGACACTTTTTTCCACTTGTACTGTTTGACCTGCACGGTTATTTCACATAAAGCCCAGAGCTCACCTTAACTCAGTTTCTAATGGCTGCTGCTGAAAGTGCTCAGCTCATAGAGGAAGAACCAGCCCTCAAAACAACTAGGACAGAGGCTTAGAAGTTCCCGTCCTCATTATCACTGATCCTCCTCAGCTTCCTCCAGGGCTTGGGGGATGCATGGTCTTGTCCCATAACCAATCTATCTGGGATGCTGGAAGGCCAGGCAAGGACCAAGCCACTCTGCCCTGTAGCTGTCTCCCAAAGGAACGTTCCTCCTGACTTCACAGCATGGCCAAGTCATGTAGGAACATACAACCAAAAATCTTTCTAACTTAAATTCACCTTAAGACAGATTTTTAAAAGATGCACCAACAAAAATGTCACAGAGCTCTGTCATTTTGCTTCAAATGCAACAAAAAAGGTTTGGTCCTTCTCCAACTCAAAAGGCCAGAGCCCTGTCACCCCAGCAGAATTCCATACTGGGACTGTCCGGCAGAAGACCTGCAAGCTGGCAACAAGTTTTTTGTATCAAGCAGATCACTCAAAACACCTTTGTTGCTTTCAGAGCACTACAGAGGGAGCACAGATCCTTCCTTCTCTTTAAACTCCCTGGATCACTTCATCAAGAAATGGCACTAGATGATGACATTGACACCATGACAGCCCCAGGGGAATCTGCCCAGAATGGCCTCAGCCACCCTCAGCACAAAGCTGCCCAAAGAAATCATCACTCCAGATAATAACAATGCCTATGACTCAGATAGCACTTAGCAGCAAATGTCGAAGGTAGCTGAGCATCATTACCCCATACAGATGGGGAAAACCAGACCCGCTGGGCTAAGTGATTTGCCTGCAGCCCCGCAGCACCTGGCAGACCTCAGAGCAGGAACTAGAGCCAGGGCAATGTTGTGCTAATTCACGGCAGAGCCAGTGTATCCCACCTGCCTCAGAGGGGTCACAGCCCACTTGCTCCTCTGCATGCATGGCGTGAGTGTGACCCCACAAATTCTTTTGCCTGGAGACAGGAAGAAATATAAATTTAACTGCCTATTTTTGCTATTAAATGTGTTCCACCAGCCTAGTCCCACCATATACAATGCCAAAAAAAAATTATAAAAATTAAAGTGTAAGTGGCTGAATTCAGTAAAGCAAATAGTTGCATTCAACAAAGTAGTATATTTGTGATTACGGATTTTTGCTAGACACATTTTGAAGATAACATCTTATTTGTACAATGAATGGTTAGGCTAATCAGTGCAAGGGTTTAAATAGTCTTTAGTACATTAGCATAATCACTCGTGAAGCACATGTAGTTTATAAATGAATTAGCAGCTACAAATTAAAGAAGTGCCTGCTTTTTAAAGCATCTGCCCAATTTTAAGGGGGAAAAAAAGGAAAGTTGGGCATTCTGATTTTCAGACCCTCTCAGCCTGTGCACTGTGGAAATGCCTGCTTCCATCTTCCACGCCTGAGCCTGCCCAGCCTGCCATGGGGCTCCAGGGGAAGCTCAAAGGAGGTAAGACTCCATACATGAATGAAGCTTTGCAGACCCCAGTCCTCAATTCTCACCAGTTCTACCTCACTCAAATTCATGATATTTTATGTTATGTTGGGATTAAACTGTTTTAGGTTTTTAAAGTGCTTGTACCTCCCCAGAATTTCAAAAATGTGTATTTTTATAAATAGGATTTTAACAGACATATTGAGTCTGAAGTGAGAAGGATGCATGGTTCCCACTCTGCGCTCCCTCATTCCTGCACCTCTTTTACATGTATTAAGCAAAAGAGGATGATTTCTTCACTGCTCCCTGAGTTCAGACATACCTCAGCCAACCTGACTGCCCATTTCTCTTGGAGCTGAAGAAGACAAGTGCCTGTTCTGAAGTCAGGGATGATGCCTCCTTAAGCCTATACTGAATAAATCCCAGCTGGAAAGACCCTCTGTCACCCCATATCACAACCTCCATTGAACATGCAAAGGTGCACACATGATAAGGTACAGAAGTTTCATTTCCTGGAACAGAAACTGAATGGATAGGATTCTTGCAAAAAGTGATATAGGAAGGGGAATAAGAAATGCTTACTGAGAAAAAGGGACACACAATAGAAATGAGGAGACAGAACCAAAGTGAGAAGAGGTTCATCTCAGCAGAACTGGTAGTTAAATGGAGGACTTTCTTGCCAAAGGACATCATTAACTGTACACGGTTTCAAGATGCAGTTACACAAATTAACTAGACATTTGGGTACTAGACATAGACTTCTGTGGCTTGGGAAGGCAGGAAATTTATAAGGAAATATTCCTGCTTTTGCGCTGTATACCCTTCCCTAGGCATCTGGTTGCCCGCTGTCAAAAGACAGAGCTGGACCAGCCATTTTACGTTATTGTATTTTTTACACCAGGGTGGCACAAGTGGAAGTTAAGAACTGCATTTTCCAAAAGGCAAAGCACAGGGGAAAGTTTTACCCCAAGCAGGCAGGCTGTTCCCTTAGTCTCTTGCTCAAAATCACTTGAACAAGTTCATTCACCTCCCATTCCTCAACACCCAATCCACCCAAAAAACACTGGCAGTGGGTGTGTTGGGGCTATGGTAAACACCTCTTGTCCCTCACTGCCCACCCCAGCCTGCACACAGCCCTGACAGAGGAGACCAACAGGTTCATTAGTCCTTCTCATGCTACAGTTTCATTGTGGACAATTGTCAACTACTTCATGTAGAGCAAGAATTTAGTAAAAACATTTATCTTTTGGCTATATTAGTCTTTTTTCTTTTTTTTTCCCTATAGGGAAAAAGATCTATAGGAAAAAGATCCTACTAGAGCATACTTAGCCCTTCACACACACTAAGTCTTCATAGGTGAATTTGCCTTTTATTTTGGGTGGATATTTTTTTCTATCTTCCTGACTGACTGGGAGCCACTTTGTGGCAGTAATCAGAAGCCTTGCACTGGAAGTCCAATCTTCTGGCTTGATTCCCTAGTGAATGTACTGCTATTTTCATCTTAGGCTGAGGGCAGCCCAGTCACCACTCACACTGAGGAGTATTAAAAATACTTCCCTTGGTTCTCAGAAAGAGAATAATCTAAACTCTAAAACTAACTGAACTGAAAAAAAAAAGAAAAAAGAAAAAAAAAAAAAAGAGGAAGCCTTAGCGTGAAGAGCTATTATTATGTCTTCTCACATTTTGCTGTAGCTAAAAGCATGAGTTGTATATATAACTAATGCACCACCCACCCAAGCAAAAATACTTGCTTGAAAAAGTAAAGGCATGCCTGTCAGAACTCATCCTCTTCCATTCAGTCTCCATTGTGTATTTTTGCTCCTGTGATAAATTAGCCCACTACTTCTCAGGTGATTCTGGCATTTCAAATTTGAACACAGGACATGCTCAAGTAAAATAACCTAGTAACTTCACTGCAGACTGAACTCACGGGGCAGCTAGTACTCAGTAAAGCAAAACTGAAATGTAAAGGTAATGGGGTGAAAGTTTGAGGCCTGCCCTCCACTTGCACTCACACACATTAATGTTTCCATCCTGGTAGCTATAAACACTGTTTACCATCAAACACCTGCAACAGATTTCCAATATTCTCATGCTTGCAGTCTAGGTTCGCATGTAATCTGTTTTGTATGCTAGTGAGCAGCAGAAACCTGAGATTGCCCTGGAGGGTTACAGTTTGTGGGTGGAGCTACCTGTTCACATCTTTCTTCTTAGTGTTCTCATTTCTGTCTTTTTCCTGCAAAGTTCAAAATGTTGCTCTCGGTGTCAGCACTGACTTAAATTCTTTTTATTCATTAAGCATAGCTAACAACTACATCAGCCTAAGCTGTAGTCATTTTCTGGTTTACACAGGCAGACTTCCAGCCAGTGAACAGGAACACAGAAAGATGCACCAAGACACCTCTCAGTCAGTAAAATAACATCTTTGCACCAGCATCTTGCAATTTTAGCTCTAGAACAAGGCTTACGAATATGGAGAGGAGACGAAAGAAATTTTACTTTATCTTTTCACAGAAAGATGGTAGAGTCTGTGACCAGTTATGCTTTTGGAAGGCAGTGCTGACAGAATCTTGACATTTTTTTTGAATTATAAAACAAGGTTGAGAACTTGTAGACAAGACTCCAGACACTCAAAATATTTAGCAACTTTACAGGGAATTTTACAAGGATATTCCAGTAGATCTTGGGCCTCTGCTCAACACCACATCAGGATAGAGAGCAGGTCTTCTCACTAATGCTGCTGCTTTCAGAATCTCAAAACAAGCTCAGGCTCAACATAGTTGGCTCAGGTCCTAACTTTCATGCAAAAGAAAATTATTATCCTGTAACATAATGTCCAGGGAAAACCATAATGTCATTCATTATTCCTGGACTAGGTCACTTCCCCAGTCATCATATGTTTCTCCATCATGCCCTTATGACGCACCCTAATTCCTCCTTAACAACCCATGACAGAAACCTGGGTAGAGTGGGCTGAGAAGGAATTCTATCATTTCTAGGGCAACTGTTCCTTCAGTACATCTGATGTACACAGCAATGATGTATGTGCTTGAAGGGAGAATTTTCACAAATATCTGGTCTGAGTTAGGAAAGGTGTACAACTTGGGAGTAAGATGCTCCAGCAAGTACCATTATGCACATATTTTGCAGCTTGTAGCTGAGGTCAGCATTAACACATTGACATACACTAACTGCTGGCATGCAAGGACAGAATAGGACATTCCAGAAGATCTCTTCTAAGATGAAGCATTTGAGTCTGGTCTCTAGCACTGCAAAGTATAATTGCATTCAGGTATTTATGAAGTTCATTAAGTTCAAAGCCATTCTAGGCCTTTTCTGGGTCACAAGCAATGATGGATGTGATGATACAGTAGAAGAAAACCCTGATCTAAGACTTGCGTATAGGTTTGATCTGAAACCACAGACATAGCTCTGCTCAACATGGGAGAATTTGGATTATTCCCTGTGTATAGTTTTGCCATACAGAGCCTGTTTCCTAGGCTTGGGGTGCACAGGAAGGTCTATGTGCTACTGAGCCCTTCTGAAAAGTGGGGTATAGTTTCCCTATGCTGATATTTCTATGTTTGTTATAAGTTTAAGGCTTTTAAATCATGCAAATGTGTCTAGAGATTGCAATGGGTGTGTGTTTGAGAAATCCAAAAATAAAATAATGTAATGCAGCCAAATACTTAATTACCAACATGTGCATCTGTTGTCAAACCATACGCTAAGTGAGTGGCACTGCTCATTAGTTCTGCTTTCAGGAGCTACCAGGCGTTCGTGTCATCACTACCAAGAGTCTTCTGAGTCTGAATCATCTCCGGAAAGGACAGATTCTGTCACTCATGCAGTCGCTGTTAACAAGAATGCTGATGGCGTAGCAGGTGTTTCCTCCACTTCTCTAAACCTGGAAAGGTTCTGGCACAGCTTCCCTCCAATTTTCCCTCTTCAGAAAGGAAAAACAATCTTTCTCTCCTGGCTCACACGAATAGGCAGGAGGCATGTTCCAATAACTCAGGTATTGGATACAATTGCTCCTATTAACTCTGTTGCCTACAACACTATGTCATTATCGTGCTGTGCTAGGTCCTCAGGAAAGAATGTTAGTTTATCCAGTCCAATCCCTTTTTGTGCAATAAAACTCTGGGCCCAGTGAAACAGAAGGGGGTCTGTGACCCACAGCAGTAAAAAAGGTCCACTCACTATTTAGCTGATCCATTAATTTGGCAGTGGGTTTGAAATGCTCTTGCAAGGTCACTGACTTTAAAAACCTTTAAAACCTTTAAGGGCATATGATGTTCTGCAATGGACTTGGAGAACTTCCTGCGCTTTGTCCACAACAAGCAACAGCCAGCTGGGATCTAAAGAAAGGAGCAGAGCATCACTATCAGCAAAACAGCACCCAAGTGCCAAAGAACAGTATGTGGGGG
The DNA here is from genome assembly GCA_035221455.1 of Xenops minutus. Lineage (NCBI taxonomy): Eukaryota > Metazoa > Chordata > Aves > Passeriformes > Furnariidae > Xenops > Xenops minutus. Next base: position 100,580,021 of record JAWWEE010000105.1, read on the forward strand.
AAAGGATCTGAGCAATCCCAAATATGGGTCACAGCCTGATGAAACATTACAGTAAAAACTCTGCAAAACTGACTGCTCCAGTAGATACTGAATATAGCTCCTGGTTTGCTCTTGTAGGACTGATGAGCTAGGGTTCAGTCACTCCTTCCTAGGGATTGCACAGAGATGGGGCTGATTCCCATGGCTCATGCAGTCAGTGCAGCCTCCTGTGGTTTTGTGGGGGGCTGCAGAAGGGCACTGCTTGCCTCACACCTCATTCTGGCTACTCTCCTTTGGCAGCTATCCACCTGCCCTGGTGTGCAAGAGCTGATCCAGTCCACATGGAGGATGCAACAGAGAACCAAGGAGCCATAGCTGGGCTTCATCCCAGACAGGGCTTTGCTAAATGCCAGTTACATCCCAGTCCAGTTCCACTCAGTTTTCCCAGACTTTCCCTGAGCTAGCAAGACACAACTTAGATCTCTTCCTTCACTTATGAAATGCCTTGTGGCCTTTTATTCAGGGCTTTTTACAAAGGGAAAAACTCAGCAGTTAGCCAACACTGAATGTGGCCAAGCCCAGGCTCTGCTGCGGCATTTGTGTAGGCACAGCAATTCCAAGTTGCACCCAGGTGGCTGCTACAGAGCTGGAGAGGGCAGAGATTCTCCTCTCTCCCTGTGCCCCCTTTTTCTGTGCAACAAAACGGCCAAACCAAATCCTTTTAGTTTTCAAACAGATGAAGATGGCCCAGGCACTCCTTTCCACTCATAATAAAATACACATTTTCTTTTCAGTACAGTGGCTCCCAAGAGCTAAAGTTCAAGCTGGAACATTGAAACTCACACAGCTTAAATCACCAGTGGGACACCTCTGTGCCCAGCCTGGACCTGTTCAGGGTTTGGACAGTACTGGGAGTCTGTGCTCCAGAGCTTTCCTCTGCAAGCTTTCCTGTCCCTGCCAGCTGCAGCAGCCAACACTGCCTACAGCAAATGTGTCACATATAGGTAGGTCACTAAATATCATGCCCAAATGCAACAGCGGACCAGATGCCATTAAAAAAAAAAAAAAATCATGTTGATGTAAGCACTATGCTTTTACTTCCCCAAGTCTGACAAGCCTCCTACACAGCCAGCAGCAAGTAGCTATTTCCCTTGTAATATCATCAGGCTCCAGTAATGTTCACTTGCCTGTTTTTAATCCCCTCTGCAACCCTTCCTACCATCCCTTGATAAACCACTTCCCCTCTACCATTTCACAACTGTCCAGGTTTTTTCTTCTCTCTCCCCACCACATCTGGCTTCTAGACCATTCTCCACTTCTTTCCATTAACATTTTTGAAGTTTATCTGGGCTTGACAGACTTTTTTTCTCCCTTCTTGGTGGTGGAAGGAGGAGGAGGGGGGACCTGCTGCTCAGCCAGCTTTGGCAAGCCTGGGCAGCTCTAGCTGAACTCCCCAGACCTCTGCCAAGAACAGCCTAAATAGGAGCACCAGAAACATCTTTTAATGTCATTTGTATTAATATTTTTGGAATTAGGCACACTTAACCTTGCTTTAAAAACATTAAAAAAGAGAGGGAAAGATTAGCAACCATGTACCACAAAATGTACCACACACAGTACTGTCATAGGGAGGTGGCTACAACACCATGAGGGTCTAAGCCATTTGTATTAAAGGACTATTTTTCCACTACTTTATGTAATAAAATTGTTCTTAAAACAAGACTGCTCTTAGTTTTTGGACAGAAGAAAGTATTCCTGTCTTTGCTCATCCTAAGCAATGTACAACAACAGTGTATATGAAAAAAGAGACCCCGTCCCCTCAAGGTATATCTAAAAGCAAAAAAAGGCAGACCAGGATGAAAAAGACCTATGTGTCTTTTCGCTCTCCAGCTCCTTTCCTTACTCACCTGTTCTCCCTGCCAGGGAAGCAGGGTGGGTTCTGGAAGGCCCCTGGTTTGCTACCTTCCCACATCATCAGGCCCAAAGAGCTCCTCACAATTTCACTCTGTGTGCCTTAACCTTGCTACTGTAACCATCAGAGATTTCTCTCTACTCACTGGACAACCAGCTTTACTATCACACAAGATGTGATAAAGGAGCACTAAAGCAGGAATTTTAAGGAGAGTTAAAGCCAGCCAGATTCCTGGCACCTTCCTTGCTCCTCAACCTTTGGCTTCAGAGGTGTGGTAGAGCCAGCACTATGGGATAGACTCAAAAGATCATCTTTCGAGGAGCACAGCTGGGGGCTTAAGCTGGTTTCCTGGTGTCCAAAGTGAGTACAAACCAGGCCATGAGAGTTTCAGGTGTAAAGGAACTGGAGAGGCTTCTCGTGCCAGAATTGGGGCTGGACTGGGAGGGGGGTTGTTAAGCCTTGAATTGAGGGCACTGCATAATTCACAGCTTACTGCCACCTTCCCCTTCTTCATCCCATACACAGAGCAGCACAAAGGCTTCAGCCAGTGCTGCAAGGATGTCGCATAAGTATGCCAATGAGATAAAATAAATGCTCCAAATCACAGAGGTCTGCCACTGCCTATCCTAAACTTGGGGTTTTATCTTCAATTTGATGATCACCGCCATCTCCATGCCTGAACTCCTGTCCAGATAGAACCAGCAGGTCTACTTTGGGATGGTCTCCACAGCAACTTGCAAACACAAGTGAAAAGCCTCCTTACAATAGCAAAACATAGGTTTTGAAGCATGAAAGGAAGCAAAATAATCTGTAGGAGTAATCTAGATATATATGCACACTTTAGAAGCGAAAACAGATAAGAATCTTTCAGGTGAATTAGAGGGCATATACTTGCAGAAAAATAATGCTTCTTGAGCCTACAATCATTTCATGATTAACATCTACTTCCTTGGCCAAGGAATGCTGGTTTCTATTTTTCCATAGCCCAACCCTTGTTCCTAACTTCTAGATGGGCTTTTGCATTTTAGATGTCTCAGTAAGAGACATCATATTCAATACAGTTCTGTTCGCATTTAATAAATTTCTCAGGCTGTTATTTGTCCCCTTAAATTTATTCTATCTCGTTTAAAAATTACAAGGAATTAGAAATTGCTATATTTCTGTTAGACTTTTTATTTTTTTATCATCTGTCTCTCACTTGCTATTATCAATATGGATCACAGGATAATTCGTATTGTCACAGGCAGAAGAGTCTATGCATTTCACAATGATTTAGAAGTCCCCCAAAGCTTGAAAGAGAACTGTAGAAGTCTTTTAAATGTTTTGGCCTCATATTGTGATGTCTCCTTTCTGAGGAGAACCTTTCTGAGGTGCTTGCAAGACTGGAAAGTTCCCTTGTCTTTCATCAAGAACACCTTTCTCTTAAGGAAAAACAAAAGTTACCATACAACAAGTGTTGTTATTTGCATGTCGGTTTGGGGTAGTGTAAAACTTGCTTTTGGCATCTATGGCAAAAGGCAGCCCAGTTCTGGAGACAGTTAAGTATATGCCTCATTTACATGTGTGACATGATAATCTACAGTACTAATTTTTCTTTCTAGGAAGACAAGAAGGCTGTACATTCAGGCCTTTCCTCATACTTCATAGGAACTGGGAGAGCTTAAACATGACTGAGACAATCTGCACTTCCCTAGAAAGGAATGGGTTTGAGGATTTTTTCATTTATGTCTGTTATATGCTAAAAGTAACTATCATTTTATATTATTATAATATTTTAATTGGGTTTATCTGCTGTACATTCTTTTTTCTGTAAAACAAGATCTGTGTAAGAAATTTGATAAAGTAATTTTATGTTTTCTACTCATTGCTACTAGTTTCACTTGCTGACAAATTAAATTCTGGTCATCTGAGTCGGCCTCTTATTTTAGATCATCATCCCATTTTCCCAGTGTTTTGTCAAGTAAATACATTTGTATGTGTAACTACACATGGAAACCTACAAATGATCTACATGACACTCTCTCAGTTTGCAATTTAGAAGAAACTAGTTCTTCTAGAATAAGTTTTTAGGTTTCATAATCACTTTCCATCTCACTTTTCAAAGCTATAGCATTACCAAACCTCTATTGTCTTCTGCATACAGAAGATATTTTATTAGCTGACATCCACTTCCTTACTTCAAAGTTATTACAGCCTTAGAGCTTGGCTATGAGTGGGAAATGACAGCTTGGAGAAATGCCCTGTGAATGCATCTGCACCATGGTCTGTACAAGCGCTAGTGTATTGAGGCAGGGCACTGACCCTTTTACTCTTCACACACCGTCCAGCCAAGCATAGATCCCTGTGCTTCCCACGGTGCCGAAGGACTGCACGTCTCCCTCTGCTCATTAACCAGCCAGTGATGGGCTGGGTGAACTGACCCACTCCAGAAGGCAGTTCAGATCCTGGCCATGCTGTTCTGAGGAAAACAAATAAAAGAAGAATTCAAGCCAAAAATTCCAGGAAGGGCTGAAAGAACAGTAGGATGTGTCCAAGAGTCAGAGGCATATGGGCTATCTGCACTAGGCAACCAAAGGGGACCAGGGCATGGACCCAAACGCTGGCACAGCATCACCACGCTGCTCGACTGTCAGTGCTGTCCTTGGCACAGTCTCATCCCAGGCAACCAGCTCTCTCTCACACAATGCCTGGACGCTTTCAGCAATAACCAGGGACCATTTCCAATACACTGTTTAGATGGCCCACCTTGTTGGGGTGGGAGAGGAAGAAAATTTATGGTCAAAGCAATGACAATCCAGCTGGACTTGTGGCCAGTGAGCAGTTGCCTGGCCCATTTTATTCACTAGTGTAGAAGCAATCTTGAATGCAATTCATTCAGCACAGAGAACTTCCCAGAACGGGCACTACTTCTTACTAGGGCTGCCCCAACTGCTCCAACATAGCAAATTCAGCCTCATTGTATTCTTCTGCTCCCTGAGATATTTCTGTAGAGTGTATTTAATCTCCCCAGTCTTCATGCATTGTCTGGGCTGATTCTTAATTGACAAGAAAATTAGATGACTGTATCTATTAGGCCAGAGCACTATTTCACCTTGATCTGGCCCTCAAACTGAAATTGTATATTGCATCTCCAAGCAGCAATCTACTATCTTACAAAACTCTCCTCCTCTCTCATGGTCATTTCACCCCTGAATCTAAGCTTCTCCTACTAGATTCAATTCCAAATACGTTAAGTACAAACTGAGATCAGCAGAGGCAAGTTATAGGAAAAATAAAGATCCTGTTTAAAAGAAAAGCAAGTTCTGATTAAGTTAATGCTACTTAACAATTTCTATTTTCAAAGTGCATTACAAACATGAAATAATCTTCACAATATCCAAGGGAGTTAGGTACGTAACCATTTTTTATGCATCTTTTGCAGATGAGGTGAACAAGAGGATAAAATCACCTGCTAACTTAGGGTTTCTTCATTTTTTGAGCTGTTCCATTCCAAACAAACCAAAGGATTTCACATCAGAGGCCACATGAAAAGCATGACTTTCTTGTCACTTTTCCATGACACTGTGACACCACTGTCCTGACAAAAGCTTCCACTGTTTGACAGATGCAGAAAATACATAACATGTTAGGAAATTGATGTCTTCAGGCTGAATTAGCTGTCCCCAGGCTGAATCTTCTTACTTTTTCTAAATGCAACTGATGCCATCAGATAACTTCTACAAAAGGAATGGATGTAATTTTCAAACCTTTTGTAAACATAACTAATGTCATCAGATAACTTCTACAATAGAAGTTGCTTAATAAAGAAAAGAACTTTGTGTTTCAAGCATTGAGTAAGACTACATCATGCAGAGAATATATATCAGATAGGCAGGTTCATATAAATTCTACTGTATAAAAGATGTAATTTTTTTACCCCTTGGTGTGCTTGATTTGTGGAAACCTCTACCTCACACCCTCTAGATTAAGCAATATCTCCTTTCTAAATTAGACTCTGTGTCTGTGTTTAGAGAGCTCATAAAATCATCAACAAAAGGAACTAGGACAAGACAACATCAGGAGCTGTTGGCACTCAGCCTACAGCTCAAACCACTGGACAGCGTTGCGTCTCACAGCTCAAAGAGATTCACAGGTCCAAGGGGAGAAAGGGCAAGCATGCAAAAGAGCAGAAATCTGCCTGCTGCAGTACATCTGCATTAGGTAAAAGGATAGATATATATAAACAATGAAAAAAGCAAGTGGCTGGACAGCCAGTGACTAACAAAGTCCGTTAGTTCACAGCATTTCTGTGAACGCTGCCTAGGTGTTTATTGTAAAACTGGTATCACAGAGACTTTCTTATAAAGTATTAAGGTGAAACAATGTTTAGCTCATAATGTTTTTTAACATTAGGAAATGCATTAGGAAATGCAGATCTGTCAGTTTTTCTCCTTGGGTGCTTATCATCTTCCCTCTCAGTGGTTGCAGTGATTTCTTACACGGCTTTGCTACCTTGTCCCACCTCAGCCCCACAGTTCTACTTAACTCTGCTGCTGCCCTTATCAGTCCTGATGCAGTATGGTGTTTGTAATTAAATGAAGGTGACCAATACAACCTTGCTGCAGACCTTCCTTCCTTCCCAGAGCTGCAACCTTTCCTGTGCTTCAGCCTCTTGCTCATCTATGGCTTGAAATCATTATGCACTAGTTGCAAACACAAGTGAATAAATTAGAGCAATATTCAAATAAAGGGAAGAAAAAGAGGAGTAACCGAGAGGGAGACTAGGAAACCAAGGAAGAAATGCTAATTAATTCAAATTGATTGATTTGCCCTGTTTGCTCAAAAAATTAATTACCAAAAAAAAATCATAAATTAAGAATTAAAAGCTCACAATAAGAGGAGCCAAAAGGTTTTCCTCTGGAATCTATTATGAGTATCTGAAAAGGGATGGGATCTAATTAGACATTATTTTGCATCAAGATGACCTCATATGATAATTAGAGATATGCTAAATTACTTGGAAATAATTGCAATGATTGGATATTCTCCATGACTGCCAGTTTGGGAGCTTTCATCTTCACATTGATTCTCCCCACCTCAGTTTCTTTCAGTTGGGAGTTGGATCAATAACAAGTATCTCACATGCCCCATCAGGTGTCACATTTTTTAGACACTTAAAAGGACAACAAAGACATAAAATTTTCATGTAATAAAATCATGATCTAAATATGTGGCAAGTACCCCACATAGTTACTTGCACTTCTTGCATTTCCTAAGCAAGGCACTCACAATGTAAACAAATACTATTAATTTTTATCTTTACAACTAATATAACCACAAACACTTTGGGCTTCTAAAACATACTGCTCTGGGACTGAGTTGAATTTTGCATATTGCAGAAATGTTAGCCCAAGCTCTAACAAGGGTCAGTTGCTAGTTCTGTCCTATGGTTTAGCTCAGCAAAACAACCAAATTCCAGCTACCTTCAGTGGCTACAAAGAGGGCGGCAAGACAAGTCTGGCACCCTGGGCTGCAGACATGATGGGTTGATGTGGTAAGAAAATGCTAGTCATGCTAGAAAACATTCACAGATAAGCTAAGTCAGAAAGCAGGGTCAATGGTAAAGTGAGAAACTGGAATAAGGCAGAAAACAGCTACAGCAGATCCTCCTGTGTTTCAGCATCTTTCTGGAGGAAGGATCGAACTGCAGTGAGCAAAAGACAGATAAAAGTGAGCCTGCATACCCTGAAGTGCAACCTGAGGAAGGGAACAGCTTTCAAGTTGCCCATAAGGCTATGAAAGGCACAAAGGATAAGGGCTTGCACAGCTACATCAGCCCCTGCATGGGGCCAGCTGCAAATCCAGCTGGACAGAACAAATGCAGAGTCTCCTCCAGAAGGAAAGAAAATGAGTGCATCAACCTTCACATCCGCGTGGCAGTGAAGTGGGTGAGATAGGCAACTTTGTTTTTGTGGAAACAGCTAAAGATGTCATAGGGTGGGTACAGCTAGTATAACTGGTCTCCAGAAACATAATTACAACATATCTTCATTATCAGTGTCTGCTTTTGAGCCCATTTCAGAAGGCATGGATATGGATCTTCCTGAAGGCCAGCACACAAAGCTGGCTTTAAAAGGAAGGCTTACAGACACTGGCTGTGTTCAGCTGAAGAGAAAGCAAACAAATGGAATCACATGAAATAGCTACCTACTGATGTGGCAACGTGGAGGATGCACATCTGCTCAGTGGAGGACTGTGCTCTTCTGTCTGAGAGGCAGCAACAGACTAGGGAAGAGGGAATTACTGAAGCTCTATGGCAAAGCATGACAGAGAGTTAAGAGTAGAGCTCAACAGTGGCTCCCACAATCATTGGCCCAAAGATTTGAAGGGAGAACAGCAGAACCCTAAAAAGCTCCAGCAAACTAGCACCACCCAAATACTCAGTAAAAGTGCAAGTCCACACAGCTCAGACCTGCAGAGGTACCTGGGCACTTCAGTATCCATGCTGCTCTGTGCCTTGCCATTTCAGTATGGAGAGCAAAAGGTGATGTGATTTGTGCAGCTATAAAACATGTCAGCATCTGAACTGGGAAGAGAAGGTACATTTTCCACATCCAGGGCAACAACCGACAGCCACAGGGCTCTGTGTCTCACCACTGACATCTGTGACTATTGGGACAACCCAGCCATCACAGCCACATTCATTTCTAGAATGGCTTCCTACATCTTGGCTGCTACAGAGGTTCAGAAACAATGCTTTTAATATTTTGTGGTATTGACTTACCCATTCATTGTTTAGTGACATTAGCACCCATGAATAATCATAAAATTAAAGAAAAAAAAAGATAATTAATATTTAACTTTGCCAGAGGGATGTACTTAAGGGAGAAACCATGTTTTAGAAAGAGCAGCTGATATTTGTCAGCTGAAGAACAAGGCTAATTAGATGCATCAGGCACTGGTGACACGAAGTTGAAAAACAGCTTGTCAACTCTGAAATGACTTATAGCAAATGATTATATATAAAGATGCTTTGTTATACACTCACACACAGGTGTGTTCCTCATTTTCCAAATACTTCCTGTGCCTTTTGTTCCTGTAGTTAAACAGGTGCAAAGCAGATTGCCCACTCATAGATACCCCATAATTATATTTTAGGTAGAGCAGATATGTGGTCCATTTTTTGTGCCCAAACAAACAAGGTGTTGAACACTGAAGTACCCTCAATTCTCACTGATTTCAGTGGAAGATGGTCAACAACTTATAGGATCAAAGGCTTGATGTCTGAACCACATAAGGAAAGTGATGTAGGGGATGAGGCAATGAACCAGGGGGCCAAATTCATATCTGTTGTAATGTTGGTTGACTGCAGCCAGACAGTTCATTGATCATAGCAAAGGATTTGCCCCAGGGTGTTGTAATTTAAAACAGATTGACATTAATCTGAAGAACAAATCACCCAAATCCTAAACTCTGATCTGATGCAAGTCAGATGCAATATGACAGCAACTCAATCTCCTGGGCAGCAGAGCTGCTAGATTCAACTTCATACTCATTTCCAAATGGTGTTTGTAAGTTCTTGAATGTTGCTGGAATAGGCCCAGCAAGGAATAATTTATCCCAGGTAGAGGTATACTTATCCTTCAGGATATGCAAAACTGCAAGGAAAGTGAAGCTTCAAGGGGGAACAGAGTGCAAGTACTGAGAAGGGGAAGGGGCCACTTCAGCAAGTAAGCACTTGACTAGTGAATGAGCAATGCTAATTCTGAGCAGGCAAAACAGAAGCATAAATTCTGAGACACCAGTTAAACCTTAATCATGAAGTACTCTAAAAAGCTTATTAACTTACCTAGGAAATTGAACACAAACTAATTGTTTGTATTGAGCTGCTCAAACAATAAAAACATTTTAGTTGTCGTGGAAGTAATTTGTTTAACACAGTATTTGAACTGTCACAAAAGGAAAAGACAGTATTTCTCTCGGTCCGTAATAAAATCACACCAATACACACACTTTGTCACCAGAGAAGAATATTTTAAAGCTGTACATAGCACCTGCAATATATTTCTTGTATTTATAGTCCTGGTATGATTGGTTTCTAAAGAAAAATTATTTCCACAGACAGCATGTTTTGTTCCTCCTCGTTACTCATATGCAAGAATGAAAGATCTATTACAACATACTCTTCCTTCTACCTGCTTTGATGAACTGCCTCAAAGCTCTCTGGGGAGACTGCTGCAAAGCCTGTGACTTACAGCTTACGCTCAGAAAGCAGATACTGGATTGCAAGAGCAGACTCAAAGGTCAGTTCAGAACAGCCCAGGCAGCAGATTGCTGTTCCATTTCTAAAAGCAAAGGATACCGCTGTGGTACAGGTGATTCCCCTCAAGCCTATACCCTCACAAAGAAAAAACTTAACAAATCTGCCTTTAGGGACAAATGTAAAAAGTTCAACTTGAAACTCTAACACCTGTTTCACAGAGACTTCTCCAGATTGCATATTATTTAAAAATTGCTGTTTACCTCTGCACAGTTTCTCACTAAGTCAGTTAATGATTTCTATGTCTGCTCGGTTTTCCAAAGAGCGTGTTTTGTTCTGCTCAGGTCTGTGTAGCATGCCCATCATTGTGATATCTCACCACCTCCCTGCAGTGTGACAACCCACTTCCCTGATGTGCATCTGTCACACATTGATCTGTCTTTTTTTCTCCTCCCATAGAGAAATCTTCAGAGATGAAAATAAATATGCAGTTCACTTTTCAAAAATAGCTATATAATGCACTTATTCTTTCATATATTATATATATATATTATAAAATAGTTATTGGTGCCTTCTATTATCTGTACTTTCAATAATGAAGGAAGAGTTGAAGAAATGTTTCTTAGCAAAGTATCCAGGTTTCCAGTAGCACATACATTTTACTGAAATTTATTTCACAGGCTTGTGTAGGAACCTCACAAATTTAGCAGAAGCAAAAAAAGGGAAATAATTGTTACAGAGCCTCAGACAATCTATCAGGTGTTCATGCGACACACGTTGTAGATAAGCCCTGAGATCTCCAACTGGACATAACAGATACCCAAATTTAACAGCCAGTAAGATAACATCGTGACTAATGGTGAGCTTTGTACTCACATCAGAGGTGTGACCACCCTACTTTGCTGATGCCTCTGACCTGGAGAAGCTGATTGCTTTGTCCTTTGTCACATGCAGGGTTATAAACAGAAATTGGGGCATTAAGACAGAGCCTTGTGGTCCAATTATGTTGTAACCAGCATGTTGCTTTCATAGACCTATGTGCATCTGCAAAGAGAGGCAATTGACACACTTCCCACTGCATTTTTTTGCAAGCACACATGCAACTGCATCACCAAATGTGCAGCACCTACACATGGCTTTGGCTATTTCCTCAAATCTATTTTCTTTTAACCCTTTCAAGCATTCTAGAGTGGTTAATTACAGCTTTAGAGAGAAGCCTAGGAAAACACAGCAGTATATTTCCTAATGATACAGAGGTTTCAATACACACATCTGCATAGCATTCATCATTTTTCTGAACAGTCCTGTACAAAACAGCATTTCTGTCATTACATTTTTAATGTAACAATTCCCACGGGAAACTGTCGATGAGGGCTAGGATACAGATGAAGAGAAAGCAGAAAGAGTGAAAGATGAAGGGCTGTTCTCAGCCCACAGATGAGTGATGGTTCTTGTAGGGGCTTATCATTAAATAAAGATGAATGGTAAATTCTGCCATTTTTAGTAAAAACTACTAAACCAAGAGAAAGGCTGGATTTGATGCAGGTGTTTTTTAAGTGAAGAACTTCCTTGAGAATAAGAAAATGTTTCAGATTTCAGGTGTGGAAATCATCAAAGTCCATGGATACTTCTGACAACAACCAGAGCCAAACTGGCTCTTTTAAATCCTTTTCCCATGACTGAATCTGCAGAGCAGATCTTGGAACCCCTACAGATCAGATCACAGTGGGGAGGACTTTGACACAGGGCTACAGGGCCACCAGCTATCAAAATGCTGTGGTGGCCCAAAAAATCCAATTGAGCAATGGCAAGGCTATCCTAATGCCCCACAAACACTGTTTCAGGGCAGTTTGTACTGAGATACATCACTTGTGAGTAGGAGCACGTATCCTGTAAGTTTTCACACTCCAGCTCACCATCGGTAACTCATTAACTCAAATGCTTGCAACTGTCTGCCTATGACTTTATAGTCTGACCTTGGGAAAGCCAGTCTCACTTGATTCTGTTAATCTATTAATTGCTCCCTGGCAGGTGCTGATCCTCCTTGTCTTTTTCTGAAATGGAGATGTGGTGGATTCAGGCAGAATTGTGCCTCAGATTCCCCATCAGAAAAGTTGAGATAGTAATATTTACCTACATCAGCAAGTAGTTTGGATTAATCCTTTCAAAGCTTCTTAAAATATAGATAAGAAGGAAAAAAAACAAAAAACAAAAACAAACTTTTAATATAATTTTCTCTGTGTAATTAAAAAAAAAGGGCACAAAAAGCTGTCTTTCCAATAAATAAATAACTGTTTAAAAGAATTCAAAATTTATCAAACTACTCACTACTTTAACACCTGGTAAAAAAGCAATACCCTTTGAGTAGTTAATCTGACCTTATGTTTAATTAGAACAAATTCAAAGGCAACAAATCACTTGTGATTAAAATAACATGTTTCCTGCCATTTCTTTTTATGAAGTTCAGTCAAATTTCACATTTTGTATTTTAAGCCTTTGAATACCTGGGACCTTGGGAAATATCAACCTTCAGCCTTACCTCTGTGCCTGGGAAGATGATGGAACAGATCCTCCTAGAAGCTGTGCTAAGGCACATGGACGATGGGGGTGATTTGAGACAGCATGGCTTCACCAGGGGCAAGTCCTGCCTGACCAACCCTGTGGCCTTCTGTGATGGGGTAACTACATCAGTGGACAAAGGAAGGGCTACAGATGCCATTTATCTGGATTCTGTAAAGCCTTAGTCATGGTCCCCCACAACATCCTTCTCTCTAAACTGGAGAGAAATGGATTTGATGGGTAGACCACTACATGGATAAGAAATTGGGTGGACAGTGGCATCCAGAGGGTGGTGGACAATGGCTAAGAGTCACAATGGACATCAGTGACAAGTGGTGTCAGGAAGGGGCCTGTATTGGGACCAATGTTATTTAATATCTTCATTAATGATGTAGACAAAGGGATTGAATGCACCCTCAGCAAGTTTGCTGATGGCACTAGGCTGAGTGGTGCTGTTGACACACCTGAAGGATGGGATGACATCCAGAGGGACCTGGCCAAGCTCCAGAAGTGGACACATGGGAATCTCATGAAATTTAACAAGATCGAGTGCCAAGGTGCTGCTACTGGAACAGGACAACCCCTGGTATCAAACTAGGCTGGGGAATGAACAGATCAAGAGCAGCCCTGCCAAAAAGGACTTGAGGGTGCTGGTGGATGAGAGGCTGCACATGACCTGGCAATGTGCACTTGCAGCCCAGAAAGCCAATTGTATCCTGGGCTGCATCAAAAGCAGCATGGCCAGCAGGTTGAGGGAGGTGATTCTGCCCCTCTACTCTGCTCTCATAAGACCCCACCTGGAGTCCTGCATCCAGCTCTAGCAAACCCAGCAGGGGCTAGAAAGATACTGACCTATTAGAGTGAGTCCAGAGAAGAGCCACCAAGATGTTTAGAGGAATGGAGCTCCAGTTTTGTGAGGAAAGGCTGAGAATTGGGATAGTTCAACCTGAAGAAGAGAAGGCTTCAGGGTGACCTAACTGTGGCTTTTCGGTACCTGAAAGGACCCCACAAGAAATATGGAGAGGGACTTCTTACAAGGGCACATAGTGACAGGACAAAGGGGAATGGCTTGAAACTGAAAGGAAGTAGGTTTAGATTAGATATTTGGAAGAAATTCTTTACTGTAAGGGTGTTGAGGAACTGGAACAGTTTGCCCAGGGAGGCTGTGAATGCCCCATCCCTGGAAACGTTCAAGGCCAGGTTGGATGGGGGTCCAAGCAACCCAGTCTAGTGAAAGGTGTCCCTGCTGACAGTAGGGGTTTGGAACAAGATGATATTTAAGGTCCCTTCCAACCCAAGTCATTCTATGATTCTATGAATACAATTTAACAAGAGCCAGCTCGATGACATCTTGGACAAAAGCTGCCTGCACCAGGAACTATCACTGAGACATGGTGCTACCAGCATTCCCATATACTATGCCAGATGTGATGTGCACCCTGGTAGGATGTCATGGGGGTATACAGATCAGTCATTTGGTTAGTCAAAGTCATAAAATTGGCTCAAGTGGAATCCACAAGAAGGACTTACATATGCAAAGGGAGATGGTTACAGGATGTCCGTCCACATCAAAGGCCATCATTCAGGTCCATGCCTGAATTGCTCTTCACTGCAGTAACTTCCATCCAAGAAGTCTTGGCCACAGTAGGAAGCGCAGAAGGCACATGCAAGGTCCTTTGTGCAAGGTAAAGAGCATATGTGTGGGGGAACATAAGAAGGGAGTCCATAAACAGTAGCATATGCCCTTTGATAACGATGACTTTTATAAGGTATTTGTTGTTAATTATTAATATTTAAATATTATTTAACATCTTTAACAGTAACACTTCTGTAGGTATAGGGTGGGACACAGTTAAGATATGAAAGCCTTTGATAAAATTTTGGTTTTATCACACATACACCAGCACAAGGTATGGCTGTGTAAGACTCTGAATATGAGACAATACTGTAAAGGTTTCACTTTAAAAGAAAAGATGGCAGGTGACTGTTGGAGTAATAAAGAGGTTTAACTTTGTAGTGGCTTAATGCATTGGTCTGAGTGTTTGCAAACAAGATAAATGTTTTACTACTGTGTAAAAGCTATAGACAAGGTCAGGCTCTTTTTCAGTGTATTTGTACTGTCAGTGTTTGAGCATCCAGCAACTTTGGTGACATTACAATGTGACAGACTGCAGATGTGGTGTCCACTAATGACCACTATGTTGATCAAAATACAAGACAAAGCAGCTAAATGATAGCTACAGCATCACAATGCCTACAACATCAACGCATTAGGAAGTTGACATGATTTCAGAAATATTGCTATTTCTTTCATAGGAGCGATCAGTTTTGCCCACGATAACTTTTACATACCTTAGCACAGAATTTCAAGTCTGGACTTAACTAACCTAGCTTTGGTTCACATTTAACGTCATCTTCATGGTACCTCTCAGTAGAAGAAATCATGAATGAAAGAGGACAAGGAATACAGTGAATCTTCTCCTGCTTCAGGCATCCATCTCAAATAATCCCATTTCTCCAGCCAGGTAGCTGGATTACAGAATCCATTTTGGTTTGGTTTTTAATCAATTATTTTTCATCTCAGAATGCCCCATGAATGCCCAGCAGCAAGCTGATAATATAACTGGTAAGTGATTAAGGGATGCCTGTATGTGGAAATAAAAACCTAACCTTAGTTGCAATAGAAGGCACATGATGCCAACAGCCCCTAAGAAATCCACAACCTGCCCCAGCAGAAGTCAAGCTATGACTTTTTAATCATTGCACACAAGTGCAAAAAAAAAAGTATAAAAACCTCTTGTTTGCATGTAAATTTCAAAGGTGTAAATGAATCCACAAAGCTTGTGGCACTCAATACTCATGTCCTATATATTTCTTCTTAGCTATTATAATATATAAAAAATATTTATTTGACAGACTTTATTAGTACAGAGGTTAATTGCCTTTCTCTGACACATTTTCACTGCCTACATCTGTGTCACAACATTATTTGCTTCATTAGTTTTTAAAGTGGAACAGCTAAAACTCAGATTATTGTAATAATAACGTGTCTATAACTGTGCTTCTGCACCACACTATCTGCTTGCAATTCAGCTGATGAATCACCTATATTTCAAGCAAAGCTGGCCTTGCATTTGGAGGAATGCCAGGAAAACAGGTCAGTGTTATCAGCTGTAGGCACTGCTACCCCTTTTCATTTCCTTTACCATCTTCCAAAAATAGTTCTCTCCTGCAAGAAGGTACTGAGAGTTAAGATGACAGCAGCTGAAATATTCCTTTCTCTTTATTGTGAAGCTTTATTTCTTATTGCACCTATTTTTCAAGTTTGATTTGTGGTTTTAGCAAAACACAAGATTTGGCTAGAAGTTCTGGTCTTTAGGCCATTACTCAGCAGAGCACATTGGTGCTGACTGAATGATTAAGTAGGAAAAGGATTAGTTGTTTGTGCTGAAAAATCTCCAGAAACCTCAGACACACACCAGCACCTACTGAGAAAGGACAAAGCAGAAATATAAGTTTCCTGCTGTGAAAATGTGCCTGTCCCAATGGAACATCTCTATCTTGCAGCCCATGCCCAAAAAATCTGAAGTGCCAATGTGATTTTGTGATAATGGCCCACCACAGCAAATGATAAGAGCACAAGACCACTGCTGCCCCAAGCAGGTAACAATCCAATTAAGGCAGTAACAGAAAGCAGACATACAGAGAGCATAAGGAAACAACAAAGCAACATGGCCATAACACTGCTTTTTTTGTTTTTTAAGACTGTGCTTGATCAGGAATTACAGAATACGATAGCTGAGATTGAGCACACTGTCCCAGGGGGCTCTTCCTGCCCTCTGTTCCCATGTCAGATGAAGGCAAGAAGTCACGTGCGGCACAGCTGCTGCCCAACCATGGCTGTGTCTCTTATAAAAGGGATCACTCTCACACTGTGGATGAGTGTGTGAGTCAGCCGGAGCATGTCCTTTCGCTTTCTGTCCTGAATGTGCCTCTGTGCACAGCTCACTACCTAACTCAGACACACGCTCATTGGGCATCATGTCCCACAAAAAATCGCCCTTCACCACTGATGATATAATGCTTTTTAACACTCCTGACTTTACCGTCTTAATGACTTCCTTGTCGTAGCCTACCTTCCTCCAACAATTTCTTTTCCTTCTCTTCCTCATTGTGTTCCCTATTCAATGTAAGAGGGATTCTAGGAACATTTCCTGACCTTTTGTGCCTTCAGTAATGTGAGAGTACAGAAGAAAAACATCTGGAGGAAAGCCCAGATGCAACAACCTCAAAAAGGTCCTTCCAGACCATCCGTGTGGCCTGTCCTGTGCAGCTCCTGGAAGCATCCAGTGTCAGTGCTGTCCTGGTCTACTCACCCCAGGCTCCAGCCCCAGGCCAGCATATGACAGGAGAGCTAACCACAGCTGAGCAGGACAAGTCCCCCCACTTGTACACCCACTCTGCACAGTCCCACCTCATCCCAGAGCCATCAGTGCAGATGCAGCAAGTTCATCCCAGAATGACTTCACTCCCAACAGCACAGGTGAGCTGGCCTTCAACAACTTCCTGACCAGAAGGGGCTTACTCCCTGCTGCTGGTCACAAGGGTGATATGCACAACTTTGAAATGCCACTAGCCAGAATGTCAGTGGTTTCATCCCAAGCTATGCCACAGCTTGCATGGGCAGCCCTGAGCTGGTTTTGTACAAGCTCGCCATGACATAGCCTGCTCCCAAAAGAGCAGCAAGGACCTCACTTCAACCACCTGCCCAGCTTTGTTCCCAGTTCTGAGCAGCTGATGGCTACACTGCCTTTGATACCCAGTTCAGTGTTAGCTCAGGCACAGCTAAAAGCACATCTCCAAATCACAGGATAAACCCAGCACCAGCTGCCCATCTGCAGTGGCTGCTCCCTGTGCAGCTATTCCCCTGCACATCCCTTCCTCCCCCCTCCACTCACTGCAGAACAAAATCACTGAGTACAGTGCACACGGGCAAGAAACATAATTACACACACACACACTATCTTGAGCCCTTCATAATTACATTTTAAATTGGTTTACTCAGAATCCTTTCAGCTAATCATTTTCACCCAAGTCTAATCAACTCTAAGCACTAAAATAAATATATAGCATCTTTACCTGGTGTAGCCCCTCTCTTCTGCCTTAGGCCCTCATGCTCTAGTTTGTTGGGCATTGGGAATCTGGATTTGGCAAGTTTTAGGTTCCACTTTCATTATGAGCAAGCACTAGACTTTCATTCTAAGCCACCGAAATGCAGGGCAAAATTCACACGTGCAAACAAGTGGCAGCTTCCGCCTCTGTGGAATCCCACAAATATTTTCTTCACTTTCAGTTCCTGCCCCTCTGGATAGCTCATAAATGTATGGCTGAAAAAGAATGCAAAAACTTGATGCAAACAGATGCCTGATTCTCATACAGAATCAGTAAGTAGCTTACTTTCCCTCACAACTGAGTCTGAACCAAAGATGGCTAAGCTCGGTCTGCTACGAGGGAAGAAGTTCACAGTTTCTTACTTGCTATGCGAATGTTCTTACACAACTGTAAAATCTGCATTTTCATGAGCAAGTCAGCATTTCTTTGAGCTGTCTCTAGCCTATACTTGCCTGCCTGCAGCTTGCATTCACAGTTTAGGAAAGGAGACTTGAAAATTCAACCCCAAACATCTTCAATTTAATTCATCAGAACAGTGTGTTTACCCTTCTAGTTGCCTCTCTCCCTTACCTTTCTGTGTTAGTCCTGTGTTGGCTGGAGCCAGGCTGCTGGTATAAAACCCTCAGGACTATGAAGGAGAAGGGCAGTCATTTTCCCTTATTTCATACACACCCTTACTAACTCTCAGCACCACAGCAGTGTGAATCCAGCTCTCAGCAAAGCTTTAATAGCAAAGCTGAATGTGCGAAGCTGCATTACTTTTAGAATATACTACACTGTTCTGCATATTCACTGGTATACACAATGCTCCATCTTACAGCACAGAGTGCTTTCCAGCCACCAAGCCCAGTGCTTTACTCTTACCATTAAATTAAGTTTCCCGGAACTCTGTAAGACTGGCTATTTTTAGCTCCCCTTTGTGGGTGGTGAGGGAGAAACCAAGAGGTGAACTGCTTTGCTTGAGGGCTCGGCATGGGCACTGTCATCTACCTCCACATGGCTGCCAACAACCAAACCCAGCAGGAGTGCCCAGTCCCTAACGCCAATTACTGAATTTTCACTGGTCTGGGGGAGGTGGGAGGAGAGATGGATTGCCCTGCTCCAGAGACAGAAAAACATGTCAGTATTTTAATCACTGGATGGAAAAACAAGCAAGGAGGAAATTAAGTTTCCAAAATACATTTTTTTTTTTATCCACATCATGAGTTGCCTCACCTGCTACCAGCTGGCTCACAGGGATTATTTGCCCTTGGGCTTTGCCTTCTCTTGCCACATGCCCTCCTCAAGCAGCTGTGACCACATCGTGCTCCCCTCAGCACTGACTCCCTGCCTCTCCACAGGACCTGAGCAAGCTATTTGCCCTCAGCCAACTCTTGTTTATGGGTTCTGATACAAAAGACAAGTGTTCATGTGGCATACTGTATCTAGGAAAATGTCATGCTTCATACATTCAGTTATCAACCACTATGCCAAGTGCTTTATGTTATCTACAAAAAGCAGACTTCAGAGGGAAATGAACTACGGCAAATCAAAGTCTATTACTAGGAAAGAGAGGAGAGTTGTAAGCCAGGCTTGCAGCATTCTTCCAGCTGCATAACTTTCTAAACTACTTTACCCAGCTGAAGAGTTAATAAATGGTCACCCAGTTGCAATCAAAAATAACAATTCATCTACTGCTACTCAGAAGGGCTTTTCTGAGCCCCTGGGACATAAGCGCAGCAGGCAGCAGTGCACTGGTTCAGACAGCAACAAGAAGGCTGAAAAATGTCTCACACCTCCCCATCAGCTGAGAGGGAAACAATGAGAAAGTCCCACTCATCCCACCCAGTGTCTCCAGAAGCCACTGCCACCGACCTCCAAACTGCGAGCAGGGCAGCGTTTCAGCTTTACGCTGCTGTCTGCACTGCCCGGGCAAGGAGTGCTGCTGCGAGTGACTGCTCAGCAGGACAGGGTGGGAACCTGCACAGCCTCAGCCCTGATGCAATGAATTCACTTCTCACCGCTCTTCCATTATTTCCCACCCCCCACCATTGATACACACTGCAGCAGTGCCTGTGCCAGAGCTGCTCCCACCTGCAGAAATCCCTCGGCCCCTGCAGTCTCCCATTCTGCAGGCTTGAGCACAGCATGGGGAGCAGAGGACAAACAGCCCCATCCACCAGTTACCTCTGTAGCCAAGTCTATAGCACTCAAAAAATAATACAGGTATTTTTATCGTAGTACAAACCAGTTCAATGCTGGTTCACAGGAATGAAAAAGAAAAAAAAAAAAAGTATTTTTCTGATCTTGATTCTGAAAGACTGGGAGCCACTGAATAAGAGGTGCCATTGAAACATGCCAGCTCTTCTGGAATCACGGAAAAGGGGTATGAAATTCAGAAATTAAACCTTAACCCAAGCTTTACAGCTGCTTGTTTGTTTTGGGTCAAGACAAAATCAGGGGCCTGGATTCATTAAAACTTCAGTAGTTTGGACTTTGGACTTGCATCTGGATTTGACAGTGTGGGTGTACATATATCAGCAGTGAGGAAATTACCATAGGAAATTAAAGGCACCAACACACAAATCTGCAGCCAGTAAGAACAATAAAGAGGAACTGTTTAAATGTATCAGGAAGAAACAAAATCCTAACAATGGGATAGCTCCACAGCTAGATAGGAATCTCAAAATTGTCAGTCATGATTCATAAAAGCAGAAATATTCAATAAATATTTCAGGTTTGCATTTGGAAAGTAGTGGGATGATGTATTCTTATCTCACAGTGATAAGGAAACACTTTCTATTCCATCAGTTACTTAGGGGAAAGTTAAACAGCCACTATCAAAACTGTACATTTTTCCATCAGCAGCACTTGGTAAGTTGCACCTCAGCATACTAAAGAAATGTGCCAAAGAGTTTTTCAAAGCATTTGTGTTGATTTTTCACACTTTCTGGACCACTGGAGAACCTCCAGAAGACTGGGAAAAAGCTCACTAGGCATCACTATTTAAAACAAGGAGTCTGGGCAACTACAGGCTGGATATCCTAACACTGATCAAGGAATTAAGTGGATTAATAGGAAGAGTTAACAAGATAAGTTTTTTTCCTACCCTCCCCATATTTTTATGACTAGTACTTCCCAGTGCAGCACCTGGCCTGGAGATGACATAACTCAAAGTCCCCTCTGCCTCCATGTCTCATTTGCGCTGCACCTTCATCCTGCTCAGATGGACCTGTGTGCATTAGAGTTGAAAAAGGCTTAAAGAGGGCAGCTGATAAAGGTAGCTGTGTCTATGGCATGGGTTTCAACATCTGTGAGGCATTTAATGCAGTCCCACATGGCATTCTGATTAAAATAATTAGCACTATCCAGAATTAATGTACCTCATATTAAATCAATTAAAAGCTGGTGAGCCAAAAGTGCTCAAAAAGGCAATCCTAACTGAATCATCCCCATCTTCACAAGATGTTAATGGGATCCCACAGAAACCTCTGTGCCCAGTGCTGTTCACTATCTTTAGCAATTATTTGGAGAAAATGAAAAAATGTTGCTATTGAAAGATAAATTTCATTTCAAAAATTGCTGGAGTAACAAATGATGGAGAGAAAAATAATGATACTGACAGATCTGCATCACTGGGTCAAGTGGATTCACTGGAACCTGAGTTTTAGTCAGCCACATGCACCAATGCCTTAAAATCTGCAGCCCACTCAATACATGGCAGGCACCCACAGCAGGCACAGAAAGACCTAATAGGTAATTTCCATCTTAGCATTCTGTGATACTCAGTTGGACTGAATTTTTCCTACGTATGTGAGATTAGCTCAGTTAGTTAAAACTTGATCCTAATAATGCCAAGGTCATGAGTTCAATCCTCTGTATGGGCCATTCACTTAAGAGTTGGACTTGATAACCCTTGTGGGTCCCTTGCAACTCAGAATATTCTGTGATTCTGTAAACTGACCAGGAGAGAAGCAGGCAACAATGCTGAATGTTGAACCCAGAGTATTTACACATGCTGGTTCTAGGATAGTGAGACAAACCTCTCCAGGCATCATCAACATATTGCTGAGATGACAGACTCCTCTTAAATGTGTTTCAGAGCATAGACACGACCCTCAGCCACAGCTATCATCACTAAGTTTCAGAATTGATGTTGATTGGGAAAGGATGGACGCAGTCCCTCCTACCATTTGGATGGCAGGTAGACATCTCTGCCTTGCTTCTCATTTGAGAGACTGTGTCATGAACATTCAGTCCCTCAGAAGTTCAGCAGTGAACTCCATTGTGTGAGGAGCCAGATTTCTTCCCCTTGATTTTTCATGTGATCTGCCTCAGCCTTTGGCCTAAGTGCTCCTGTTTCCAGGTGTGCAGTTAAGTTGCGCAATTGAACAGGAGATGGTCATGGCCTTATCCATGCCATCCCTATCCTTAATCACAAAGGACACTGCTACTGTTGGTATGCATAGGGCTTAGCAAAGAGCATACATGAAATCTCAGGGAGTCCTGCACTGCCTCATACCCCAAGTAGGATCTATTATATCTATTACATGCTGGCTTAAAAACCTCATAAAAGTTTGAAGTGATTACTTATTTCTTTTTTAAAAAATATTATTTTAAAGGCTTTGAGCTCTTCTCATTTTGCTGTTTCCTTTTCGATAGGCCAGAGCCCCAGAGTTTGGGGAGCTGACTCCTGCCCCACTGAACATTCATCACGTTTGGGACTCAGGTGCTCCCAGGAAGAGAGCTCCCACACAGGGGAAGTCAGGGTGAAGAACAAACCCTCATTTAATAGCCCTGAGCTCCACTGACTTGGTTCCCCCAGAGCAGGTGCTTCCCAACATAATCCCAAAGAGTAAACCTAAACCTGCCCTGACAGGAGCAAGAGAAGCAAGGGGATGTATCCTTTATAGTGATCTTCCACAGCTGCCGCACCCTACTGTGACAATGGGGACACCTCCAAACTAAGCTCAGCATGCGAACCACAGAGCCCTCAGCTCAGTCATAGCTTGCAGAACAAGCCGTTTTCCAAAAGACTTAGGCAGAGGAATTATGTTCCTGTAAAATACCAAATTCTGGATCCAGAGCAGGGACTTGTGCCCTCAGCCGCTTTAATATCTCTGTAGAACAAATTGGCAAAGGAGGGAAGAATAATACCAAATTCTGGACTCTGTGGGCTGATGAAATTAGTTATAATTTTTGATAGAAACAATTTTGTGCTCTCCAAGCCTCAGCCATAACACTGCAACAATGCAAGAACAGAAATAAAATTGATACTGTGTGATAAATAGGAGGCGTATTTAAGAGTGACATTCTTTAATTGCCATGACACTACATATGAAGAAATCCTGTATACAAAACTGCAAAGCAGCCTTTGCAGAACATATATCCAAGAAACAATGCAGCACAAGGCTCATCAAGCTCACCATTGCCTGTGTGCCTGGCAGAGCTGACTAAAAGACCAGTAGCAGCTGGCAGGAAATGGGTAAGAAAGCTGACCACAGATAAACTGTAGGATGCTAAAGAGTAGCAGAAGATATACTCTGGGAGAGGAAGCCAAGCTGTCAGGTCACACTGCAGTCTAGTGCATACAGTACATCCAGCCCGCTATTGAAGTATGCGGCCACCAGATAATGGTCAGGGGACACAGCTGTCAGGCAACGATGAAGTAACTCCAAGGAGCCTGAAGCAGAGTGTGGTACAGCTGCGGATGTTTCTGCCGAGCAGGATAAAGCCTGCCTGTCTCGAGGGTATCATAGCAAATTCAGTGTCATGTGAGCGGCACTAAATAATTAGGTTCACGATGCTTATTTAAATGAGCATTGATCAAAACAGGATACCAGTGAAAGCTCCTCAGAGCCAGGCCTGATCTGAGTATACACAGGAGCACAAAACGCTGCATAGGGAAAATAAAAGAACCTTCATGTTTCATACTCCTTTTGCAGGTAATGTTGTCGGCAGTGTCAGGGAGAGTTTTTTCTCTGTGCTGCAGATTTGGGAAGTCAGCGGCTGCGCAGAGGGGGTGGGGGATTCACCTCTGCTGCAGCAGAAGCAGGACAGAGCCTCGGGTATCATTTAACATTGGAAGGCTGTGCGAGGCTGGGTGCTAGTGTATGTGCTGTGGAGATACTGAACTTTCCTCATTATATGATGAAGGTAATTAGGGCAATTAACCTGCTGGATGGCAAACAGTGTGGTGTGCTGAGGGGAACCAGGAGAAACGTGATGACAGAGCAGGGCATGTTTTGCCAGTTTTGCCAAACAGCCAGAAAGTGGCTGCTGGATCATACAGGGATCAAAGAGCAGGAGTTTAAAATATACCAAGTAATGGCTTATAAACACTGGTCTTAGTCATGCAGCTCTCCAGGAGGCTATTTCAGATGATCCACCAGCTGATACCTTGTTGCAGGCTTAGGAAGCTTCTAAGGTGGAGGAAAAGAGCCTCATCCAGACCCACAGACATTGTGTTTAACAACATTTGCTCAATGGGAGAAGGCAGGGCCCTTGACAGGTGACACTGGCCTTCAGACGGCTGCAGGAGACACCTGCGCACCCAAAGGAAGAATTAACTATGCTCCAGCTGTGCAGAGATGTCTCAGCACGAGGGAGAACCGCTGCCTCAGCAGCACCACCACAGCGAGGGACAATGGGAGAGCCCTCCAGTCAGTCAGGGGCAGAAACCACCACGGACGACTTCTTCCTCCTCACTCTGCAGAACAAGAGGTGTCGATGCACTAGCTGGGCAGGCATTTGCTTTGGTGTTGGATTTTTTTTTTTTAAATTCCAAGAGTCCTCTAAATAATGGGAACAACAGGGCTCTGCACCTGGGAAGGCCGTTGTGCATTTCTATCCGATAGGCAGGATATCAGGGTTAGCTAAATATGAGTTCAGCTGCGGGACTGACTCACTGCTTGTTCCTGGAACTGTCTGAAGGAGGGGAGGATGCTGTGGGCAGGCTCTAACTGTATCATCTGGGTTAGGGCCGGTAGCAGATGGTCCTAAAAACATACTTCCATGTGGGTTTAAAATAGCACAGCACCCACAATCAGCTGAATGGGGAAATGTGAAAAAGGCTTGTCACACAAGGAATGCTGCTGTGAAGATCTGCAGTCAGGAGGGGATCCAAAGCTTCGCCAGCCCTCGAAGTATAAAGTGCCCAAGGCTGTTTCCTCACTCATATCAGCTCACACCACTGTCCTGTCCCACCAGCCCTGGCAGGGGGATCCTGACCTTCCCATCATATTTCATGCAAGAGAACAGTCTTTGTTTCCCCCCACCATAAAAAGAATAAAATGAGGAAACTTTATCTAAAAGCAGTTTTTCTAGTTAAGCAGAAGTCCCTGTCCACTGCATAAGCTTAAGCCTAAAAAACTACATTTTAAAAAAAAAATAATAATCCCCTCTCCTTTGTGAGTCAACCTGCTGTACGTGTTGGTGAGCAGCAACGCCAGCCCAGAGCAGCCTGAGACTCTGTTCACATCCTGCCGGCTGCCCCGACGGCGCACACCGAGCCGGGGAGGCGGCGGCAGGAGGCGGCGGCAGGCGCATCCACGGCGTCCCGGGGCCAGCCGAGCCGCCCGGCAGCGGCAAGGGGCACCGGGGAGCCTCGGCAGGATCCCCCGAGCGCCAGCCTGAGGGTCGGTGTCCGCGCCACGCAGCAGCCCAGGGAAGGGGTCTGGCTGCCCGTGGGGAAGCACGGCAGCGCAGGGAGCGCTGCAGGGCTGCCCTCTTCTCGCCCCAGCCCCGCAGTGGCTGACCTCACGTCGGAGGGGCGCGTTTCCTCCGGCTCCCTCTACAGCCAGCGCAGAGACCCCTTCCCAGGGCACATCCTGGGACCCTGCCAGTCTTCCAGTTGCAGAGAGCTGGGGTGACTTATTTCTCAAGGCTCAGGTTGACCCCCTAAACTCCCAGTGCCTGAGGGAGCGGGATGAAGTGATACGCTGATTTGCTGTTTGTGTGCCCGCCTTCCTCAGGCTGATGGGTACAGAGATGCTGGGGACAAAAGAACAACCTTCCATTTCCCCAGCCCTCCCCCTATCCTCCCTGCTTTGTAAGAGCTGTCACTGGCAACAAAAAGCCTGATTCCTCCTGAGGCCCCGTATTTGTCTCAGTAGATGTGCAGATACACCAGCAAAGGTTTTTTGCTTCTTCCCCTCTTCCCTGCCTCCTGCCTTTTTGCCATGCAAGCACCAAGAGCAATCTGGGCTGTAACCTTTAGAGGAAGAGAAATATCACAGGCACATCTGTTTTTGCAGCTAATTGGCCACAATTTTTGAAATGGGCAGAAGTAGCTCAGGTGAACAGAAAGAGATCCCCAAGAAGCCCTGGCCCCTGCGGGGGCCTGGTTCTAGCTCCTAGAGCTGTTCGTGGCAAATGTCCCACTGACACCAAACAGACACATCAGGGTTTGCTTGAGATCGTACGGACTCCTGGTGCAAACAGGTCCAGGCCCAGCTGCTCTGCTGGAACTTGCATGACTGCAAAGTCACTACTCGTCTGTTTAAAGCATGTTTCGAAAGCAAACCTTTTCCTAGACATTACCCTAGTCTTAAAAAGCAAACACATGCTGTCTACACCTTGCACTTTGTTTTCAACATCTTCTGTAAACTGCTCTTAGCACTGCAAGAAAGCATTTCAGAGCACATTTTAAAAAATATTTTCTGTGTTTGGCTTGACTGGGATTTTTATCAGCACAAAACTATTAGTATAGCACTGGCTTGTTGCGCACTTACTGCCAATACAATAAAGGCAGTAACGAGAGATGTTTTAGATGAAGATTAATTATTACTGCCAATGGTTGCAGAGAAAGTGCTCATTTGGGCAGAGTGGGCTGAGGGAATGAAAGGCTGTTCTGGTGTTCGCTGCAGCCTTCACTCGTTACCTTTTCCAGAAAGCATTAAGCTTCCCGCCTGCACTTGCAGTACACATCCCACAATTTTATCAGGAGGCAGTTCCTAAAATCTAGGCTGAGAGATTTTAAGAGATGGGAAAGCTGAGTTCACACAGGGTTGCCCTTTCCACCCATGTTTTCACATTTTGGTTCTAGCCAGCTGTAGCAAAGGAGCTTTCTTCCACATTCAGCATTCACTACCCAAGCCCACCAATCAGACACAGTTGCACAGAAATGGTCACTATTCTTCTGTTCAAACTAGAGTTGCACAAATTGGGCAGGGCACTTTTTAGATGTAGAAGAAGACACAAAGGCATGGTCTTAAAACATCTGAATAGCACTTCTGTTTCTGCCTCCAAGTACACAGAGAAGAAATTCTCTGAAATCAATATGATAACCTCTTTCCTTATTGCTTATTTAAATTATATGCCCCTTTAACTGGAAATTATCACCTCCCGGGGCCCTGCTTATTTTTACTGCCTCTCCGTCTCTCCCCAAGAATTCAATGTAGGATAGTGAAATAGCAAGCCTAATATATGCCACAGTCTGAGTACATAATATTTTGCAATAAATGTAAATTTTAAATATAAACAGAAAGAGCGTGGCTGTGAGAAAGAACTACCCTACCTACTTCCCATTCATGTTATGCAAACACCTTTCACTTGTGTCTTTGCTCACTGAATGCAAACAGTGAGTATGCATACAGCTATGCCCACAAAGCATGCATTCCTCATTAAAATCCATGCAATAAATTTGTATCTGATTAACTTTTAAATCCTTCCCCTTCCCACAACTCCTTCCCTAGATCTAGTGGTCCAAATCCTGTTCACTTCTTCAGGCAACCTGTTGCAGTCAAGGTCTTCTGCCTCCATTAGTGGAAAGCGTCCTCCCATCCCTATGGGTGTTACTGGCTTGAACCCCAGGACTGGTCATGTCCAGACTCACACCACTGGCAACAGAGTGAAGAGGCGATACATAGAGTTTGGTATCATGCAAAAGGCATAGACTGCACTTTCCAACAAGGCAATATTTTTATGGAAAATCAAGGCACATGAGGACATTAACATGCTTCATTTTCACATAGGGGAAAGTTTTTCTCAGATTATTTTTAGAAAGATTTACTGGTTTTAATTTTGGTAGTTGAATCCTAAAAAAGGAAGCATGGCACATGGCCTCTTAAAAAGTTGCAAAACCCACTCTCAATAAAATTTAATATGCCCTGACTTGGCTTTTCTTTAATGTGCACTGTGTGAAGTGCAGTGGTATAACATTTTTAGCATCAATCATTTCAGCACACTCCTGAGTAATGTGACTACCTCACCCCTCTGCAGATAGGACATTTATTCAATGCCACTTATTTTCTCTGTACTGTGTGCATGTCTGCATACCCAAAAACACATGTATTCCTGGTAACTTTTCCTCATTTTCCAATATTACTGCCCATTGGAGGGGTCACTAAGTGCATGGAGATCAAGAGAACTGTGCTGACACAAACCCACTCTAACAGTCCAGATTGTTGTCCCAGCAAAACACAGTGCCTGATGAGTACGTGCTGGTATGTACCCTGGGTGTGCACCGCTGCATGTCTGTGTGTATGTCTAGGTAAATTTCCCATCCATTAATTCTTAGTGGAACAAAAGTGACCAAATGTGCTGCTGCAGTGAACTGACGGGGTCCTGTGTAACTTGACAGAGCTGTAACAGGTTACACCCACTGAATGGTTGGCACAGATGCTTTGGAAAGCTGCTCCAGGTAAGAATTTTGCTGCCATAGCTATTATGTGAAAGCAGTGCTACTATAGATTGTATTATTTATTGCATTTTTTTATGTCACTCGTGCAGTCAGGAGGATACAATGAAGAGAAGCAGGACCACCTAGCTCACCAAGTCCAGTTTCTCTGAGATTCTATAAATAGATGTTCTGCCCAGAATGGCTTGTGAACACTGTGAACATTTGCACCATCACACCCACACCTCACCTGAAATACATAAAAAGTCACAGGAAACATGAGAGATCAAAATGTCACCCATGCTCTAGGTCCCAGAAGTAGAAGAGAATTTCCTCTCATCCCCTAGAAAAGTTAATTCAGTACTGCCATATATCCTGGACGTCATCTGGAGCTTTGACTTTGTGAAGTTAAAATATGCACAATATGGGAGTGCACCCATCAGGGCTAATTATTTATTCAAGTAGATATTGATCTCTAACATTCTGGCTAACCACAGACACCTCCTTCAACAGCAAGCCAAACTTTCTACAGGATGGGTTAAATACCAAGACTGTACAGAAGAGGACTTCAAGAAAAATCCCTTATTAGTCAGTTTGCCCCTTGTTAATCAGCATGTCACTGTAAAACATATAATAAGCTTATATTCCCCCATGGGCAATGTTATAAAGTGGCAATGGGAAAAGTAGTACTGATTTAAAGCAAGAATCTCCACTTTCCTAAAGCTAGTTTTCCTCTAGGGAATGTTTGTCATAAAACACAGAGATCCAGCACATTTGGGTTTTTAATAGGGACAGTCAGATTGGTACAGCTTTGAACTCTCATGTGAGATATTCACTACAGTTTTCAAAGGAACAGGTCAATTTGAAAGCAGAATTAGACACTTCATATTTAATAATCCAGAGTTATTGCCTAAAACCGATTTTCAAACAATTGGATGTGAAGTGGCTATAGGACATAGTTAAAAGGAAGTTCGTAGAAAAGTGAGCACATGAAATCTAGAGTCAAATACATATGGCCTAATTTAAAAACAAGATTAAAGGAAATTCACAAAGTCATTTTGCTGCCAGATTTAATTAGTATGTTTAATATGTGAGATCACCTGAATCTACTTTTACTTGTTTTGTGTCCCATTAGGAGTTTCACAGGAGCAGTAATATGATTGAGTGGCCCCTGTGAGGGATAAAGCTTAGGCTGCTTTGAAACAAATTGAATTAATTCGAAATGATTCTTTCCAGGTATGACATTCTTGGAAACAGATGTGGGGATAAGTAGGGAGGGCATCAAAAGTACAGATAGATATACCTATAACAATACCCACCTTTTTGTAAATACATCAGCACCTTTTTAAATATTTCCAGAAATATTGTAAAACAAGAAAGCCTGCTCACATAAGATTACAATTGATCACACTCTACAGAATTAGGATAGTATTTGAGATACTACAGTGACAAGGATTTTCACACAAATTTTCCATCTCTACCAGTTCTCTTAAATGTGAAAACTGGGGACTGGGTCCTAATGTCTTTTTTTTTTAAGACATTAGAGAGTAAATTTGTACCCAAACATTTCACAGCAAGTGAAATGGGACAGATTTCAGGTCACTGGTGGACAGAGCCGTCGTGAAGGAAAGAGGGCCTTATTTTGACTGACATCAGAGCCTTTCCACTAGATTTCACTATTGTTAACTAATTTTACATGGAAGTCACTCAGGGGGTTACACTGTTGAGTAGCAGTGCAAACTCCTAAATAGGATAGAGCAGATTTTATACTGTTTCCCAAACAAACGGTATCATAAATGCTTTAAATAGTACAGTTTCATAGCTAAAATACTCTATAACAGCAGAGGAGGTGGAAGCAAGGGCAGTAAGGATAGTATCAGAAGGAAAAACGTTCTGAGACTGATTTCTGGAGACTCAGAATATCTAAAATTTACACCCAACTCTGTAAGCTACAAGTGCTCATTTCGCCTGAAAACAAGTCCATGCATATGCATTCTCATTTTAACCTGCAAAAACATTTCAAAATCCAGGCCCTGATCTGGCAAGATGCTGAATGTTTTCCCTTTTCATCAGACAAGCCTCTAAAGAGATACTGAAGCATGCATACTGTAGGAGCCGAAGCGCAGCCACAAAAGCTAATTTACCCAGCCAAAAAGCAGTCATTGCTGCCACTGCTATGCAGACATACCCACTCCCTTCAGCAGAACTTCAGTGAAGACTGAGGGCACTTGTCACTTCACAGGGAGCACTCAGTGTCTCCCAGGCTCACGTTGGGTCTACATATGGATGAGCCGAATATTTTTCGCTACAAACACTCTTCCCCTTCCAGGCCTCCTTCACTTTCAGTTCTGAAGGGTGAATTCATTGAAAACATCTGCACTACTAGAAACATTCTGTTCCTTTTCCAAACCTCATCCCCATGGTGTCTGTGTAGTAATGGAGAATAGACAGAGCTGCATAACACGAGCCTGCAAGCAAAGAACTACAGCAGAGAGAGGACACCACATGCTGGAGCTTTGCCTCCTACATCTAGGCACTACCTCCTGCTCTGCTTACCTTCTGCCCTGTATTCTACTCTCTGCCATATAGCCAAAACATTTCCACAAGCAACTGCCACATCCCACTGCACCACTCTGACCTCCACGATACAGGACACCTCTTAAATGAATTTTACTCATCAGTCTGTCATGTTACCTTCTGCACACCTATCTGTTCCTACACGTTCCCCTCAGTATCCAGGACAATTCCAGAGATGTTTTCGGGGTATTTTACCTAATTTCTATCTCTCTTTCTTTTGTCCTTTTTCCCAATTTTCTTTTAACATTGCAAACTTGCAGCACTAAGGAAAGGGTTCTGTAACTGTGTCACAACAGTGTAGTAGAGGCACAAGTGGGACTGATCCTGTGCCATTTACAAGTAGCAGCAATGTGTCTGGGATAAGACTGCAAGAGCATGTTTATGGCAGCAAACTTTAATGAGCCACATGATTTCTTCAAAAAAGAGAAGGAAAAAAATGTATTTTTGTTTGGGGAATAAGGGATGTGGACCAGCCTCCAGCAGGCCTATCAGGAAGGCATGTGTAAGGGCTTGCGTGGCCATCTGTTTCTCCTCCTTATCAGAGCTCCGGTGCCAGCTGCCTCTGTGGCTGAGCCGTCCCACGTGCAGGTCCCCTGCCCAGTCCTGTGCTGCCTCTGTCTACTCCTCACTAATCCCATGTAACTCTATGAGCCTGTTTCCTACCGATCCTATTTGGCCCCACCCCACTGTAAACCCCTTATAAATCAGAGAGGGGAAGCTGGCGTCTCCTCATGGTGCCAGTTAGCTGTGCTGCTCCCTTCCCTGAGCCGCTGCTGAGGCACAGCTGAGTGGATGCTGCACTCGCCTTACTTCCCGCGTTCTCCAGCCTGCTGAACCTCCATTTCCTGCAACACCATAAAAGTGTGGTCCAAGCCTGAACAACCACAGGATTTATGTTTGCTGACCTAGCACCCACATCCCAGTGCTGCCGAGCCCAGTCTGCAATTAAAGCTGCAAAAGCAGCCCAGAAGTCAATACCCCAGATAGACAGGCAAGATAAGAACCTAATAGCAGATAGACAGGCTGATAGGCAAGTTTGAAAGCTGCAGCCACCTGGGAGCCACGCATGGTGATGCAATCCTGCAGTGGCAGTTGCCAAAGTCACTCTGACAGCAGTGGCCAAGGGTGGGCAGGGCGCCCGCAGGGGCTCGGGGAGGGGAGCTGGGTCCACAGCATCCATCTGCAGAGAGGTGTGAAAACAGGCAGAGCCACAGCGAGGCTCCCTTTGGGGTGTCTCACAGTGCTGGCAGCACAGCACTCCACTAAGACTTGTGCTCAGAGACCATGAACAACCGGGATTGAAAAAATATGTGTAACCTGGCTAAAGGACAGCAAGCTGCTGGGGGAACGGAAGGGGGAGGCAGGGAAGCATGGTAGGCCGTGGATATCTGGAGGATGCTGACCCCAAGAAGGGCGTGGAGGCCAAGAAAAAGAGCGAGAAATCATCTAGGATGCCAAGTTTTGCATTACTGCTCCCTGAATAAAATGCTGGATGAAATTAAGAGAAGAACAATGAAACCCAGCCAGGCAGGACAGGCTGGCAGATGCACTGGCGCTTCACCTCCTTTGCATTCCAGCACTTCCATAAGCAGACTAACAGGGAGGAAGGCATGGGGGTTGCTCCCACAGCTCACCCAAGGCAGAGCAGCCAGACCTGGCCTTCTCAATTCACTTGCAGGGGTGGACGGAATCCATCTGTATTGTAATAATATCTTTCAGCCCAGGAGGCACAGCCACGGACCAACCATGAACACAATACAGAACAAAACAATGGTGCCATTCCCCAAAGAATTTCCCATTGATCTCAGTGTATGAGAAGTAACAGCAATTGAATGTAGTCTCCCGGCCAAGGACTTAGAAATTTACAGCAAGTTGCCACAGCACTTTCACTAGTTTTCAGCTTCCTCTTGAGCTTTACTTCTTCGCAGCCAACAAATTAGTCTGTACAAAATCCAATATTGAATGCAATTTTCACTTTAACCTACATGTAGAACTTCAGTGTCTTCAGTGAATCCAGAGCGAGAGACAGACTAACGTACTTTTCAGAATGGGCTTATAAACTCAAATCTGGCCCAGATTATTACAAACTGTTATTATTATTATATCTTTAATAATAACAACTTCATAATTTAACTGTTTGTCTCCAAGTACACTACATAAAGGCTATTTCCTACTAGTTCCCTAGTATTGTTACCAGCACATCAGGATGTGGCTTTGTGACAGATTTCCATGGCTAGACTAAGAATGGAGCTGGACTGGCAACTGAATTACAGCTAGAAGTAGTTGCTTTTATTCCAGTGTTGAAGGATCTAGCAGGACAATGTGGCAAAGGTTTTATCACCAATCTTACCACCATTAAACCATTATCACCAACACTGGCTTCCAGAACGAACAACTTCTCTTTCCTGAGCTGTCAATTGAACCAGATATTACAAACCTTTGACTGCCTCTTCGAGAAGAATCAATAATCCTTACAATTTATTATTTATTTCTCATTTTGACTCAAAGTGGTGATTTTTATTATAAAACAAGCTATGATCCCAGCCCCCTTGTGCTAAAACTGCACAAAGTTCTTTGGGATTTTTTTTTCTTTTTTTTTTTTTTTTTTTGGCAAAGAGAACCTAGAAGCTAAAAGAAAAAAATATTTGTGAAGAAATGAAATAGAGAGCAGAGGAGATGTTCTATCACTGTACCAAACCTAAATTCCTATTCAAGAATATATTCTCCCTTAAAGAAGTGCTTAGAAAGCCTACTAGAGTTCTTAGGGATTTTACCGAGACTGAACACTAGAAGTATGAACTATTTGAAACAGACAGGCTAAACCTTCCTGACCAAACAGCCTGAACAATGTACAAATGTGGATTTGAGTAAGATATGAATTCAGACTGGATCGAGTCCAATGAGGGTCAATCCCATGTCATACAGTACAAAGCATAAATCTGAGATTAAAGAGAACTGAAAATAAATCCTTGTTCTGCTTTGGTAATTTTTATTTACAGAGATGCAAAGCACAAATATTTATAAACAATATTTTTACAGGACTTGGAGGGTATTCTTCCCTTTCAAATAATTACTATTTAAAGGAATTCTGACCTCACTTAAAATGAGATGCAGCATTAGAGTATGCAGACTTTTGTTGGAGAAAATAAATACTATCAAAAATAAAATTAGCATTTGAAAACCTTGGGCACTAATCCCAACCAATCAGCCTGGCAGGCTTGAAGGCAAACATGCAAGAAAGGCTCAGATAATGCAATGATGCAAGATGCAAAAGAATCTGCTTGCTTGGGTAAGATAGAAGATCACTATTTAACAGCACCAAGACAACACCTCAGGCTCTCTTATTTAAGTACTGAGCTAACCTGACTCTGTTTAGTTCACAAAGTCTGTTGGGACCAGATGATGATGAAGTCAGAGGCAAGATAACTGGAGATTAAACTTTACAGATATTTCTGTTCCTGAAATTACTTCCCTTTCTGTATTCTGCTACTGGCTCTCGCTCACAAGTTTCTTATTCCCTCTTAATAAAGTTTAAAATAATTCACCCAACTGAGGATTGAGCCCCGAATTTTTGTTGCTCTGTTAGAAGAAAGTAAAATTAATGGTGCTTATAAAGCCTCCAGAAGGTCAGCAAGAAGTGCATGGAGCACCCCGTGACTTCATGTTAAAAGGAGGAAATTCCAGTCCCAGTTTCTTGACCACCTTAACTTCAGAGATACAGAAGGATTCATATGCACACAAAATGAGGAAGGAGATGTATGTGATGGACTGAAGCGGGTAGGTACAGTCAACAGTACAAATAATAAGTAAGATGAAGAGCTTATAAGCAGAACAGTGGAAGAGGTGCTTTAGAAGAACAAGGAAATGCAGCTGCAAACCCACTGAAATACTGGTACTGTCTGCACTGTTCTATGGTGAGTGTTATTCTCAGGAGGTGAGGAATGCGAAGCAGGGGGTCTGTGGTCTATGGTTTGTTTTTCCATCAATACATATGTCTGACTCCAAGTAAAAGATTAACGAGACAGCTAGCAAATGTCCTAGGAGACAAATGGGTAAAATGCTGTTTGTACATGTCAGTTGAGGGAGGGCTCATTCTCGTCTCTCAGTCTCTGAATGAATCTGCTGGGATGCACACCTGCAACAGGAAGATTTCCTTGACAAGGTAACCCTTTCCTCTGCAGAACACATGAGTATGTCAGCATACAGCTTACCTGACACGTACATTCTTTCAGTCAATGTGGTTTGGAAAGAACCTTCCACCTACTTTTTTTCTGCATGTGACGTACATTGCTGCATGTTACAGAAAACCCCCAGGTAAAGTAAATGGAAACTCTATCCAGCAGCTATGCACCTGGTGTTTTTGCATTTCCCAACAGATATTACAGTTGCTGGAATGATGTGTGAATCTTCTACAACTCCTATTGACAATTAGTTTAGGTGTGGCATGAGAGAGATCTGAGTTATTGATGCCAATGACCCACAGCCTGTTGCTAAAGAGAAGGAAGAAAGAAACCGATGGAACTCACAGTTAAAAAAAAATAAAACCAAAACAAAACAAAAAACAATGCCAAACCAGAAAACCCCACTAATATTTACATTCTACTACTCTTGACACCAACCACTCTATTACAGGCTGAAAAGACTGCAGACAAGTGTGCTGACACTGATTTTCCAGGGATGGTCATGGCAGTGAAAAGAACAGCTAGGTTGTCGCTATAGCTCATCCTTCCTAGGTATCAGAGACTCTGTTGTGCTTTCCTGTCCTGTTAGCAGTCTGTGTTACTGGTGATCCCTCAGAGTTGATGGTGTAATGCTATTGGCATGAGTCCTGCTGCAAGGAATGCAGTGGCACCCAATCAACCACCAGTACTAACCACAATCTCCCTGCAGATATTAACTAACCTGGCAGATCAACTCTGTGTAGTAATGCCACAAAAAAACAGGAACACCTTTTCCTTTCCTCACTGCCCTTCTCCTGTTTTTGTTCTTTTTTTTCTCTCTTTTCTGGAAAAGTCTGAGGGAGTTAAGCAGATTCCCTAAGAAGAAAATGACCCACCACTTGTAACGCTGTCACAACCTTCAACATCTATTATATTCTAATTTCTGCTTTACCTGAAACCTGTGAAGTGTGAGTCATATCCATTTTCCTTATGCCATGATGGAGAGGAATGCTGATATGTGGGAACTGACAAACAAGCATGAGGGAGCCGATTTTCACCTCTTCAACTTGATGAAATCTGCTGGTGAATCATAGGGTAAGAACTTGACCTCACCCATGAAGTTGCCTGAAGATTAAAAGAACTTCCTTGTACCTCTTTGCTGTGACTCTGACTACCAAATTTATTGTCTAGAGATGAGCAGTTAAACCACCCCACTAAGCTCAGGGAGAATGAGTTCAAGTCTTGTCAAGGGCCACCTTTGACAACCCGGCTCAAAATAACATGAGCTATCCCTTTTGATGAGTCAAGAGTAACCGGTCCTGCTACTGGACACATTAGACACATGCAGGCTGAGGAAAGGGACATATTCACACATCCCAGACCCTTTCATATTAGTGACATTGTATATATTTCTATGCCAAAAATTTGATGCCCCAAATAAGAAGGTGATGTTGCAGGAAATTAGCCCTTAAGCAATGTTTCTATCTTGCTTAAGTCTGACAGCATGCAAGGAAGCACAGGATAAGCTTGTCCAAAAAAGCTAAGAAACAATTAGAAAATTATATGGCTACAGCTGAAAAGCAGAAAAAGGGAACACCATGAAATAAACATGATTTTTTATGAACTGAACAGCTTTCTGTATGCAAGGCTCTTAATCACCTACAGATTAAAAATGTCCTAATATGAGCTTTCTTTCCACGCCTGCAGCTCTTGAACTCGTGAGGATTTGGCCCATAGGCACTGCCAGGGTGCTGTGTCACTCCTCCCTGAGAGTGCTGCCAGAACGCAGGAAATAAGACACATGCTGGTCCATCCTGTACTGTACTCTTACTTCTATTTTTTTCCTTCTTTGCAGCTGCAAAATACAACTGAGCAAGTTAAAATTCCACTTCCCTTGAACACGGAAGCCAGCAGTGCATTTTGTCACATGGTCGTATCAGCAGACCGCAACAAGAAGCCCAGTCACCTGGTGAAACAATCCACTCAGAGATTTGGAAGGAAATTTTCCTTCGGGCAGGTGACACTGGACATCTGGCAGCCCTCTGCTTCTGTTCTGAGAATAACACCTACGTTGTAGGGCAGGCTGCCAGAAGCTGCACCCACCTGGGATATAGCCAGCCCAAGATGAAAGGGAGCACCAAATCCAGAAGGGATGATTAGCATTCACTGATGTTGTTCAGGACAGAGGTACCTGGGAACATGCTAGTTCCCCTTAGGTGTTCAGTACTGCATGGTAAAGTCAGGGAGCTAGGAAAGTTAATCAGGTCAGAGCCAGGCTTGCATATGCTTTCTCCACAGGAATTACAAACTACTTGCCAAATATTCTGATTGGGTAATTGCTACCTGGATTACTAAGGATGTGCAGCCCAAAAGAAGATAATTGCTCAGAGTTTCTGATAGGTTGCATCACTCCCTGCCAAAGTATAAGGCAAAAGGAAGAATTATCAACACATAATGTAAGGATACAAGCCTGTGTGTATAGCAGGGCTGGCTGAAGCTGAAGAAACATTAACCCCCACACTGTTTGTAGGAAAGCAATAATTTAATTCTGAACACCAGAAGTATTTGTGGAATCCAGAGATTCCCTGAAATAACCTTCCCTTTCTTAAGACACAGGGGACAAGCATTCATTCCTGCTCTAAAATGTAAATTTGACCAAAGCTAATTTTACTGCAGCATCTAGCTATGAGATCACTGTTCTACCAGCATACAAGTTTAACCTCACACTGCCACATATTTGATGACCAAGTGCAACTTGGAGCACAGCCTGTAGTGGTTGTCAAGGGTGCTGCTACGTGATAAAAAAATCAATCATCCATTGTTTTTAACTATAAACAAAAATGTTTAGGTACAACTAAGTTTAAGAAATGGAAAGATTGGGCATCCAAAATATTACAATATAATTTTATGCAAGAGTATAAGATTCCTGAAGCATTTCAGAAGTACATTTCTTCTCTGCAACCAAACAGCAATACAATCCAGGAAACAGAACAGAAATTATTCAAGTTTTCACTCTATTCCAGTCAGCCATGCATACAGTGCTGACTCAGGAGCAAACATTAAAAAGCAGGAGCCATGCGGGAACTTAGAAATCCAATTGTACATCTCCCAAAGGGAGTCATTACAACAGTGTTAAACAGGCCTTAAGCAGGAGGAATGAATAGGTGGGGGGAGACTTGACACCAGGGAAAAACAGTGCTTGTAGGAAAGACCCCAATAACAACAGGTCCAATCGACACACACAGCCTTCAGACTGGACTGTGATCCTGAGGTTTTTAAGGAGGAAAGAGATAGCCCATATCAAAAGCAATTAAGGAAGCTATGATGCAAATTTAATGAGAGAGAGCACTTTAAAATATCCAGTGCAGAGCCCACTTCTGTGTGCCATTAGAAGATTATTCCTCCTTGTTTTCTTAGGTTTATAACTGAAATAGATAATTTTAGACATGACCACAAACAAACAGGCTCAAAACTACACCTCTAAGCAATCTGAGAGTTGGCAATATTATTATGGCTTATTCAAGGTACTAAACCTGGCCATAGATGAAATATTAAAGATTGCATTCAGTGCCTTCAGAAAATGACTATTCAACACCGCAATGGCGTTTTGCTTAATTGTGTAAGGTAGTTTTATCTTACTATGAAGTAAAGCTTAGACTAAAATGCTAGTGTAAGAAGATCTCAGCTTTAATGATGAGCTGAAACTTAGGAAAGGCATGTGTGTATTAATATTTGACTTTAGAAAGTATGCAAATTACTTCAATAAACCTGTGTTTGTCTTCTATATGAAATAATGGGTAGTCAACAGCCTTTCTTTTATTGTTGGGTGGATCACAAAATTAGTGTCTAAATTAAGGATCCAATTAATCTGTGTTAAAGAATTTGTCAATACAAGTAAAATCATTGCAACTTTAATATAATCATGTTTCTGGGCTCTTTTGTTGGTTTTGGGGTTTTTCCTCTTATTACCGTTAAGAATAGGGGATTTTATCAATGCCCAAAGCACAGCTCCCTTAAACTGGGAGGTGTCCAAAATTCTGATCTTGTAGCATGACTCCCCCTCCTACCTATGAAAAAAAAAAGCTTCATTATCTATTGTGAAAAGATCTTTTTTCTTGAGACAAATTCTATTCCTCCCATTCACACCAAAAAGAACATTACTCCCTAAACAGCACCACTTAATCCAAAACAAACAGCAAGATATCTAAAATAACCTTTAGTTTACTAAGAGATATAAGACTCAGAGAGAGAGTATCTCCTTGGAACAAAGGAAGGAGAGAGGGTGAATTCAAAGGGGCTGTATTCAAAAGGGTCTAACTCATCTCCAAGTACCGTGGTCAAATTTATGAGTATTTCCACAGAAAAAAAAAAAAAAAAGAAAAAGAAAAAAAAAGGCAGCAGAGGGACATCCTGGCTTAGAATGCAGCAGAATTTATTCCCACAAGCCTGGGAGTGTTGCTGGTTTTCATGATAGAGCTGTTAATCTTATAATAAAGTAACTTTTCAATGTATTTTACACTCAGCAATGAGCTCTCCTAGCAGTGACCTCAGTGTGAGCAGCCTTCCCCAGTAACAGGGCTGTGGAAATATTGCTGGAGGCAGGTCTGGCATTGCTTTCTTTTGTCTCTCCACTTAGTCTTTCCAGAAAGATAGTACCAGAAACAGAGAAAGGCCATAAAACTGAAAACATAATTTTAAGTCAAAAGGCTTTTAGTGGTTGTATAAAAGGGGCTATCCATGTTCCAATTGTGACTATAGCAATTACATGATGGAAACATCGAGACAGGTGCATAAATTTTTAAAAAAATATATATATATCCTCCCCCTTTAGGAAAGGTCAGGCTTTATATTTTAGTAGGTCTGTTTGGCTAAAGAAGGAGAAGAAATGAGGACAGAGTGAAAGAAAGAGGAGTGGGATAAGATAGAAAAAAAAGATGAGAGTAAAGAATGGGAAGAGACAAAAACAGCAGGGAAGGAGGATGAAAGAGAAAGATGACATCTGACTTGGACAAGGGGTGAACCACAAACCTAGTCATTGCCACTGTCCAGGACAAAAATAACTCGTTTGTCCACCAGTGGCAGAGCAGCTGCCAGTGCAGTGGGACAGTGTCCTCCCCACACTGCCCTGCCCAGCACATCCCCAGCCCACTTCCAGATCTGCCTCTTTCCCTGTGCTGTGTGACAAAACTCAGGGTGTTCTCGCAGTCCCTGTGGTTGTGGTTGGGAAACTGCCGCATGGCGGGTCTCAATAGAAAAAGTATTTTAATACAAGAAAAACAGGAAACTCAAGCACGTTTTGGGTCTAATTCAATTTCAGTTCCCTGATTCCTTTATTTTCTATGGACAAAAGGCATGTAACAAAATTATGAACTGGGACGTGAAGAAAGCAGAACTGTGCACATGACAGATAAAGCTGGCTCATTATGTGAAAACTGAAGCCATGCAAAATAAAAATTCAGAGCAGATTAGAGCACCTCTCA
Source organism: Xenops minutus (assembly GCA_035221455.1). Taxonomy (NCBI): domain Eukaryota; kingdom Metazoa; phylum Chordata; class Aves; order Passeriformes; family Furnariidae; genus Xenops; species Xenops minutus. Next base: position 100,620,696 of record JAWWEE010000105.1, read on the forward strand.
TCCAAAAACCAGTTAGGACCAGTCAAGCAAATCCCGGCACCTGGACAGAGTTTGAGCAGAACACATATGAACTGGCACAGGTCACGGTTTCACAAGAGCAGACCAGGTTATGAAGAAATGCAAATATTCTTTCTTCATTTTAAGCTAAAGCAACCTCTGGTTTAGGAATCTCTGGAGACAAGGTACAAGGTACCAGTTCAATGTCAGCTGCCTCACACTCTCTTTGCAATATCATCAGTGCTTTTTAGTGCTAATGTACTAAAGCATGACACTAGCTAAAGATAACCACATTCTATTGAGAAACATAACAATAGAAATAATGGAATAAGCACTTCATGCAATTTGCTAGGAATGTAGTTTGGACACCAACAGCCAAAACAAACTAAAATGGCAAATGCAAGGACTCTATTTTGAAAAGATCTGCAAACAGACTCAGCAGCTTTACAGGGGGTCATATTTTCCACAAGGATAAACTGTCCTTGAACAATATTTTCAGTGTTCTGGGTACTAATGTGCTTTCTTTTTGTATGGATTGTTCTCACCTCCGCTCCTTTTCCCTGAACAAATATTTACTATGACCAATAAAATTCTGCTCTCCATTTACGAGTTAAATAGCATCTCATTCCCACACGCTGTTTTATATACCTATACATAGAGCATACGTGCCCACAGAAAATGACATCTCCAAACTACGTCTCGTGGAATTATTTTTAAGCAATCATATTTACTGTAGATTTCAGTCCTGATTCATCAATACATTTAATTCGCTGTGGTATTAGATCTGTGAGTGAGAGGAATGAAACATTTGGGTCTAGAAAGGAGGTGACATATTTCACCAGAGATAAAGCTTTTCTGTGAGTATATGAAAGTGATGCCTAATGCATTGCCCATAAGCATGGGAGTAAATACATCATCTTCAGAAGGAACTACTGACATGTCTGATTTTAAGAAAGCAACAACAAAAATATTTTTAGTGAACTATTCATACACTTCTCTATGTGTTCAAGAGTTTTATCAGGTCAGAGAGTAAGTGGGCAAATTACAGCCAGTGAGATGCCAGCAGACTATTAGGGATAAGATGCTGGGCTACTATCTGTTATTCATTCATTATTTATTGTTATTTGCTGCTCATCATCTTGAAAATTTCAGTGAATGAGTCAGCAATGAAAATAATTCCTTAGATGTGAGCTACAAACATCCAGCACAAATTAGATATGAACAAAAAGGGTAAAAATTACACAGGTTAACACATAAAACCAGCATGTCATCCAAGCCTCTTTTCTTTTCTACTAGGGGGGGACACACCCTCAGTGCACTGCGGCCCACCAGCATATGTGCTGTGTTTATATAGCTTTGGGGAAGTCAGGGACCATGCTCCACATGCAGGTCCTTTTTTGCTGAATTCCCCTCCAGGAGTACAGGGGCAAAGAGGAACACATCTCTCGTGAACACCTGCAACCAGCAGTTCCTTCCTCAGGCACTGAAATAGATTTTCCTCACAATACAGTAAAACAAGATACTGGCTGTTCCCCTTCATTTGCACCAAAATATAAGCAGTTGTACTAAGAAGAAAGAAGGTGAGAGCTATAGCAGGTTCCTCTGGAGTACCAAAGCAGAGCTACATAAAGCATTAAGGTGCACCCACACAGACAGCAACATGGATGGATTGTCTCAGCATGTATGGCCTCCTAACAACTTGATTAGGATTGGACCTAACTTGGTTTAGGGCCTAGCTAAGCCTAATGTCTGAAATTATTAGCATAGGCATGCGTGCTTTATTTTCTATGTTATACATACATTGGCTGTGGACAAGATTTGGTTTCTGTCAAGCTAACTAGACTTCAGGACAAGGTAATGGCCACAAGGCAGACAACCACCAAGCTGAGCCCAATGGCAAGGGAAGCACAAACTTCCCTGTGGGTGGAAGGAGGAGTAATGTATCAGCACAGAGCCTTGGTCAAAGCAGAAGAGGGTGAGAATTCCCTTCCAAAAAAAGAGATGTGTGTCCAGCATGAGGAAGGACAGGTTAAACAGCCTGTGCTACCTGCTCTGGGAGGGGCTGTACTCTGTCCAGCAAAGCCCTCAGTGCCAAATGACAGTGAAATGTTAAGCTGCAGAAAATTAAGTCTCAACCACCAAGAAGCTGGAAACAGCAAAACCTATTGGATTTGGCACATCTGCAAAGCATATATGCCTGGGCTGCATGGAATAGCAAGAGATACAAAATGCAGGACTGCCAGGAGTGTTGGTGAGAGGGACTTGTGAGACATGGCACTGATGGGCAGGAAAAAAGACATAATCCCATGTGCTGAGCTCAGAGGAAATCCAGATGGTGTCCCGATAATCTTGAGGGTGAGAATTTCAGATGCACCAGGCCAAGAAAGGGGAATTCCATAGACTCATAGAATCACTTAGGTTGGAAAATACCTTTAAGATCACAAATCCAACCATAAACCTAATATTGCCAAGTCCACCACTAAACCATGTCCTAAATGCCACATCTGCACATGTCTTAAATACCATCAGGAATGGGGACTCAACCACATCCCCGGGCAGTCTGCTCCAATGCTTGACAATCATTTTGGTCAAGGAGTTTTTCCTAATCGCCAATCAAAACTTTCCCTGGTGCAACTTAAGGCTATTTCCTCTCATTCTGTCACTGGTTACTTGGGAGAAGAGATGGACCCCCACCTCACTACAATGTCTTTTCAGATACAGAGTGTGATAAAGTCCCTCTTGAGCCTCCTTTTCTCCAAACTGAACAATCTCAGTTCCCTCAGCTGCACCTCACAGGCCTTGTTCACTAGACTCTTCTGCAGCTTGAGACAGTCCTACCTCAATGCTTAGGAGACTTTCTTGTTCACCAAGTTGCTTGGTTGTAAGGTGATTTTGTTACTTAGCAGCAGGAGTGTTCTGTACTAACACCTGCATGACAATTTGATATTTGAGAGCTGTGACATCTGAAATCTTATCTGTCTCATTTGAGAAAATTTACCTTCTGTCAGACACTAAAGATCTTCACATTTACTTTATGATGACCTTATTTCCAAACTTGTAAACCTGTCTTACAGAGAAAACATCTTTTCATCTATTATTTGGCTACTACCAAGCATTTATCAACAGTAGCATAATACAAGTCACACTCTTCTGCACACTATGCAACACATATAAAATGTCTGTCTTTTAAATAATCCCTAGTTATGCCACAGTGCTGATTTCAGGGGCTTTTCCAGTACTTCTGAGAAGAGAAAACAGGCTAATTTAGACAGCAGTGGCAAGCAGACAGTGTGCAGGTGAGAGAAGGGACCCCTAACTTCATATCCGCCCAGCCTCCCCACACGCCTGACCCCTTTCAGCCTCTGTGAATAAGATTTCATAGACTTTCATAAAACAGATACTCCTGACAACTACTAGGAAGTCAAAAAGCACTGTAAAGAACTAAAATAGCTAATATTGTTGTAAAAATACACTGAAGAATTGCAATTTGTGATGCACAAACTTTGCTGTGCTGAGTACATTAATTTAAATAGCGAAATTAACTCAGATACAAAGGGTCTCCCACTGAACTGTGAAAATTAGCATGGTTCTGTTGCAATGCATAATATTTCAATACTGCCTTTAATCAGAGGATCTCACCATATATTTGTGGTCCATAATTAATAAGATATACTATATTTTCTTGAGCTATGCAAGTATGATTATAGCCTACACTGCACTGCTATCGCTGCATTTCTCCCCATCTGTAACGCTGTTGAGTGGGCTCGTGAAATAGCAACAAGCTCTGACCATTGCCTTGTGTCTTGTTTACCAATGTGCTAGTCATGTGAACATGTGTACTTACATGTGTAGCCATGCTATTCTTTCCCTGCCCATGCAGGTACAAAAGATACAATTTGGTGGGAGGATAAATAAACTTGCAACAGTCTTTTCCCAGATGCCTATTTCTTGCAATTTTCTGGTGGAAACTTCCAAAGGAAAAGCAGCAACAGAACTGCAATGAGAATGTGTTTGTGTACTCCTGTGGATGCATGAGCAACAAATCAGTACATCACATTGCAGAATCATGTGACATCTGAGAAGCAGACAGGTAAGGCTAAAATTTACCATTAAAAAACAACTGCATACATAACTTGTCTTGCTAATCACACAGAAGATTGTTCGTGGTGAAAGAGATTTAAAGTCCAATTTTGTTGCAACCACGTATTCTTATTAAAAGGTTAGACGAAAAGTATTATACTACAGATAGTGATCAGAGACACCAGGAGACGTAGTTTTCCCACAGTTACATTGTAAGTCTGTGGCGACACTGGCAATTGCATCCACTCAAATTGCTCTTAATTCTGCTTACAACATCAGTGCCTAAGAACTACTGCAAATGGAGCACCTTCAGTTTCACCAGGCTCTGTGCACACAGAGCTACAGCCAGGCCCTGCCTGGAGCTCTCACAGCCAAAACAAAGAACAGTGGAGGAAAGGCCAGAGAAAAGGCAGTACCACAGCCAGCAAATTATGAGATAGAAACAATTTCACAGGAGGTCCACTCGTGGTTTTCTTCTTAGCAGGGTTTAGATAAAGTAGGGTGTGTGGAAGTAAAAGAAACAAGTGACTGATAAGGAAAGATTTAAGAGAAATAGGTCAGAAGAGATGAAGATAAAACAGAGCAGACAAGGATCAAAAATGAAGTGAAAGGGCTGTAGTGAGTGCTAAGTTGCAGAGAGGAGAGAGCCAGAACTCCAGCGAAAGAGGATGGGGTGCAGAAAATGCTCCAGAAGTACAGCAAGCTCTCACAGCCTCTAACAGTCCCGGTTTCAGCAACTCTGGTAGTTGTTCCTCTCTGTGGTTCAGTGGAGGCATCGCTTGTGTCCTAACATCCTCTGAGCAAGAGCTCCCTACACAACTCTGTGCTGAGGGAAGGGGGAGGGATGGGCACTGACCAGAACACATCTACTTCCCCATCTCCTCACAGCCAGCTCAGCCCCGGCTGCCTCTGCAGCTGCTCTGCCAGCTAGAGAGCTCGGCCGCAAGGCCAACCACAAGCCCAAACTTCTTCTCTTGCTACTTGGTTCACCGCTTGTATCTCACACAACAGGCCTGCTGTGAATATGTTGAACACTCCTGCTTCTCTTTCATATCCACACCAACGCCCTTTCTGGTTCAGATGAGCAGAAATATATATGCAGTAGAGGAGAGAGGAAGAGAGGATAGAGGACAAAAGATGGACCTTCCTGGCTCATCACCTAGGCTGGTTTTTTAGCCAAGGGTACTGCCAAAAATGCTATACTGCTAAAAGCTGTTCCTATTAAACCAAATTGGATTTTAAGGGCAGACTTAAAGCTTTATTATTTTTTCATGAAAGCTGTTTAAATCCCAAAATTTCTAAGTCTACTGTACCAGACAGTTATGTCATGCACCCTTTTCCTGCAGACAAAATGAAATGGGCATACAGCAGATCATGGTTTATGATAGCTGGAAACAGAAGACGGAGGCACTGCCACTTACCTCCATATCCCTGTCCTCTGTGGGAGGACATGAGTTCAAGGAGATGGATGTACAGCCACTTCTCATAGTATCTTGCCTGTTGTCTGCCCCTGAGTCTATTGTGATTAATGCTGATCCACCACCTGGAGCCTGTGTTGGCCATTCATACTGTTTTTCATGGCGAGCAACCATAGTAAGCATGTATAAGAGATCTCCACCCATGTTTTTGAAGAGTTCTGGGATTGCTGGAAAGATGAAGCCAAGTTAAGCTAGGCTCCAGATTGTACCATGTAACCAAGTTCCCTGCTGATCCACTCTCTGGTGACAGGCTTGTAGCAAAGGTTTCCTCTCCCTTTAGGGTGTATTAGGAGCAGTACAAAATGAGTTATAGCAGTGTGACTTCTCAACAGGCAGCAGGTAAGAGAAGATATTTTCTTCTCTTTAGCCACTCTGAATCCTGGTCAGCAGCAAGTTTCTTTCCAGAATCCTTCAGACAGTACGACACAGCTCGCTGCCTCTAAAAGAGTGACCTTCAAACACGAACATCAAAGTTAGGGCAACAGGTTTCTGAAACATTTCAAACAGTATCTTGTGAGTCATCATTAAAATGGCCATTTGTGGATAAGAACAAAATCCTGGGCAAAGGTTACCCCTCAAATGCTTTTGAAAAGCCATGTACTGTGTTAAACAAAACCATTACGACACAAGCTGTAACCTATTTCCAACATCCCCAGCCAGAGATCATATAAAACTATCAGATTAGATTTGTATTGTAACGTTTCTACTAAAATAAAGTCACGCCTGATAACACTGATATACTACACCCTATATGTACGTAAATCAATATAATCATGACCCCCCAGAGTGCAATACTCAAGCTAGGTCTGGTAATCATAGCAGAGTGCATTTAACAGAATATCAGAAATATTTATGACATCTTTAAACAATTTCAAGTCTGAAAGCTAGAGCCCTGATGATTCAAAGTACAAAAGCAGTATTTTGACAGCACTCCATGGAAAGAGAATTTTCCTTCTCCACCATCAGATCCCGTGCATGCAATCCAGAGGCACAGTAAATACCCAGGCCACATACAACACATGTACACACCCCCAGGCACCCGCAGTTTCAGCTGTTGCAAACTGCCATTGCTTGCTTGCCTTCAGCACAACTGTCTGCAGCACCTGAGGATCTGGCCCAAGGAATATATTTCATCAGAAACTGAAAAGCACCAGTTTTAAGGTAGCTTTTGATAGATTTACAAGGTTGGTGTTCTTTTTTAAATTAACATCCTTTAGTTCGTGACAGGCCTTCAGCATTTTTATATAACAAGAACCATTTTAAGCTCATCTGCAAGGTATTCAGGGCAATGCCAACATACAGTACTGCCAGGCACTGGTGTTTGGGGTTTACAAGTTATTACATTTCAGTCACCAAACTAAAGGCCTAGAACCTCATCTGAGATTTCAAACTTCACGTCACTGAAGTGCAGATTATGAGCTGAGGCTGAGACTGTGACTGTGACAGAAAGAGCCTGGCTTCAGAAAAAATTCCACTGATTCTCACATCTCCATCCTCACCACGCCTTCCCAGACAAGATGCTTTGCTTCCATGCTGACAGTGCTGGGAATGTGCTGAGCAGGCTGTGGTTTAACAACAGAGTATTCTTGTCTTTCTGTCCAATCACTAAAGTGGGCAGGTCAATAGGATTAGAAGTGTAGTAAAGTTTACAAAATCAAATCTTCTATTAATACAGTCTGGGTGGGGGGTTGTTGGGTTTTTTTACTAGACTGGTTCATAAGAAGACTCATCTACTCATCTGTTCGTTCTCAAAAAATGTAAACTCCTTAACCCACTGCATGTTTAATTGAAAAACCCAGGGCCCTGTGATGTATCCTGAGACCTACCACCCAAGGAAGCACTGCAATTTGCAAATCTTTACAAGTGGTGGTCAATGCTTGTTGAAGAAACTGCTATTAGAGAGCACCTCCATACCTGCCAGAGGGAGCTGCCCCTACCACAGAGCTCCTCTTCCTTCCTATCACAAAGGTTAGCAGGTTAATTTAACACAAGAAAAGCTCTTTAATCTGGATAACATTACCCTGAAACAGATTCTCACTGTCTCTTTCCAAATGACTCTGTTGGGGCAATGGCATTATAGAAAAAAAAAAAAAAAAAAGTGTTGGTAACAGCAACAAAGAGGAAAGAACATCTGAAACTAGTGTGCAGTTCTACAGTGGATGTCTACCACATCCTAAAACACAAAACATCAGTCAAAGGAAATCTGCAGGCAAAAGCAGTCTTTGCCTGCCAGTGTCTTTCCTTTGAAAGAGATTCAAGAAAACCTAATTGCAGTAAAAACTATTCCTTTACCTAAAAAAAAATTGTGGGAAATTCTAAAATCACATACCTTGGATAAAATGAATACATTCTGGAAATTATTAATAACTAGTTGACTTCCCTTATGGTAATGTTAGAATTTGAAGCTAAGCAAAAAGACAGTGAATTTCAGTAGACAGATCTGAACTATACTTCTCTAGTGCTCAGATCTGAATGGTAATTGATAGCAAATTTTGGCCACAGCAACTTTTTTGCCTTGACTTTTGTTTCTTTCCTATGAAACTCTGAAAGTGTTTTTTTTTCTTTTTTTAATTTCAGGTTGGTTTATGTTCTTCAGATCTTATTTTTCTGTATAACTGCTGGAAAAGCTGAATCTTATGTTCATATACACAAATATGAAATGCAGTTTCCAAGGCTTTCTTCTGGAAAATGCCAATTTCCTCTAAAACACTCATTTTCCATGGGGAAAAAAAAATAAAAATCTGATCTTCTTCTCTTTTCGCAGGATGGATCTGATTTCAAATTTGCAGGGATTTGTAACCTTCTATTCCAAATCTTGGAATAGTAATTCAAGATGATTTTTCAATTAGCCAGATCTTGGAGTGGCACTTTCGTGGAGCTTGTGTTGGTCTGTTAAGTTCCCCCTGTAGCTGTTGATGAAAATCACCACAGCAAGGAAAGGAAAGGAAGAAGGGAGGAAAGGAGGCTTGAAAGAGCAGGAATATCCAGTAAAGAATAAAAACCACTTCAAAGAATTTAAGATCTGTATTTCACTTTGTCCTTACTGTCAGCAAATCTCAAAACAAATACAAATTTTGTATGTTCCCTTCATCCTTCTCCTTTTAATATTATTCCTTTGGAAAATTAAACAGGTAACTTCTGTTCAGCCCAGGCATGGAAACCAATGCTGCATTATGCAGACAAGCAAGGATCTCCCTTATTTCAAACAGGAGTCTGCAAAACCAAGTGAGAGCAGTCCAACACAGCCAGTCCCTGGACGAGGTCCCCCTTCACAGATGTCCCTCAGCTGGGACCTGCCTCTTCCCTGTTGCTGCAGCCCTGGGTCTTTTCACATCAGAATACAGCACTTACGCCAAATTGTGGAGTGGTTTTACGAGGCAGAAAGGCACCAGCTAGGGGCTAAAGAAGGCCAATAAACTACTCTAACTTGTAACAAAATAACAGATTTAAAACAAGGTCAACTGAGGTGAAGGACAAGTGCATTAATCGCCTGTATTAACAAGGCTCTGTGTGCCTGCAGCAGCACTCAATTGGAAAAGACAGTACATCTTGCTGTAAATAAGACAAATAAACAGCAGCTACAACAACAATTCTTCCCCCAATTTCTTTTACTTTTCATTAAATGAGTAATCTGACTATTATTAAGTCCTCTTCAAAGTCCGTACAGGCCACCCTTTCTAACTGCGCCAGTTTACTCCACATATAAACTCCAAGACATACATTGCAGCCTGACAAGTGCCTGGAAAGGAACTTCAGCCTGTTTTGTTCTTAAGTGATAATCAAAGAAATCCTCCATCACGTGTTGCGGCAGTGTGAGTTGGCCATACCAGGACGAAGAGTCATGCAGATGTTACCCAAATGCTTCCATTAACTTAATCTTCCTCAGAAGAGCCCTTCTGCTGCCAAGTACTTAAGAGTGTCACTTGGGATTTAGATGCCATTTTTGTTCACTGCTGAAGACTGGTCATGTGTAGGAATCTGCAGCCTTGATAATAGGGTTTACGGAACACCATGAAAATAGATTACTGGCTGCTGAAAACATTTTAAAAAGACAATGTTACCTTTTACTAATCTTAAAATGCTTTCTGGCATGGAAGACTTAACGGTTGTTTATTCCGGTATGTTTTCTAGAACATAAGCTTAGAACAAAATAAGGATCATCATAATAATTAGCTGAGATGCTGACAACATGAATCAAGAGTCTAAATCATTAAATGTTTTTATCCATATCATTTTAAAAAATAAAGCTGTATTTTTGTGATCAGAAAATGCATTAGACTTCTTCAATTGTCCTAGCATATGCTGTGATCTCAGTAATGAAGCCAGTTTTGCTTTCTCCCTTTTTTAACTCAGTTGTTATGTGGGAAGATGTAGTAGTATAAAATAGCAGGAAATAGTATGAGTAAATTTAACTTGAAAAGTTTAGTGTATGTTTTAGAGAAAAGATTAACAAGTCCTATTTTTTTCAACTGTCTTTTTATCTCTGTTTTTTTTTTTAATCTTGCATTTGCTTCAGCCAAGCAATTCCAACGGTCCAAAAGGACAGATGTTCCATCTCATTCTATTCCCAGACAAGTCACTCTGTAAAATTACATTTCTTTTGAAACATTAGTGCAACAGTTTAAAGACCATCAGAAGTTTTAAAGGCGAATTGCAGAGGAATAATCAGCAACATGTTTGGATCTAGTTTCTATATTGGATTTTTTTTTCAGTTGCAGTACCACTCCTCAGTGAGACACAGTTTGAAATTTATTTTCCACCTTGTGGTTCTTCCTGGTTTGCATCTATATACTACCACAAACCTCAGTGCAATCCAAGCAGAGTATGTGTGTTTGTGATATTCAAGGGTGATGTGTTCAGGGATGTGTTCAGTGAACCAAGGCATACGCATCACAAGGAAAAAAAAATTATTTAAAATACACTACTGTGCTGACTGGCTAATCAAAGCCTACTCAGTAAGGACATTCAGATCACACAGCTGCATTTCATATCATCACTGTTAATCTGCTTGTGCTGATACACTTCTACAAGGCCAGAGAGGTAGAAACCTTTGATCGATGCTCTCAGGAACCACACACCTGCACTCACTCTTTCTCAACTGGTTAGTGATGGCACAAGAATTAAATACAAAGTCTTGAGAAAAGCAAATTAAGATTTAAAAGCAGTCCCTTAAAGAGAGACACAAATCAGCCCATGTAGTCCAGCTCCATCCACCTTCCCATACTGGATGCAGTTTGTTCAAGGCACACTGAAGATCTTCACTCCCCACCTTTGAATTTCAAGGGCACCACTAGAGATAGTGGCAAGGTATTTTCCTGTTTAACTTGGGTGCTTTTTTTTCCTTTATTTGTAGCTATTTTGGAGAAAAACACCAACAATTACTGTCAATGGAAATAAACAGGATCCCTCAGGGTATCACCTTTATTTGATCTGAATCCATTTGTACAGAAGGACAGTTGACTATTAAAATAAGTAGGTGCAACACTGGAAAATTCCTGCCATCCTAATGTCACTAGGAATTTTGCTATCCATTTCAACTAACAAAGTGAGGTTTCAAGGCAGTAGTGGATACCCTTTTGTTATTTAGCACTATTTATAGTAGTAGTTTGTCTACTCTCCTTTCTCTAGCAGGAATTAAAAAAAAAAAAAAAAGTAAAAAAAGGATGCTCATGTTTGAGTGCAGGAAAACTGTTATTGTGTTAACTGCCATGAAAAGCAAGATGGCACTCAGTGAAGAGTGTATTAGATCAAATCCAATTATTTAGTAAGTCCAAAGAAGTCAGTGGAATCACAGCACAGATGAATTTGGTCCAGCACTGCAAATTAAGAAAACTGAGCTAAATTCTGCCCAAGGTATGTGCACTGAAGTAAGAAAAATAAGCTTACTGCACACACAGGATCAAGTCATTCTTGCTTTGGCAGTGTAAATCACTTACCAAATGCAGTGGACTTACTTCTCTAATTTGAAGAAGCAAAATTTGGATTTTTCTTTTTACAGTTGCATATAAGAATGTGATCACATTAGGAAGATTTTCTGTCATCACTTTTCCTTCAATTACAAAACAGAATACAGAGGGTAGGGGATGTTATGAAATCACAGTATTGGACTGTATCCCAAAACAAGGATTATATTAAATAAAAAGGGAAATTCAAACTTGTTTCATGACTGTGATACTTCAGTTTTACTTAGATAATTCTAACAAAAGTAATCACTCACGTCTGAGTGAGCATGTCAAATACAGGATGGAAGATCTTAGGAGCCTTCCTGGAAAAATGTGGAAAATGCATGCTCCCTAGTAAAAGCAGGACAAGTTTTTTATTGTTATATGATAAATCTTATTCATCTAATATTGGTATAATAACAGACTGAGATAACCTGTAGCTCCAAACACACAAATAGCCCCTTTTTTTCATGCATTTCAGTGGGTTAGAATTTCCTCTCTATAAAACCAGCTAGAAAGCAAACTTTCATCTAATATTATCTTGCACTAGTTACAGCTAATGCTCTACACTTAGAAATTGCAAAACTACTTCTTTTATCATTAAGTGTAACAGAGCTGATGAACTGTCAGAATCCTGCAGGTATTCTTAGGACTTTGTAGAACTGGAAACGCAACTGGGATCCTCATAGCTATTCAGCTGCCCAGTTCTTCATGAATTCCATTGAACAAGGTACTTACCTACTTTTCAGGATGTGGACCCCAGTCTCCCACAAAAATAATCTATCAATACATCACAGAAAGAGGATACTAAAGTGTGTTTTTCAGGCTGAGCCCTGAATGAAAAATGTGAGAAAATCTTAAGGAAAAAACTTCCCGCATAATGATAGCAATTTAGCTTTAAGTATCATCTGCTTTTTAAATTTTCAGACACTAGAAGGACTAAAATATCACATAAATGTTACATTTTAAAAAAGGAAAGTCCTGGAAGTAACAGAAATAAATGGAGTTCTCAGTGGCAAATTCTGCACCCTTTCTGTAGGAGTCAGCCTGAGGAAGTGGGAGTAGAGTCACACTAATTGGTAACAAAGTCATTTGGTTCACTCCTAGACTCATACTAATTTCATTATTACACTATATAGAAAAGTGTAATTATTTACAAATAATTTCACAAATAAATTGCCTGAATTTACACATGAATAATTCAGGCCAAAGTTAGGTTTTGCTCTGGCGAAGGCATTTTTCAGTAGCTTATAAAGGCCCAGACTTTAAAAGAGGGACCAATGCAAACACTGCCTCTCTATGTTCTGTTGATCTTCTGTGAGAACTGGTTTAACATTAACGATATACCCTGCACAAAAACTCATATGGGCTGAACATTGCAAGGCTGCCAATTTAATTTGAAATGACTTGACAGAAAATCTCTAGGCCACCAAATGCTATTATAAAGCACTGTATTCTCATTAAAGGTCTGAGCCCTTTTTTTTCTCCCTGAGGGCAAACTCCTCGTGAGGCTGTCCCTCTGGCATAACATGTGATAGAGCTAATCTGTCTTCACTTGGACAGCATTGCGGATATGCAAACCCAGGTGGCACTAATAGGTTTACAGTAATAACTATGGAATTGGATACAGTATGTTACACTGTGAGAAATTCCCACAGATCAATTTTTGTGGTGAAGGTTAACCAACAGACATAGAGCCATAATATTCTTTTTTCATGGGTCTGTTAACAATTTTATGGTTTTAAAAATAAAAGAAAAAAAGACTCTCCCATATTTGGACAGAATATAAATATTTAACTTTTCAAACATATCTACAATATATGTGCATAAAAAATGCTCTCTTGGAAAGACAAATTCTGTTGTCAGTTATTCCAGCACAAATCTGGAGGAATTCCATTGGCTTCAAAGAGAGATATCACTATAAACAAGAGCAGAATATGCCCCCAAAATGTATGTAGCATAACATTGTGTCATATCATTTTGTTCATACATTTTAGAGGCACCATTGTAACTTTATTATTGGAAATTACAATGAGAACAAAATTAGATGCATAATCACAATGAATGCACTATACAGTTGAAAATACCCTTGTTGTAGTAAAGCATTATAGCCAGAGACATAAAATTGTGATCTGACCATTTGTGTTCATTAGAGATCCCATGGTACTCTTTGCAAGATTAGGGGTTTTAATCTCAGGGTGCTGGCCAAATTCCAGCAAGGGTAATTACATTCTCTCTACCTAAATTCCCTGCATTTCACCCAAGGTGGTTGCATTTCCATGGTGTACAAAGTGCTCCTTACACATGGATTTTAAAATTCTGTAATACCTGTTAGCATAAAAGGTGTTATACAAGATGTCATATCCTTGTTACAATTAAGTTAGAGTACATTCATTCCAGAAAATAGAAAGAGCCATCTGTCAATCAACTGCAACATTTAATGTACTGATTAAAAACATCATTTCAGCTCAAGAGGCACTCCTGTATTGTGGTATGTTGTAGTCTTTGCAGTCATAAATTCCATACCCGTGTTAGCTACCACAGATGGAACATATTGAGAAGTTAAACACACAGCACTGGTGACTGAAGAGGATGTATACAACCACACTGCAAATTCACCCAGCTTGTCAGCCCCCAAACAGCACTATTACCAGCTCAAGCCAAAGCATCTGTCTCGCTTGAGACTAACAAAGAGATCTTCTCAAAGGAGTGTAATCATCTAGGAGAGGGAGTTCAGAAATTGAAAACAAAGCCAGACAAAAGAAATACATTTCTCAACACACAGCCTGAGCATTTACAAAGCAGGATACCTGTCTACCTGTAGATAGGATGATGGGCGATTGCTTCCCTAGGCAATTTATTGCTCCCACAGATGATTCAGGTAGTGCCTCCTACCTCAACACCTACTCATCCTCACTAGTAAGCAAAGACATATGGAAAGAGGGATGATGTACTTTGCAGCACTGCAAGATGGTTTTCCAGCCCAGAATGCCACCTCATGTGTGTGTGTGCCTTGTGCCTATGATTTTGTCAGCCATTTTGGTTCATCTTTCACAAAAAGAAATGGACTGGAAGCAAAATAACAAAGTATCACACAAAAAAGCAGCCATGAAAAGCACTTCCAAGCCTTCCTTTCACCAGCATCTCTGTGCCATATTTTTGACAGTCATCTTTTCAGTAAGTATTGATATTCCTCATGCACAGAATGAAATCATTGAGTTTCATACACTTAATTCAGCTACTAAGGAGTGAAAAAAACCTTTTAGGATTGTTCTAACCATTGATCCGATGAGCCACGGGCCAAGTCCGGAGGCATTCACTCTAGCAGAATGGCATCTTCTTTTGGACTGAGGCTGTTGCTCTGAACCAAGTCATATACAATTCAATATGAGTAACTTCTTAAGAGTCTAGCCTGGTGAAACCAGACTTAAATATATACCTATATATAGGTATGCATGCTAAGTGGTTAACAAACAAATCACTTGTATTGAGCAGCGCCATGTGCAATGATTGACACTAAGTGCAGTTGGAAGCAGGAAATCACTGATTTTCAATTGATATTTAAGCAGGAAATTATTTACTATTGATTGTTATTAGGCAGACACTGTTGTACTGAATTAGCACAAAATGATCTGATACATGAAAAATCTACCATTAATCAAGGTAATATTAAGTGAACTTAACCACAAACTTTAAACCGTTTTCTCATTTGAGCCTTCCACATCAATCTATACAGCCTACTTACACAACATACAGTTTACTGCTAAGATGAATGTTTTCTTCTGTATTTACAAAAGAGTCTCATGTGTGGGCACTCCCATCAGAAAAAGACTTCATACAGCAGTTTCTGCTAAAAGGTTGTTTGACAACTGACACCATGCAACTGCACTGCCAACCCTTTTTCCCTCTAGAGAAAAGTGGAGGTATTTCAGACACAACATCTGATAACGATTTCAATAGCCTGTCTTTTTAATTTTGAATCTTCAGATTACCATACCATATCAGCATCATTTTTGTTTTGATGTGGGATCATATTCAACCTGTATATGGCTAACTTAGGGATCACAGAGTTCAAGAGAATAGCATTCCCTTCAGATCACCCATAATCCAGAGCTTTCAGACTTGACTCCCTATTCAGGGAATAAAGAGAAGTTAAATCAGAGTTATAAAATTTAAACACTCCAAGTCTGTATTCCTGTTCATGCTTAGCATTGTACAGACATATTAAAATATGAACTAACCCTATACAACATAGGCATCTCTGTGAGGTATCCAGTTGGAATATAACCTCTCTTTGATCCATGTCTTGCCAATAAGGATAGAAAGACACCTCAAGAGCATCACTTCAATAGCTTCAGGTCTAAATCAAGTCTGGAGCTGCCAATCTCTCAACAAGGTAAGCTAAAGACAAGACAAAAATCTTCCAGGGCATATCCTGGACACAATAAACACATGAATGAACAGAACGATGAACAGAAATAAACTGTTATGCCCATTAAGTATGAAAAAATGACACACAGACATGGTGACTTGTCCAAAACCCCAGTAGACACCTAACAAAAACCAGAAATAGGTCTCAGTTCTATCAAGCTTTGGTTTGGTATCTTACTTTTAAAATGTCTTCTTATCACAAGTGCTTCCAAAGACACAGACTCATAAATGTCTTACTGATCAAGGCCTCAATTATAGCAACATCTTCGAGCAAGAGAGGAAAACAAAATTATTTTCCATCAAAATATTTAAACAAAAAATTTTCAGTCAACTTTTCCTACTTTACTTCTGAAGAAAAGGCCTGGCAAAATCTTCCAGCTTTAGAGAAAGGTCTGAGTGAGTTTAAAGCCAACTAATACATTAGCTAATTAATGAATTTGCAGTTCCTGAAATGGTTGCCACATTTTCAGTTACCCACACCCAAACCCAGCCTTTTATCTCAATTCTTCTTTCTCTTTTGGTGAAATTTCACATCACTTATTCCTACAATATCACATCATCATCTGAATTTTCTCTATCTCAAACAGACCCCCTTTCTGAAAAAAGTTATCCAGTCCTCTTTATTACACAGACTCTCAAAATTACACCTTACTCAGTTTTATTCTTCACCAACTCATCTTCACCTCTCCTTCTTTTCTCCATCCCCAGACATCAGTAGTCATTATTTTCTTATTATGCAACCCACATTTCCCAATACAAATCACAGTGCTAAAATCATTGCTCTGCTTTGTTCTGTACCAGCTTATCTTCCTTTACTACTCCCTTCCCTCCCTCTATCATATCTGTCCAACAACACAAGTTTCCCAACCTCTTTTCCCTCCTTCCAAGGTATCTCTAAAATGCCCCATGTGAATCCTCCTCCCATTCTCATCTTTCTGCCCCTCTCTTTTAGGCTTTGCTCTCTTTTTTGTTATTCACCAAGTTACTTTTCTTGTCTTTGTTATTCATTAGCAGTGCATTTCTCCCACAAAGTATCTTTATCATAACGCTACAGAGAGGTTTTCAAATCTCTGTTAATAAGAAATGTGAATATTGAACCCGTGCATTTCACACAGCTCAGTGCCTGCTGTCTCACTCAGCCAAGTCTGCTGTAGGCTCCATGGGGCAGTAGCGTTTTCTCCTTGTATATCTGTACAGTACCAAGTACTCTCCTGGAGCTCAGCAAATAATAAAGCAGTTGTGTATCTTAAAGGAACAAGACAGAACAGTAATAATGATCAAAAGCATATGCAGTAACTTTTCTCCAGATGGATCCCAAAGCACTCTATACCATTTGCCAATTAACGGTACAAAATGAAGTATTTACATAGGAATAATTTCACCCACGAACAATGGCATAATGCCAGCCATGCCTTAATTGCATGAAGTTACACAATACAAATTTAATACAAATTTAAGACAGGAAGTGAAGACTCATGTCATATTTCCAGTGAGAATTAAAGCTGGAGCATTATAATTACCAAAACCAGTTGCAAAATGCAAATAAATGTGCAATAAAAAAAATTATACTTATTTCCAGAATTGTGAAAACATCCTAACAATTTTTAGCTCGTCAATGATGAGAATAGTTAAACACACCCCAAACTCTGAACACTTTCAAAGATTACTGCAATTTAAAAAAAAAAAAAAAAAAAAAACCGATGTACTCCTAAATATACCTTTAATAATACTTAAAACTGGAAAGTAGCCAGGACCTGAGCCCTCTTCAACAATTGTCATAGGATTTCACTCATCATAAACTGGGGCTTCAGATGACAGGAGATACCATGTTGTGTGAATCGAAAGAGAAGCAATTTAGCTGTGCATTTACACATCTAGATTCAAATTATAACTTAAATGAATGAGATTAATAAAAGCTCAAGTAATTCCTGCTCATTTTTTTTTTCTACACATTGAAAAAGTCACAGACAAGTTTACTACTAATATTTAAACCAAAGTTCCGTAAGTAATTGCAACACCTAATTCTCAAAAGACTTTGAATTGGGTGACGTCCTGGCATTGGTCGAATCATTCAGAATGTTTTCACTAACTTTAACACACACAAAGTTTCACTCACTGTATGTTTCACTCACAGTCCATGGGATGGAGGAGTGTATAATGAAAAAAATATTTTGACTAAATTATTCAATGATTGCTCAAAGTTTATGAATAATTTATTTGGAAAAGAGTATTCAATCATACATAAAGCTCCTCAAAGAGGGGCAAATGTGTTTCTGAGTCATTTATTCAACAATTAATGGAAAAAAAAAAACTATGCACAAATGTAATTCAAATAAGCTCTAGACTATAGTAACTTGGTTTCCAGTTGACTCAGTATGTCTTTTAGAAAAGTTCCAAGCTTTCCTGCACACTAGCCTTGCTTTCAGTATTTGAGATCCTCTTGTTTCTACTTTTCCCTTTACCCCAGTAAAATAACATCTTTTTCCAGTACCACAACCTCTATTGCAGGCCTGACTTGCTTTGACTGCAAGTCCAGTATGCAACTCATATGAAATGATCTTTTCCTTTGCCAAGAAGCCTGAAGAAAAGAAAAATGAGCATATATATATATATATATATATACACACACACATATATGTTTCAATTTCTGAATAGATCTTCTAGGAAAATCTAGAGAGGAAATCCACTTCAAAACAACAGTGTGAGTCAGAGGAAACACAGAGCAGGTGAGAGTAGGTAGCTGCATTCCTTCAAAGCTCCTCTTCCAACCATGTCCATGCTTGTTCACGTGTGGCTGGAGGGACCCGAGAGCACCAGCACACAGCCAGAACGAATTTCCCTTCTCAAGCCACAGCGCGGTTCATTGCCACCACTGGTGAACTAGGTTGCTGTTGAAAAGAAATCCTGGCATTTGGTGTAATTATGCTTTCTTAACTACAGAAATCTTATATGCAGGAAATTCATTTTGTTATCATTGTTTTTCCAATATGCATTTAAAATGCAGCATTGTAAACACTGGCTGGTGTTCCTGCCTCAGTGGGATTTTCCCAGTGCCTTGAGCGCGGTATAATGGAGTGCACTCATCTTTCAACAACTTGACACTTTTTTTTTTCAAATGCAACTTAAACAATAAAGGTCAGATTCAAAGACACAGCAAGAAAACCAGCTCTGCTTTACTTTTTTTTTTTTTTTTTTAATGTTATTCACTAGCATTTAATGAGAATTTCCAGGGTACTGCAAACCAGCAAGGTTAAACAGAGATGAACTGCTAAGTAGAATTTACCTGAAAAGAAGGGAGAGGTGGAAGAAGGGCTGTATGGTGATCTGATAAATATGAATCAGTCCTCTTTGTACGCAAGGTGTGGAGAAAATAGTGACTTATTTCTTGTGCTCTGAGTAAGAACAAAGGCAAAGTGAAGTGAAAGAAGCAGAAAAGATCAGAGCACAAGGCTGTATAATAGCTATTTTAAAGTAGGAAAGCCACTATTTTTCAACCAGATCTGCTTTAAAATAATGGCTCATAGAACCAGGTACAATATTTTCTTAATTTAGAATTTTATAATACAATTTGATTTGGCATCTTGAATATATAATCATCACCAGAGTGCAAATGCTATAATCCTCCTGATATCTACTCTACCTATTCTTTTGCTGCTACTTTGGCTTTATTCTTAAGAATTGTACCACACCACTTTTATTAAAAAAGGTTAAGCACAGTTGAGTACCGCTCAGCAAAATCTTACTTACCTGAATAAATAACTCCCTAGAAATGATGAATACGTACAGCAATATGCATGCTTTCATTTCCACATAATATACATCTATTAACACTCACTGTGCAATGGAAGTTATCAAAGAGCTATGTGCACTATATAAATTCAAAGAGGTATATTAGGCAGAGCATGATTTTAAAGGTAAGCTTTGAATCCTCAGACTGTTTGTTGGCTTGTATCAGAGAAGCCAGGTCTGCAGCTGGAGAGAAGATAAAAGGTATGTGGTGTGGTTTATGGTGCAATTCACTCCTTCATTTATCCATCTGAGTCACACCTGAAGCCACACAGTGCCAAGGACAAGATACTGCTGGAGGTGCTGCCTTTCAGAGGAGATGCACAGCTCGGTGTCAACCTACATGAAACCAGCAGAAGGATGAGGTCATGGCTAGGAACAAAAGAAACAATTTGGGGAACCTGCTGATCACTGAAGAGCCCTGGGGCCTTGCACAGGCTTGGCAGGATCTCCAATCCTCTGACCTCGCTGATTAACAAGATGGGAGAAGGAAGGAGTTTGTAAGGAAGATGAAAGAGCAACTGAATCCTGACAAAAACAACCTTCCTGAGCCCCCTGTGTCTAATGTCAGCAGTTAGTTTGCATTTTCACATTTAATTTGGGCACTGCTGGACCAAAGCCTCCCAGGCACAACCTGTCACCACGCTGATTTCAGCGGTGTTAAAGTGGGATGCATTTGTCCTGTAGACTACATATTAAACTGCCATCAGCTCCTCTTTATGCTTGTAGCATTACACTGAGATTGCTTCTCAACCTTTATTTCAAGCAGCAGCCTTGCCACACATTAGAGCACTCATGCCACTGCCCATTTAAATAACAGCCCCCTGAAAGAAAAGAAGCCTTTCTTTTTCCCTCCCCTTTCCAGCAGATCAGTGTTCAGGCCCCATCCATTCTCTATGGAAATGACCCCTCTGTAAATATCCTGTTACCTAATATTTACCACACTGGCTCAGAGTCCGAAAGGTAAACTGGAACAGAGGTGATTTCAGCCCTCATAAACAACTAACGAAGAAACCCTTCAGGAACGTAGGATTCATTAGCTGTAGCAGGGCTAGAAAAGCCATGCACAACACCCTTCTTGACACTGCTTTACTTCTCTGGGACTCCGCTTCCTAATAAAACTGCAAAAGGATTAACCAAGGAGTTTCACAGAAATCGCCACAAAATGTCTTAGCATTTTTAAGCAGAAAAACCCTTGGCATCGATTTTACAGATGACATACTGAAAAGGTTGGGGGGTTTTGTTGCTTTTTTTTTTTCTCTTAAAGAAAACAGGATTAGAGGTAGAGCCTTTTATATTCCACCACTTCTGAGACATATGTTCTGCTCTCCCACCAGTTATGAAGTGATTACTGGAGTGGCACAAACAGATTTTTTTTTAACAAAGTAAAGGTGTGATTTTCTCAGGTTCTGTGAGAACATGCACACTTATTTTTACCAACCCAATCTGTTTTCCAGTAGTTTAATGTCCGCAGGGTTTATAAGGCTATCTTAGGTGTCGGATACAATGCAGCTTGCAGGGTACCTGACTATGGGAGTTTAAAGAAAAAGACACAGAGAAAGAAGAAATGATACAATACTCAACGTAACTTGGAGACCAATTTAAATATACAAAAAGATTGACCTTTTTTTTGCTGTTTGCCCATATACAGTACTTTAAAGCCTGAAGGCCTTCATATAGTAAATCATTGGCTCATTTTAGAAACCTCACTG
The DNA here is from genome assembly GCA_035221455.1 of Xenops minutus. NCBI lineage: Eukaryota > Metazoa > Chordata > Aves > Passeriformes > Furnariidae > Xenops > Xenops minutus. The sequence goes on from JAWWEE010000105.1 coordinate 100,642,122, forward strand.
AAGACCTATCCCTAAATAATTTACATATATAGCCTGACTTTTTATTTTTACCCCACAAAAAGGAATTTGATCTTATAACACTGCCAGGAACAGCAATTCCCATGTGGGAAATGGGACTTGATTTCTTGCACTTTGTCTAGTTAAGCTGGCTGTAAAATGTTACCAAAGGAACAACTGAAAAGATTGATTTTTATATCAGTTCAGACCAATTTTTCATGTATATAAATACCAGGACAAGGAGAGTTTGCTACAAGGCAGTGTAGGGAAAGGGTTCACTCCTGAATTGGACTGGTCACCTATTCCAGATTCTCAGCCAAAAATCTACAAGCACACCAACAGAAGGTAATGCTCCTCCAAGAGGCTCTTAAATTTTGGCCTGTTACACTGGGACAAATTTAGAAGAACCACTTCAAATGCAGTGAAGTTACTCAGGACCAGAGGAAGTGAGAACAAAATTTGGTAAGGACTGTACAGGGAACTAGTCAGTTAACATTTAATCCGTGATGAAAACCTTCAAGGTTGAGTGTCCATATAAAGAATTTACACTGGTTTAAAAACCAGCTTATCTGAAAACGCTTTCATGGATATAGACTGTCATATAGCATCTTAGCTCATAATTTAGCAACAGAAGCTAGAATGTAGATTTCCAGCTTGGCTGAAATCTACAGATATGAAATTCTGCAAAGTTTTGAACCCATTTTAAGTATAATCTTCTGAAAAAAAAACCCTGAACCTTCCTTTTCTAAATCACTGAAACTTTACAGGTAGATAAAAGTCTTACATAGGTTGATATTCATTATGTATGTTTTTGCTCCAATGATTTTACTTTGTCAGTGCTCTTAAGACAAGGGGTTTGTAGGGTATTTTGTTGACACAGGATAGCTCAGCCCTCCTAATCAAAATTTTTCCCACAAATAGTCTCTATCCTTACCTCTACACTAAGGGATCGGACAGTGAGGTCAAAGTCATTAGTCCCTGACAAAAGCATTTGCAGGTCCCACTAAACACGCTCAGTAGGATTTTTAGTTTTTGTTGGTTGTTATTTTGGATGAAAGTACCCCCTCCTTGAACACTGGTGTTTTCAGGGCAGCCTCATATGAGTTAATCTGGCCACACTCACAGGCCAGTGAGGTCTTGTGTTTAGCAGCAGAGGTGCAGGGTGGAGACCCTTTGGCACAGAGCTGCAGGCACTTGGGATGCCTTTGAAATGCAGCTTGTACAAAATAAGAAGTTCAACTGTAACGTTGAAAGGAAAATGGAGACTGGAAAAAACTCTATACATCAAAACTTAGGGAACAAATAATCGTTTTGTGGAAGTACCCAGAAATAGCCCTGGTCATGTAATTTATAGACCTCTGACAATGCCAAAGGCACTTCTGACTTCAAAGTTGTTCTTATAGCTTTGCTTTTCCCTGCTTGACCATTACAGTATTTCGTAGTGCTGAAACAGCTCCTCAATGATGGAATTAGTGATGTTTCTTTTGGTGTTTTTTCATATAAGCTCACCATCCCTTCTTATCTCACTCCCTTATTTCCTGTTGGCTTTACCAAATTGGTATCAGACAAAGCTATGAACAAATAAACATTCCCATTTTAAAATTTACTACATATATTGTTTTATCCCATAACTACACAATGGTCATCTCAAACATCTTGCATGAATTATAATAAGGTATTTTTATCTGCTTTTACTATCTGCTTATTACCATAATTAAAAAACCCACACAATAGAAATTTAAGTCCAAAAATCTATGGCAATACAAAATGTTAAGTATATTTAGATCCACAGAGGCAAAGAAATTAAAAGAGGTTTAAACTCTGAGATGTGTCATCCCTAATTCATTCTCTTGTGCCTATAAATTGAAATCTCAGCACAATGAATCTATGAATGGACATATTAATGTATTGTGGAACTGGTGTGCAATAAATTGATAGGGAATTTAATGTAAATCTGATCAGAGACGGGGTCAGAGTTTTCAGTAATGAGTAATGCCAGGCAAAGAATTTACATTTTAATCCAGGCTTTCCTTAATTTTTTTTGTTTTAATTCATACCCCAAATACTTTTGGGGAAGAAGGCTTCTGTTGAGGCATCCTGTAGAAGGCAATGAATGTCTGACAGCAGTCAGTACTTTGTGATTTAACTGCACTGGTATTTCTTAAAAGTGAGAGGTCATATGTCACCAAGCAATACCAGGGTCTGAACCTCTTCTCTTAGAGATTACTAAAAACTATTAAGTCCTGCTTGCAACAGGAGGAGCATACTAGACCTGTATTGCAGAGTAGATTTGTACTCACAATGGGTTCACAAGATCTCACAATCCTATATTCTAACGATGTAAAAATATCTTACATGGTATTAACATCAAATTGAACAGAAAACCATGCTCCATAATAGATTTTTTTTCATGAAGAAAAGCTTGATTTTCAAAGTTCTTTCTGCCCCAACTTGCTTTTTAGATTTGCTATGAAATGAAACAAGATTTTTAAAGAGTGGAGATTGGGAAAATATACAGAAACAGCGTAATCTTTCCACTGTAAATACCCGTGCTAAAATGACAAAGGAAAGTAGAAGGTGTATGCAAAATCACTGCAAATAAATTGCTACATGTGCCGTATCTCATAAAGCTGCTGAACAGTTTTTATTACATTTTTGTTCATTGGAGATTGCTATAGAGATCTCTGCATTGCAAGTAGCCGCACCATTTTAGTGCTTTGCTGTTTCAGAAGAGCAGATTTTCTTGATTAATAACAAAAGGTTTTGTTGGGATCAGAGCTGTTTCCCACCATCTCTATGCAAACCCGGCAACACAAACTGTGTACATTAGCATTTCAAGGAGCCTCCTATTAATGATGGCAAGAAAAGCTCCTCTCGGTGGGTAAAATCCATTTTGTCCTCTCTTGTGACATCTGTTCTAACTTTTAAAGCCAGAAAGGAAACTAGATAATGCCAGAGAGTCTTTTGATTTACTGTATTGGCACTTGTGATGATGCTTCAGACTATAAAAGCATGTAACCCTAGTGGACATACATGACTGTGTAAATGTGAACATCTGCATATTCCCACAACATAGGGTGAATTGAACAAGTAATTCCAAAGTTCTTTGTTAAACTTTTAACTAGCTGCTTTTTTTTTTTTCCAAGATTTCATAATTACTTTCAATTACTTCTATGCCATACAAAATTCAACATTTTAAATTGTATTTTTATGTAAATGTTTACTGCTACATATGTTTTTTGAATTAATTTCATTTCCCAAAAGCTTTTCTTTTTCTTACATTTTTGTGCATAAAGACATTTAAGCAAATAGAGTTGGAGAAACTGAAACATGGTTAAAAAAATAAAACACCAAATAGTGTAGAATAAGAAAATGTAAACTAAACCCTGCAGATTTCTTACCTCTTTACACCATCTGTGCAGTATTGCTCTTAGGCCTTTTACATTGGTCATCCTGGGAACAAAGCTGAAGGCAGATTCCAGCAGTTTTTCCATTCACTATTCATTCAGAGGTTCATCAGCTCCATATGGATCCAGCCAACTGCTGTGTTAAATCAGAGCCTTTTCCCAGAATTGACATGGTAATGAAGTCATGGTATTGCTCACAGAAAAGGCCTCCATAGGTATTTTCCTCTCTAACAAATCCAGCCTTTTCACCCCATTCACTCCCTAAAATTATCTCATAACATTACAACATCTGTGAACTGGGTTTTTGCCTTTTAATGTCTAGCATGTTTTATTACATGACTATGCATTACATACTGGTTAACAAGACTCCTACACAACCAAGGAAATAAAATAAACTTACACTCCTCTCTTTCCAACTCAGATTGTTTTGTCCCCTTTTAATTTATATCTGATATATTTATTTTTCTCCAGATAGAGCTGTCCAAAGTAGTGATGTACAAGATTAACTTCATTTTTTTTAATTTCTATCAGAAAGTGGTTATAGAATTATTCCAGAATGAAAAATTGCTTAACCACGAAATGGTAAATCTCTCAATACAAAAAATTGCTTGAGACAGTCCGTATTAATGGCAATTATACTCTAACAGTTTCCTTCACTTCATTATATGTATGAGCTTTGCTTTAACAGCAATGGTTCGAGATTTGTTAAGGAATAAATATGAGAGAGTTGGTTTCTGCAATATGCCATCTGCAATAAATCTGTATATACTGCCTTGGTATGACAACACAAGGTAGCTTTATTGGAAACCTATGTCTTTCTTGTAATAATGTACTTGAACAAATATTATCTATAAAAACAAGTATCATTACAGATGTGTATGTACGTTCAAGTTTAGCCATATGTTGACTGAAGAGAAGGGGATGGTGTGTTACTTACAGTTAGTGTAGGTTTTTGAGATGGTCTGTCAAGATATGTTCCATTTCTGGTCTGCATGTATGCTGACACTTCTTTTTGTAAGAGTTAACACTGTGTCTTGGTAGACTCTGGCATTTTGGATTGGAAAGCAGAAAGATACAGCACACCCAATCCCCCTTCTTCACCACAGCATAACACGTGTCCAACTCCACCACCCAGAGGGAAGCAGTATGGCTTACAAATGGACAACAGCTCGGGATCAGAGTTACAGCAGGTTCATGGGGCAAGTACTAAAGCTCTTCTTAGAGAAACTGTCTGTGGTGTCTTTCTCAAATCCTGACTACTCTTCACAGAGCTGGTCCCAGCACCTCAAGGCAGATGTGCCAGTTACTGCATGTACAGACGAGGACAACTAAAACAATCAAAGTTGTTTTGATAGAACAATTGTTCTAAGAAGGAACAAGTGACCAAAAAAGTTTGGGGCTCCAACTGAAGAGGAGGTAGCTGAGAGAGGGAATATAAGTAAGGTTTCCAGAATCATGAAGGTGGTAGAAAAGCTGGTAGCAGAATTATTCTATATATTTTGCAATTCTAGAACACAGGGTCACTTGATGAAATCAGTAAGAGATCAATTTAAAAGAGGTAAAGGTACTTCTTTACACGGCACCTAGTGAACTTCTGAAACCTGCTGGTGCCGAAGGCTGAGGAGGGAAACTGCAGCTGTAGGATCATAAAACAGTGGGATAACTTGATGGACCAAGAGTCCATAAGCAGATGCTAAAAGGGCTAAGCATGGCTACAATCTAACACCCCTAACATAACTGCTCCAGGTGTGGGAGGGAAGGCAAGGCAAATGAACTGCAGAAAGTTGCCAGGCTAGTATGGTCTCCCTAAATAACATCTGTTTCTGCTTTTGGAGACAGAGAACCCAGGCAGCTGAACATTGGTCTGACCCAACTAGTGCCATTACTAAGTTCTTTTTTACATCCTTTAATGTCACTCAGTCACCACTCAGATCCTAGAGCTCAATGTTCATTCTACTTAAACAATAATTGCAGGACACTGCCAAAATTGGCATCAACCACAGATCTGCTATTCAAAGAAAAGGCATCTAAAGGCAGATGGAGCATAAGACCAAGTCATAGAGAATGAAGAACTGCTTTGAAGCAGAAATGGAGAGATTTCTTACTCTCATCCAACACAAATATTTCATAGTGTCTCCAGTATCAGAAGACACACTTTATTAATGAGTAACTATTAATGGTTGTCTTATGGGAGAGGTCCAACTGGATATGAGACAATGCCTTGGGAGTACATATAGTCACTGACAGCATCTGCACTGGATTAGTTTCTGGTAAAAAGTATTCTTGTCTGTGCTTAGTGCAGTAAGGTGCACCATCATGATTCTTGAGATGTATGTTACTTCTTCAGAAAAGGAGCAACAAAAAGTACTGATAGGATACATATGCTGTTCATGGGTGAATTAACTCATTATTAGTGGGACTAGCCAAACAAACATATCTTTAATCCTGACATCTTTAAATCTGTTGTGTTTAAGGATACAAAAGTCCAGGTCTGAGGATATTCCTTCTACACTTTTAATTCTGGAGGAATAGACAGCTCTAAGGTACAGCAACAGTTCTACCAGCACAGTTACTCAGAAATATTACCCAGAGTGCATCCAAGCATGCCCTGGGATAAACAACAACAGCCCCATGAAGAGTAAAGAAGCACTTCTTTAACATGAACAACATCTCCTTAAAATACTTATGGAAATACAGGGAAAAAACTTTCTGCTTCTATTAAAATAGAAAGAGATGCAAGAATAAAAAACATCTGCAAAGAAACATTGCAAAGAAAAAACATATGGAACTTCTACAGTAGATTATGCAAACGAATACCCTTGACACAATAAATTTGTTTTACCTATCCATGAAAACCAGCTGCTGAGTCAGAGTCAGCCCACTCCATTTGTCCATGCTTTCACTTTCAAGTTAACTAAAGTTTCCACCACCTAATACAATGTTAACTGCTTAAACAGGACATACAGAGCAAGGACAAATACCCTGGTACCTACAGGCCTCTCTGGTCCCTCTAAATTCAGACGGGACCCCATCCTATGAAGTGATACTGGGCCTTGATGCAACAACTGCTGCAGCAAAAATGTGGAACTGAGAGCAAAGCCCAGGCAAGTTTCAAGTCCTGGTTAGTAAATTCCACTGCGGCAGCCTTATACACCAAAAGGATGGTTTCTACCAAGGGTTTCTGGCACTAGGCAGTTACGAACAGGAAATGTTATCAAGAAATCATACGTGCCATCTCCAGGGCACAGTACGCCTCTCCAGGCAGCAGAATTTCCAAGCTGGATAAAGCCAAGCTATTCTGAATAGCAGAGAGATGAGATGCTGACCAGCCTTTTGGAGAGCAGTGCAGGGCAGGGAAGAGGGGACAAAAATCCTCAGTGCTGGTGTGGAAGATGCTCTGAGTCAAATTCTAAAGAAGTTGGCCGTTCTGTGTCTGGGACACCTACTGGCAACTGATCTCATCCTTTCCTGGAAAGAGCTTTTTAACTATTCAATGTACTTTAGACTCTTTATTCTGGAATAGCTGTTTAAATGCAGCCTGGGGCATAGATGTATGGCATTGTGTTGCAATTGCCTCCTCAATATTTGCAAAGGGATTGCTTATCTATTGTCTAGATACTATTCATCTCCCCTGCTTGCTTCTTCCTAGAGGCTACTATGAAGGACAATGCAATCATGCTTGAAAGTTTTTAACCCAGTATACAAACATTCACCTCTCTGAACAGCTCCCACAATGTATTTAAAAAATGACCACACCTAATATTCTGAGATGGCAATGTAGTATCTCCCTGTCTGCCCTTACTAATATACTCATGGAGTTGTATGCCAAAGGTAATGCTGATGGAAGGAAAAGATTACTGGTTTGAAATGGGACACTGGTACCTCTGTCAGAATGGTGTTCACTCCTTGGTCAGAGCTGCTCAGCCCTGCTCTCAATTATTCTGATTGCCAGAAGGTAAGGAGGAACTAAAGAGGTAAATCTGCCTCCTCAGCCAAGGAGACCTACACTTGCAGGTGAAAACCTGCATTCCAGCTCTTTCTTGCATTCTTGTAAGTAATAGTGCTTTTCACTGCAACTTCTATATGGGTAATGGCTGTTTGATTTAGTGACAGTACACAAGACATGAAAAAAATGGCCTTCCTCATCTCCCAGGAGTTAGACACACTTTGCTTCTCAATTACACTTATTAGAGTTGTAATGAATGAATGCAAATTTTGGTTGGAATAAGAACCACACCAATTTGTAAAGGAAGGCAGAATCCTTTATAGCCTTTGTCAGTGCATCCCACCCTGGGTGAAATGGCATCTATTTCACATCTACTCAGGGATGTTATGCAGCAAGATAATCAGTTAATTCCAGTTTTACTAATGAGCTGGAAAAAAATCTCCAAAGTGAAGATTTGTTAGCCCCTCAGAAGAGGGGCTGCCTTAACCTAGAGGTTTGCTGCCAATCCAGGGGCCCACATTTGAGGTGTCACAAAGAGGCCACCAAGCCTGGCAAAAGCTGAGAACTATGATCTGCTCCTACTTTTTCATGTAGGATTGACTGAAGCTCTAACAAAGTGACTCCGAAATATCAGAAGGGACTTCATCAGAAAGATGTTGAAAGGATCTGGAGCACAGGTAGTGTTCTTTTTTATCCTCCCAGTAGGGGACTGGGACCCAGGCAGAGTGAAACAAGTGATAGAGTGAATGACTGGCTATGAGACTGGTACCATGCTCAGGGCTTCAGGTTCTACGATCTGGGATGTGCCTTTGACCGACTGGGCATGTCGACGGCAGATGGGGCTCACCTGACCAAACAGAGTCCGAGTGTTTTGAGGAGCAAGCTGGTGGGACTTATTAACAGGGCTTTAAACTAGATTTGGCAGGGGAAGGGGATGCTCCACTGTCACTAAGGAACCAGGAAACAACAGCACTTTAGGGAACAGCAGGGAAACACCTGCAATTCATCCCAAAGGAATTAGAGAGGGCTCCTCCCAAAAGATGAAGAGGTTGACAGCCCAGCTGAAGTGCCTCTACACCCATGCACACAGTCTGGGGAACAAGCAGGAAGAGCTGGAAACCATGGTGCAATTAGAAAACTACAGCCTAATTGCTATCACAGAAACATGGCAAGACAAGTTACATGACTGAAGCACTGCAATTGAGAGGTACAAGCCTTTCTGAAGAGACAGGCTGGGAAGTAGGGGCAGGGGTGTTGTGATCTATGTTAAGGAAGGGATAGATTGTGAAGAGCTATGTCTGAGTAACAGTCATGAACAGGTTGAAAGTCTGTGGGTACAAATCAAGGACAGGACTAAGTAAAGACAGCTGGACACATGACATCTTTACCTGCAAATTGGAGAGACATGGATGTCATGGATGGACTATTCAGTGGTTAAGGAATCAGCTGGATGGATGCAGCTAGAGAGTTGTGGTTAATGGCTCTATGTCCAGGTAGAGGCCAGTGACAAATGGTGTCTCTCAGGGCTGTCTTGGGACCAGTGCTCTTAAATATCAATGACACAGACAGCGGGATCAACTGCATTCTCAGCAAGTTTGCAGATAACACAGAGTGGTGTGGCTGACACACTCGAAGGATGGGATGCCATCCAGAGGGACCTGGACAAACTTGAGAAGTAGGCCCACAAGAATCTCATGAAATTCAACAAGTCCAAGTGCAAGGTGATGCAGCTGGGTTGGGGCAATCACTGATACAAGTGCAGACTGGGAGAAGAAGTCTTTGAGAGCAGCCCCGCAGAGTTCTTGGGAATTCTCATGGATGAGAAGCTGGCCATGAGCCAACAGTGTGTGCTCACAGCTCCAAAGGCCAACTGCATCTTGGGCTGTATCAAAAGCAGCACGGCCAGCAGGCTGGGGGGAGTGATCCTCCCCTTTTACTCTGCTCTGGTGAGACCCCACCTGGAATAATGCATCCAGCTCTGGAGTCCTCAGTACAGGAGAGACATGGACCTGCTAGAGATAGTCCAGAGAAGGGTCATGAAGATAATCAGAGGAATGAAGCGCCTCTTGTACAAAGACAGGTTGAGAGCCTGGAGAAGAGAATATCCAGAGATACCTCACTGCACCCTTTCAGTACCTTAAAGGGGCTTATAAAAAGGAGGGAAAGGGAATTTTTGTATGGGAGGATAGTGAAAGGACAAGGGGCAATGGTTTTAAAATGAAAGAGGGAAGGTTTATATTAGATATTAGGAAAAAATTCTTTACTGTGAGAGTGATAAAGCACTGGAACAGCTTGCCCAGAGAAGCTGTGGCTGCCCCATCCCTCGAAGTGTTCAAGGCAAAGCTAGATAGGGCTCTGAGAAATTTGGTCTAGTGGAAGATGTCCCTGCCCATGACTGGGGGGCTGGAACTAGATATCCTCTAAGGTCCCTTCCAATTCATGGCATTCTATGATTCTAAAAGGGCACAAGGTAGCAGATATAGAAGCTAGAAGATTTTCCCAGATAGAAGTAGTTGGAGGTCGAGGCACAAAAACAGAGTATGAAGAAGACTATGCTGCTGTTTCCAGTGAAGAAATGAGGAAAGATGTCGCAGGGTCTTCAGTCCTCAAAATTTTTCTAAGTATAAACATTCAATTTACAGAATGCAAAACATCATATTAATCACACATGTAAATCTAGGACATCAACATGATAAAAACACTGATTTTTTTGCCATAGCTCACAGGGTTCAACTCTATTCTGATGAAACTAGCAGAAATCTTTGCCATTTCCTTTCAAAAGGTAAACATGTTCCTTTACTCTCCTCTCAAAGGTCCTCTGACTTTTCACCTCCCTTGCTTTTAGTTCAGCTTCCAACAATAGTCACTTAAGGATTCTTGGAAATTAGCAGTAAGTGTACAGCATTTCTAATTTTTATCTCACTTTTTTCAATCCTCCCTGCCTACTGCTGGTGGGGTTTGATTTTTTATTTTTCTCATTTCTAGGCAAGTGTTCTTATCTTCTCCTCATCTTTTCCATTCTAGAATTGCTGCTATTCTTTCCACTTGACGTTTGTGTTTAGGTACACTTCATCCACATTGTTGTTTCCAATGGAACTGCTACCTGCCACTTTTGTTTGCATTGACCAGCAGCTCCCTAATAATTGCTGCCTCTACATTTAATACATCACAAGCCACAGGAGCCCCTTGAAATGAAGATTGCAGATCATTTTTAGAATTATAATCAACAGATACATAAATCAATGAATAGATTCAGTTAATGACCACCCATACTTTCCAAACTAAAAAAAAACCACCAAAGTAGTATAGTATTTCAGTGGTTACTTCAGCATTTATCTTCTAGGTGTCTTTTTTGGCCCTCCATAAGAGCACAAACAGTTCAGATAAGCATGAGTACACAGGAAAAGAACATATCCACAAAAGAAAGTGCTCATTAACAGTAAATTTGAGCATCCAGATTCCTTACCAATATGCCAAGAAAATCAAGATGAAGGACTGGCAGGAATTTCAGGCCTGCTGTATATATTCTTTTGTAATTTCTTTTAAGATGAGGTGGGAGAAAATGTGCTTAGTTGTTTGTAAGACTCTTTAGAAAGAAGCAAAGTTCACTTTGAAGTTTACAAACTTGCAAATATTTTAGCTCATGGCTGTTATATTGAACTGCTTGTTAAGTGCAGCAGGAACAATCTGGTGCACTATTAATTTAAGAGATCTATATACCTGCACTACTAATGATGCTATCATTAAGGGAAGAGGGAGTGCATCCTTTATAAGACCCAATCCTGCAGTGAACTTCACATTGTCAGGTTATGCATCAGTCTGGAACTCGCAGCTGAACCAGGTACCAAGTTCCTACTTTTTCTTCTTAGAGTTTGTTTACAGATTTTGCAACTTGCTTAATTTCACATCAGCTTGGAAATTTTGGTTGGTCACCAACTGATCAACTTGGTCAGAGGTGTCAACAAGAAGATACTCGAGTTCACTCACATTTAGCCACATTAACTGCAGCAAGAGCAGAGCCAGGGTAACTGCCAGGACTGTTTACTAATGGCAGCAACACCAGAAGCAGATAAACTGACAAAAAGTTTCAAATAAGCAAAGTATCTGAGAACCAGCCGGGTGTCACAGGGCACTGGAATGGGTGCACAGTTGGGTATGCATTGGTCTGTCTCCAGGTGTTGGGTCTGCAGGCCATTCCAGAAAGACATAGTATAGCAAACAAATCACATATAGGGTGGAAATTAGCTCCTGGGATAAGAGAAACAATTTTAGGGTCTACCTGTAGGTGTCAATTTGTCAGTTAATGGTCAAAGACTACAGAGCCATGCAACTGACTCAAAGACAGACACGTATGTTTGGGCAACTGGTTAGAGGTTCTCTGGAGACTCTGAGCATAATGATATCTTGATCACACTGACTACAGTTGGTGTCATTTGAGGTGAAATTGGATGTCCACGAAATCCATGCAGGCCTGGCAAGGATAACACATCATGTATGGGACTTCTTTCCAATATGGAGCAACAGTTGGAGTTCAGATAGGAGACTTGAGCACTTCAAATAGTGCTGGACTCCTACAAGTGGGCAACCAAACCAAGACTCAGAGCGCTGCTGTTTTAGTCTGTGAAATGAATCCCATACTTACTTACCATAAGGGCACACGAAAATATACAAGATTTTAGGGCACATCTCTAAAGTTTAATGGGATACAGTAGACCTTTGAGAGACAGCAAAAGAGTCACTATAGTTTGTGTGGATTTGAGGGGGGTGAATTTCCAATGCACAACTAACCTCTATAATTGTTTTATATTTTCAAGGGTTACTTTAGTAGAAAAATGGACTAGAAATATATTTTTTAAAGCATGTGAAAGCCTAAACACTTTGAGAACCATACAAACACAAGGAGTCAACACATCTGAAGTTTCAGCCTTGAGAGACGACTGAGAGGGGACCTCATTAATGTGTAAAAATATCTAAAGGGGGGATGCCAAGGAGATGGAGCCAGGCTCTTCTTGGTGGTGCCAACAACTATGACACAAGGCAACATGTAGAAACTGAGGAAATCCCACCTGACCATGAAGAACTTCCTTGCTGTGGAAGTGACCATGCACTGGAACAGATTGTCCAGAGAGTCTATGAAGTCTCCCTCACCACAGATATTCCAAGAACCATTTGGACTCAATTGTCTGCAATGTGCTCTAGGATGACCCTGCTTAAGCAGGGGGTTTGTATCAGATGACCCACTGTGGCCCCTTCCAACGTGACCCGCTCTGTGATTCTGTGAAGTGTCTCACCTGAACTCCAAAAATATTGCCTCTGAACAAGCAACTCTGGAAGACTCCATTACAGTTATTTGGACTTTGTGAGAGACTGAAATATAAAAACATACTTCCTACCACTAACAAGAGGCACCCTGTGTGATTGCAGTGCAAGGGGTGTTGATACAGAAGGTCTTATGGATGTTTATGGAGAACAGAAAGGTGCATAATGGAAAAGCAGACAAAAACTGCAAACCAAATTTGCTAGGCTGTAAAGCCGACAACCCTGACAGAAATATTCAGAAGTAAAGGCAGCCTTTGAACTGTATGTCACATACAGCAGGTCATTGCCGACGAGCCTCGAATGGGAAAGCAGTGACAGATCAGGCAGCTTCTCTTATAGTTAGAATGGCTTTTAGGCAAAAAAGCTCCCCAGTTCTGTTTCTCACTGGAATTGATTCCTCACAATTAAGGCTAATCCTCAATTTGATGTTTACTCAGTTTAGTGCCTTTCTGCATTCTGCATTGTCCACATCTGACATTACACTTTGTATTTATTCCAGTCAATATACATTTATTCATCAGCTGTGTTTGTTCTAGTTATGGTTGAGATGGCAATTTCATTCTAAGTCTCTGCATACATTGATGGATACATTACCTTTCAGCTGAACTTTTTCATGCTCGTTCTCAATCCAGAACTTGCATTTTTCTTCTGAAAGTTAGAAGTAAACATGTGCTCCTTCTCAAACTTCTCATATTTAGATGTGAGAACACAACATTTTAACAAAAACACTTCTGATATAAAGTCTTTTTTATTTCTCTTTTTGAGTCCTTCAATTTTAAAGTAACTCTGAAATTACAGGAACAAGTGTATCTTCAAATGTCATCATAAATGTGAGAAAGGCACAACACTGTTTAGGAAAAGTAAGGTTTGTAAGGAGAAGGAACACCACCACTCCCATTTGTGCATAAACTCCAATGGGAGGGTGAAGCATGTGACTGTGAGAATGTTTGAGTCACATTTGCATACAAATAGTTACAGAGCACTCAAATGAGTCATGAAAATTCACAATTTCTAAAAATGAGTGGAAATGTTAATGCAATGGTAAGGCTGAGATTTCAATTGATGATAAGCAAAAATATTTACTGTTCTGATTTCAAGAGACTAATTTCTGCACATTATTCCTACCTACTACAACAGCCTAAGCAGCATTTGTTCAATTCAGATCTTGCCAGTATTTATCTATATAGATTTTTTAATTATTTGGGGTTTTTATTAAGGGAGGGTGAATTCTTTTTGTGCAATACAAACATTATTTTTAAATATTAATGGTGAAGTGCATTATACCACAAGGGGTAATAGCGGTATCTTATCAGCAAGTCATAAATAAACTTAAATTCTGTGTCCTGGTAAAAACAGGCACTAGGGCTAGGATGGTCTAAAGTCCTATTCATGAAAGTAAGGAAGGTGCCAGAGCTGGGTTTTGTGCAAAGAGAAAGATGGGAAGAGAAAAGAGCTACCATTTTTCAGAAGGCTTGGGTGCTTACTTGCAGAGCTGCGTCAGGCAGTATTAGAGGATGGAAAGTCAGGACGAGTACAGTCTTCTGTTGCTATAATGACAACAAAATTAAAAAAAAATAAAAAAACTTGAGTGCTGTTCATGTCCAAGACCCAGGAGACAACGCAGCAGGCTTATCACCGCTTGAAGAGATCACTCTCCATTACAACCGTTTACAAAAGTCAAGGCAAGGTAACAAACAGCGGAAAGTACAAAGGATTTTTCTTTCTCCAGTACTAAGTGCAGCAGCTGAACTCAAAAAGATGACTCTGCCATACCAACTATCATAATCACCTAACCATACCAGGAGTAACACTTCTATTGCTCTAGGAGAACACATCACGTGAGGATTGCAGGAACGAAGTACTGCCTGACTTTTGCATCTGTCATCCTCACAAGCTGCCTGGTTGTAAAACATTAGCAAAAATGGCAAGGTAACAGCTTGTGTTTGTTCTGTCATCCCCCCACTTCAAGACCCCTGACGCACTGAGAGACAGACTGTGGGTCAGGTTCTGCTCTGCCCCATTCTTACTGTCGTTATTTACACCTGAACAAACTGAGTGGAAAACATGCAAAATGGTACCATTTTGTTTTGATAGTGTTTTACCCTCACTTCACAGGGGTGAGAATGAATAGACAGGGTGCAAGGCAGTGGAGAATCAGGGATTCTGTATATTAAAAAACAGTGCAGACAGCCACAGAAAGTGTCAAACACAATACAAAAGGACTGTTCATGCATTCATGCTCAGCATCTGTGATCTGGACAGTATAAACAGAAGTCACCATCTTTAAGCTATGCAGATTTTACAGGGTTTTGTTTATATAATTTAAAAATCAGCAGACCTGGAAGGCTGAATGTTGCAGGATGCTTTGCAAACAGCAATCTCACCCGTTTCAGAAGCCTCCAGAGCATACGCAGAGGAATTCCCTTATTGTTGATGGATGGTGAAGGCTATTGTCAGATGACAGATACTGGCTCTCTGCCACATGATGCTGGAGCTTACAGTATTAATTAAAAACCCTAAAACAATTTGAAGAATTGCCTGCCTGAAGCTCTGATTAGCTAGGCTGCCTGCCCCTTCCATACGGAGTTGGGCAAGTAAAAACAGCTGGGAGGGAAACCATTCTGCCATGCTGAAGGGTTAAGACCTGTGGCTCCACATGTAAGAAAGCCACCCCCCACCCCTCCCAAAGAGACTTTTGATGCTTGAAGCCAAGATGTGCTAACATAGTCTGTAAGTGTGGACTCTGTGTCAGTCCCTCAGCCAGGCATGGGAGCTGAATTCACAGATGTGCAAGAGTCAGGAAGAATGAAAGCAGCAAGGTGGGTAAAAGCAAACTGGTAGAGTTGTGAGTGAAGGAGAGAGAAGGTAACAACCAGCAGAGCTGAGAGCTGCTCCTGTCTATGTCAGCTTCCAATGACAGCTGGTGATTACTAAAACAGCATCATGGCCTTGTCCTCCCCAGCAGGAAAGGGGTTGACAGCAGATCTGCAACAGAAATAACGTGAGCATGTTTTCACACAGGCTGCCTAGAAAACAATTTAACTTTCACTCTGCCCAGCTATTATCAGCAATGCCCCACAGGCATCAAGGGTGAAGTGCATCTTAAGGAGTGATTTGAAGGAGAATGGCTGGAAAGAATTTTCCAGACCTTTTTTCCACACATGGAGGATAGGATGCAGAAAAACATGAAGATATCTGTGTGGTAAAAGGACTAACTCATGGTACAGACTGGCATCGCTAGCAGAGCAAAGGTCATATTCAACTATGCACTAAGTTAATAGAGCTGGAAAGAATGGCTAAAAGAGTCCAAAAAAAGAGCAAGGCGTTTTTTGCCTGGAGTACAGAGGATGTTATGTGAAGTTAGTGGCTGTAGGTGCTGATTTTCCTCTTTAACTATCTGGTTTGTGAATCGATGGTGTTTTTTTGTTGTCTGGAAGAAAATCTCACACTTCCTGGGATTTTGTTTTGGTCTCCCTCATACTGTAAGCATACTTCAGAGCTATTAAGTCGAACAGCCACTAGTTAAGCAGTTAAAGATGGGCTCTGACAGGTTTCCCAAGCTGCTTCTGAAATGTATTTGGCAAATAAATTCCTCCTCATCTGCTAATTTCAGACTTTTAAAATAATTTAGTTCTCAAGTACATAACATAATGTTATTATCTTGTTCTTTACAGTCTGAGGGCAGAATCTATTTAGAACGTGAGCAGGCTGGCTATATGCAAGTGGAAAGCTTTAGATAAAATTTGCTTGCCAACCCAGAGTGGTGAAACAAATTCCCTCTCCAGTCTCACAGGCATCTGTTATACCAGCCAAAAAACAGCCACATCCCTCATACACATTCACAAACACACCTGAAGCTGGATCCAAAGCTGTGAACTGACAGGGAGAGTTTTACTGGGTTTCACTGGGTTTCCATCAGGCCCCATATGTGTAAAGCATCAAGACTACTGAGTCTCCATCAAAGGAATTTCCACAGCCTGTTTCATGTCTTACCCACAGCCACCCCCATAACAGCTGATCCACACAGACAGCCTGCTTATTCTATACAGGAATGTACATTTGCAGCTTATATACATGTACTTAACTCCACAAAGCACTACCAAAATAGCAGAAAAGAGAGAAATTGGCACACTCCAGATTGCTTCTTAAAACAATTCTGCAAGGTGTGTTGCTGGTCTCAGTACAGAGAAGAGAGTCTCATGTCCCCAAATGGCAATGCCTTTACCAGGTTTAAAAAAGAAGCACCTGCATTGCAACAAAAACGCCCAGTCAACAAAGAAATGATTTAAAACTTTCCCATGACATTTTTTTATCTTGATAGAATCTATAAAGACACTACTGAAAACAAAGCAGAAGCTCACATAAAAAAGAAAATAAAATACAATCATACTTCAGAAGAAAAACAAGATTATTTTTCTGAACCTTTTCTCCGGAAATTCTTGAAGAAGTGGTCTGATGCTTATAAGGCCTGCCACAAAAACAAGGCTTCATATCCCATTCTTCCAAGTTCAGACTGCCACTTAGAATTTCCATTGCATGAGGTGAATGTCCCAAATGACCACTTCTGGAGTGAGGGTTATAAGGACCTCACTGGATCAACTGTGAACATATGTCTCTCATGAGCTAGGAAATTTATTTAGCTAGGGCTAAAATCACCACAGTTTACCTCACAAGTTGTCCTAACAGGAGACAGAAATATAGGCAACTTCTTCAGAAGCATTCACTTTCTGGATAGTGTTGCTTATTTTAGCTTGTCATTTCAAACGAAAGAAACCTGAATCGATGAAGAGAGATCTGAAACTTGAGTTCTCCCTCTCCCCTATTCCTCTTTAATCCTTAGACTTCCTTGTTCCTGCTCCAAGTCTTCATCCAGCTCTGACTGGTACTTTCTGAGACTGGTCCCTGGCAGTCACCTTACTAGCACTGCACCACCTTATGAGCTCCCAGCTGGAGAGCAAGAGCTGGAATCACTCTACAGGCCCTGAAAAGCTTACTGGAAAGGACACCGGAATGCTCCTTGTTACAATTATTGCTTCTGCCACCACAGAATCTTTTCTCACATGTACTAGAATACACTGTCTACCCTCAAAAGGTTTCCTTTTCAAGAAAAAAAAAATTATAAGCTGTTATCTTTAAATCAGTGGTCATTTGTGAAGCAGCTGACCAGAAAATATACCAGTTACTAACTCTAGCTTTGGCTGCCGAACTTGTGATCAATGGGATCTTTTACTTCAGAGTGGCATTTTCATCACATTTTACATATTTAAGAAAAATTCTCACTGACTTCCCATGTGGTAAACAGTCTCCTGACAAATGTCTGCTTTAAATGACTTGTCCATCATCTCACAAAAAAACCCCAATTTTGCTGCAGAGGCATGGATTCAGTTAAGCCCTCCACAGCAGAATTCAGCTGTTTTAAAAGAGCATCTTGCTTCTCTCAGAATCTTTTGTGTGCCCTCTAAAACAACTGACTCAAGACTTCCACAGAAAGCAACCTCCCTATTTAAGTTGCATCTATGTGATGCCGTACGGTTTTCATGAATTTGTAGGGTTTTATACTTCTATGTAGTTTCTTGCATTCAGGGAAGCTAGCAACCTTTAACCCTGTGCTAGCTGTCTTAAGGGTCAGATAATAGCTGGAACACCATGCCTGAGAAACATGTACCAAAGCTAAGA
>JAWWEE010000105.1:100667600-100685110 GCA_035221455.1 Xenops minutus
GCAGAGCCCATCCCCGTCCTCGTTCCCGTCTCCATCCCCGTCCCCATTCCCTATCTCCGTCTCCGACCCCATCCCGGTCCTCGTTCCCATCCCCATCCCCGTCCCCATGCCGCTCCCGCGCCGCTGCCGAGCCCCCCAGCGCCGCCCCGGGCCTGTCGCCGGGCAGGCCGGGACCCTCCGCGCCCGCGGAGAGCGGCGCTTTGTGCGCCACCCTGAGCGGCCGGTCCGGGAACCGGGTGTAAAAATCCCCGCTGGGAGCCGAAGGGAGGCGGACACCGGGCGGGTCCCCGGGCTGCCTGGGACGGGCCACGGGGCGAAGGGCCCGAGGGGCAGCCCAGCTGGCAGCGCCTGCGGCCCCCGGAGCCCCCCGGCCCCGGCGGGGAGTGGGCAGCGGCACAGCGCGGGCTGCCCGAGCGCGGGAGCTGCCCGAGCCGGCGAGCCCCTGGCAAAGCTGTCAGGGCTGAACGAGCAGGACTGAGGGAATAGTGGAATGTTGGGGAAAGCCGCTGCAGCCGCTCGCCTGGGGGAAGCGGAGCCTGCGTGCTCGACTTTGCGTGCAGAAAGCGCACATGACAATCATTTGATGACACAGAAAACAGCCAGGTTCGCCTCTCCGCAAAACTTCCCGTTGTCCCAAAAAGCGCGCTAAACCCTTGGTGTGGAAAACAGCCTTAGCACAGGGTCCTGTGCAGCGCCCGGCCGGCCGGTCCTGCCGCGCTGCTGCGCTGTCCAAGCACGACAAACAGCGGTGGGAGAAGCAGGAACGCATTTACATTGGCTATTATTGTACCAAAAACACTGTCAAAATTTCTTCCACTGGTGCCTTCATTAGACAGAAAGGCAAACACGTTACAAAACTAAAACCTGTGCCCGCAGGTCAAGTACCACCACCAATTGATTATCTTAGCGATGTAAAGGACTGAAGTCGCTTTAAGCGGTGATTTTAATCGGGTCATTAATTGGCAGGGTGTTTTTTATTATTATTTACTCTCTGTAACTGCACTTGAACAGCGTACTTGTCTTATTATCAGATTGAATGTTGAAATTCACTTTCACCCTCCGCGTTTCAAAACGCCTTGAATTGTGTTCCTGTCAGCTTCGGCACCGCCCCCGTCCACCCCCGGAGAACACCCCCAGGGCAAACACCCTGGTGTGACAGTCACCAAAGTGTCCTGCTAGAGAATAGCCAACCACCAGCTCAGGAATACCACGTTAATTGGAAAAAACACTGATGCGGCTCTTCGCAGCTTTGTCTCCAAGTGTCTGTAATGTTCCTCCCCCACAGCCCCGACTTCGTGTAGCTACGCAACAACAGCGCAGATATATCCAATATTTGTCTGCTTTTAATAGTTATGATTGACAGCACAATCCTCACTGATTTTATGGATGTGTGCCGTTACTACGGTTTTGTTTGCAATGAACACTAACGCACTTTAAGCATCTCCGTGGTTATTACAGAATTGCTGCAATTTGTGCAGAATTCCATTTATATTGTGCATACATGTTCACGCTTTCGTAAGTTGAACTTTCCTCAGGTAATATGTGTCCATTTGTTATACAGCCCGTAGTATAAGCAAAAGATAGGAAAATACAGTGGAGCTAAACTTAAAATCAAAGTCACTTCTCCAGCTGAACAACAACAAAAACAAAAAATAAATTAACTTTTTCCTCTGGAATGTTTCTGGAAGATGTTTCATTGGCTGCAGCCAAAAGCTGCTAAAAGTACAGCGTGTAGTAAGTATTTGCATTTGTCACCAGAAACAATCTATGCATAATTAATGGCAGTACTGTGTCACGAGCACTGATAGGGCGCAGATGAGCAGCCTTTCAAGGGTAATACATGTAAATGCACTTCCAATATGCACATTTGCTTAATGATCTCCAATTAATAGTATCATTTGAAGTAGTCCTGTCCTCGGGAAGCAGGGCGCTGGGAGTGACGCCTGCCTGGCTGGCGGGGTGCTCAGCGTCCCGTTCTCGTCAGGGCAGAAAGTTGCAGCGGGGTCTGTAGGTTTATTTATCTTTAATCCTGATTTATCTCGTTCCTGCTTACGCCCGTAGCCTGCCGCGCTGGGCTGCCGACCCGGCCATTGTCCTAACCTGCCGTGTGCCCAGCGGGTACATGGAAACACCGCCGGGATGCTCCCGCTCATGGGGACATGGGGAGAGCTCAGCCCGCACCACCCCGCACCCCGCAGCGAGGTGTGCGCGTCCCGCACACCGCTCCGTGCCTGTGCGGAGGGCAGGGTGGGCTGGGGCAGTGCGGGATGGAGGGCAGGATGTGCCGGGGCAGTGCGGGATGAGGGATGCAGGACCAGGCCGTGCGGGCAGTGCGGGCTATGGCGGCAGTGCAGGATGCAGGAGCGGGTCCTGCGGGAAGTGCGGGACTGAAGAGGACCAGGCCGTGCGGGCAGTGCAGGATGCAGGACCGGGCCCTGCGGGCAGTGCGGGACACGGAGCACCGTGCGGGACTCGGCAAGGCAGGACCGCGTCTCCGCGCGCTGCCCGCACTATTTACAGCCTCAGCTGTGCCGCACGGCCCCGCCCCCCGCCGCGATTGGCTGCGCGGGCGGAAGGCCCCACCAGTGAGGGCGCCCCGTGGTGATGGACGGGCGCGCAGCAGCCAATGGCAGCGAGCGCGGGCCGGGCCGGGCCGCGGCCGCCGTATAAAAGCGGGCGCGCAGCAGCGCGGCTCAGTGCGAGCCCCGGCAGCGCCAGAGCGGGACGGCAGCGCCAGCGCCCCGCAGGCTCCGCTCCCGCCGCCCGCCCCTGCAGCCGCAACAGCACGCCCGCCAGCATGAAAGCCTTCAGCCCGGTGCGGTCCGTCAGGAAAACCGGCCTCTCGGAGCACAACCTGGGCATCTCCCGGAGCAAGACGCCCGTGGATGACCCTATGAGCCTGCTGTACAACATGAACGACTGCTACTCCAAGCTGAAGGAGCTGGTGCCCAGCATCCCGCAGAACAAGAAAGTGAGCAAGATGGAAATCCTGCAGCACGTCATCGACTACATCCTGGACCTGCAGATCGCCTTGGACTCGCACCCGAGCATCGTCAGCCTGCACCACCAGAGACCCGGGCAGAACGCTTCCTCCAGGACCCCTCTGACCACGCTCAACACAGACATCAGCATCCTCTCGCTACAGGTACGGGCACCCCGGGGAGTCAGCGGTGTCCCTAGCGCGGGTGCGGCGTGACAGCGGCGCGGGGCGGTGCGGGAAGCGCTGCGGGGCCGCCCAGTGCCCTCCCGGGGCTCGGGGTGCTCGGGGCCACCTCGCCCTTACCCGGCTCTCGCTCTCTCCTCGCAGGCGTCCGAGTTCCCCTCAGAGCTCATGTCAGGCGACAGCAAAGCACTTTGTGGCTGAACCGAGCGGTGAGTGCAGCGCGTCCTGTTCCTAAAGTTCTCTTTCAAAGTGCCTCCCCGGGGGACGGGGGGCGTGATGGTTAGTGCCAGAAGTCGGTCCTAAAAGTTGATGAGGACGTGCCTTTGTAATCGCTAAGAAATAGGGCTAATAAGTGAGTCGTAAGGTCCTCCGTGTGTGTGTCGCTAAGGTTCCCCCAGCAGCACGGGCTGCTCTGATCCGGCTTGCTGCTGCATGCAAATTCTTATCTGTTCTTGGAGTCTTAACTTCTTGGGCCAAAGTGACTGATTAAGTTGGGAATCTTGGCACAATTCCTTAAATTCTGTGATGTGGAATTGTCTGCACTACCAGTTAAATAAGTGGCTGCTTTTAATCAAATAATTGCTCTAAGAGGCAGACTGGCGCCTCTGAGCATTGCGTTTACAGAGATCTAAATAAAGATTGGGCTGAGAATCCTCTTTCTACTCTTTCCCTGGAGTGTATGTTATTTTAATGTTCAATTTGTGTTCTTGAGAGCGAGTGTGTGAGCGTGTATGTGTTGCATCTGGACGCCAGGGTTTGCCCAATCTCTGAGTGTTTGGTTAAATGTTCAAACTGTGGCTTCCTCTCTGGCGCCAGTCTGTCCGGATCTCTGCCCTGTTAGCATTCTCCTAAATATGCCTCTTTTCAATCTCTTGCAGGTGTTCCACTGATGAGATTTTTTTTTTTTGCACAAGAAAATGTCTACAGGATTTTTTTTTTTTTTGAGGTGCTGAATTTATTTTTCAGCTGTTTCTGGAGGGGAAAATCCATGTTCAATAAGAGGACCTTTTAAAATTAATAAAGAAGAAAAAAAAAATCAAGATCTTTATCCACACCCCATTTTTCAACTTGGACTGAACCTAGTTATTTATGAAGAGACTCTTAAATACCCTTTCCCTAGTTGGAAGGCTTCCTTTATATACTATTCCCAACGTGGGGAGTGAAACAAAAATCTCACAAGGAGTTGCCCATTTTAAAGCAGACTTTGCCTTTTTTTCCAAAGGTGGAGCGTGAGTACCAGAAGGATCCAGTTTTCAGTTTTTTAGGAAAGTCTGTGATCAGAAATTACCTTTCTGACACAAACCTAGGACTGAATGCTGTGTATATATTTATATATAAATATATATATATGAGTGAA
Source organism: Xenops minutus (assembly GCA_035221455.1). Taxonomy (NCBI): domain Eukaryota; kingdom Metazoa; phylum Chordata; class Aves; order Passeriformes; family Furnariidae; genus Xenops; species Xenops minutus. Next base: position 100,672,121 of record JAWWEE010000105.1, read on the forward strand.
ACCTTGTGAACTCTTTAATTAGAGTTTTCTTGTATAGTGGCAGAAATAAACATTTCTGCAAAAAGTGTAATGATGTACTTAATCATGCTAAACTTTTTATAAAAGTTTAGTTGTAATCTTAACCCTTTTTATACAAAATAAATCAAGTGTGTTTATTGAACTGATTGCTTGCTTTATTCTTTGGGGACCAACTGTTTGCTGGCTTTGATTTGTGTTGTGGTTTTGTTGTTTGTTTTTTTTTAATACTTATACATTCTGTTATGACTCTTATCAAGTAAAAATTCAAATATGTAGAGATTATAAAGAATAAAATTACCTGAAGTGAATAATTCTTGTAACTTGGAAAATCTTATTTGAGTGTATATTGCAAACTTCTAAATTATTTGCCTCTTAAGCAGTGTGAAAGGGAGTAGATGAAGAGTTTATTACACAGGGAATGCTCTTGACGAAAGTGTTTGGAAATGTACAAAAGCAGTTAATCCTGAGACATTCCCATAGAGCTTTGCCTTTTTCTTCCCTCCCACCCCCTATGAATGATTCAGTTCGGGGTAGTAATGGCCCAGATCTGCTAATATGTGTTTAGAATAATCATTCAGAATTCGGGGTTGTGGGTGGTTATTAGTCCCCCAACTATTAAATTGCGCTAAAAAGGCTTTGAATGTAAGAGTTGGTGATGCGTTAACATGGGATCTAGAATGATGAAGTGACTGTTGTCTTTCCACACTGGAATTTTCATGCTTCCATGCAGTATTTCAATGAAATGGGGTTTCTAATCAGTTGCAGCAGCTTCTCCATATGACTAAGATACTGGGAATTGAGCTAAATCGCTGTTGTGTTACTGATTAAACTTTGGCTGCTCCTACAGGGACTCTCTCCATAAGAATTAAATTAAGTCTGAAATAGGAGTCTAAATTCCTGAAATCCATCAATGGTTTGTTTCTTCTTTTTCTCTTTTGCCCTCGGAAGCTATGTAGTATCCTTTATTTATTCAAGGGACACTTACTGTACCCTACGGAACTACTGTTCATTAGACATGTTTAGCTGTCATAAGACAGTAGATGTGGGAACTTCACCTTATCAGATGACATTCTAATTTAATCTCACTCGTAAACTTCCCTGAAATGGGAAGTTCAGCTCTGGGTCCTACTTAGGAATTGAAGAGTCGCTTGTAACCTGAACGAAAGAAGCTCCACTGCTGGTTCAGGTAGGTCCAGCTCTCTGGCAGGCTCTGTGCTTTGGGCCTGAGGGAGCACGTTTAGGGTTTCTGTGCGCTGGGGACTCTTAGCGTGAAAGGCAGGAGCCTCACCTGGGGCCAGTAACACTTTCACCAGCGAACAGGTGGGTGGGTGGTGCTCTGGGGCGGCAGCAGCTGCCTTTCCTTGCCCTTGACACCAAATCCATTCACGTAGGCTGGGAGAAAGCCAGCTCTGATCTCTTAATACTGACGCTGCCCTGCCCAAGCAGAAGCGCGCCCTCTCAGAGGATCAATGCTATCAGAAGACAAGAAGGGTTAGCAAAAGCTGGGACGGGCGGGGGGTGGAGAAGGACACGGCCCGGAGCTGATCTGCATCTCGCCGTGCCCAGCCCCGCGGGGATTAGGGAAATCTCTGCCTGCAGCACACGCCGGCTGTGCCTCCTGTGGCCAGCCCTCGCTACTGTCGGAGCGCCCGGAGCGCTCGGCTCCTGCCAGCTTCGTGCAGTCGGCGTTTAACCCTGACAGCCCAGTACCGAAACACTTCAGTGCCTCAAATCAGCACGCCTCAGTCCCGAAAATACTCCTTTTCCCGTGTGTTTTGCCTAACTCTGAGCAGTAGCACATTCGGGGTTGCAATCACAGTACTGAGATCTTCGTCGTTCCGAACTAGTAACAATCTAATGCAATTGCCTCCAACTTCACTGTCAAAAGTAATTTTTCACCCCATTGCTCATTTTAGGGTAAGACCACACTAAGCATCACTTTCAGTCCGCAGTTCAGTTTATAAAATTAAAGAGTTGCAATGGTCAGATCACTATAATTATTTTAAGATCAACCCCTTTAGAAACTAAGGCGTTTACACTTTGATATTTTTAAACTACGGAATGATTAACACACTTGTAGAATGAAACCGATTTCCTTATCATGCATAGCCAAAAGAGAAATTCACAATTTACAAGGCGTGGGGAGCTGAGCGGGAAAACAAACAAACATGTTTTAAAAAATGTAAATTAAGAACAGAATTTTTTGTTTTGTTTTTCTGGATTAACTAATTCCTCGACTTGACAATGCATTCCTGTGTTCAGAACTAGGGGCTTAGGCTAGGTCCTCACTTAGAAATTCAGTCTTTGGTTTTCTTGAGATTTTATCATCTGAAGGTAAACAGCAAGGTCAAAATTGAGTGCCCAAAGCATTAAGGTTTCTTCTTGGCGTTTCCTTGAAGATGTGGGATTTCTTTATTCTATAGCATTGTCATTGTCCCCCCAGAATACATTAGAAAAATATGTGACATTTTCACCACTTTCCGTGTCCCGTTTACCGTCTCTGGACACAGTTGTTGCCAACAATCCTGTTAACTGAGTTGTTGAACACAGGTGGACCAAGAGGAGCTGCAGTCAATGATGTGATAGCAAAATCGTTTTGACAACAATCATATTTAAACTGGGCAAAATCTTTTTGAGTAGGCCACGTAAGAAAGTTGCAAATGCACCTATAGGCACTTTCCCATGGGAGGAAAAACTAGAGATACAAGAGGACTCTCCTCTAGAAGAGAGGTTTCCAAACCTGGCTTTTCTTGTGTATTGCCCTTAACAACACATGGCCCAGCTCCCAGTCTCATCCCAGCCAGAAATCGGCGGGCTCACACCCGCAGGTGTCCCTCCAGCCCATCTCCAGGTAAGGGAACGCAGAGAGCAGGCTGGGGTTTGTTTACTGCCTCCCGGGGAAACACCACTGTGTCTCTCGCACCAAAACCATTCAGAAGCCACTTGCAGAACCGGTGCCAATATTTTGACATAAAACCACGACCGGGAGCGCTGACTGGGAGCAAAGGCAGCACCTTTGAGCTGCCTGCGCTCCGCGCCGGGCTCGGTCCCGCGGCGCGGGGCGGGCGGTGCGTGGAGGTCCAGTGCCACCCTCCGGGCCGGCCGCGCACCGCAGCGACACCGGCACCGCCACCGCCACCGCAGCGACACCGCCACCGCCACCGCCACCGCAGCGACACCGACACCGGCACCGCCACCGCCACCGCAGCGACACCGACACCGTCCCGCACAGGGACACCGCCCCGCCCGCCCGCCCTTCGCGGGCTGCCTGCGGGCATCGGCGCACAGGTCATTATTTAACACCCCGTTCTGTACTTGCTTCTGGGAAACGAGGCTTTGGCGAATTCAGCTCTGCTGGATGGGAAGTTCAGGGCTAAGAAGTGCCACGGCTCGTAAAGGCCTGAAGGAAAAGCTGCGTTGGAATAATGAATAATTTGCTTGCACCGTTATGGGAGAAACACCGTTTGATTAGCACTGATTTGTATTTGATTCTGGAAAGTAAAACACGTTCTCTAAGCAATCTGGTATGTGTTAAGGATTCTTCCGTACAACAGTTTGCAGTCTGATAAATTCATGCAGTGTGCGAAAGAGATAAAATTATAATTTACTAATGAGAATTATCGTACTTGTGAGTAAGCATCTCTTCCTGTTCACCCCTGCCCTTGCTTACTTAAAAGAAGAAATGATTTACACAGCTCTCACTGGAAGCTGTAAGGAAGAGGGATAGCAGAATGCAACTGTTGCATCACAACAGATTGAGTAAAGTACATGAACGCTGATATTCAATTTTGTTCAGAAAAAGATTTTTACTAATGCACTCTTTAAAACTACTGTTTTGCAAAAGGATCAGTATTTTGTGATTCTACAAATAAATGAAAGTGTTTGATCTTTGAAATCAAATTTGTTTTATCTATGTTACCATATTCCTCTCTAGAACAGCCATCTAAGTTATCGTAATTCTAAAGTGTAGGAGCCAAATGTAAACATTATCTCAATAAAACAAAACTGATACTGCACAGCAACAGTCACTGATCACGTGAGTCACTTGCTAAAGTAAATTAAAGGATCAAACAAAGGGCAAAACAAACAAATGAAATTACTTTTGGAGTCAATCGTAGTAACTGAAAGGAATTGATATTTCAGTTGGTTGCTTGACTTGAAAAAAATATTGAAAAGGGGGACACTGGGAAAAGACTATAAATTGGGCCAAACAGAAAAATTAATTGCACAGGAAGTGCTGCAGTGGACTCACTGCTGCTAGCTGCCCTAGAAGACAGTGCTTTAGCTGCTATTTCACAAGAACATGATGAATGGATAGATAAAATTATATTATATGAAGCTATAAGACCTATCCAGATTTGAAGCAATTAAACTAACTACATTACTTGCCAAAAAGAATAAGATTTTATAATTTCTAGTAAATATCACCACAAATTACACCATGTCTGTGGCGAACAGTTTTATGACTACATCAGGTATTTCTACTTAAAACTAACAGCCTGAAACAGCTTTTAAGTTTTACTACTAATGGCAGAACTTCAAAAGCTCATACAGATTTGTTGGGGTTTTTTTTGTTTTTTTTTTTTTTTTTGTTTTGTTTTGTTTTGTTTTGTTTTGTTTTTTGTTTTTTTTTTTTTTTTGTTAAGAACTACACTGTAAATCTGCTGAAATTCTGTTTCATTTGGAAGAGAACAAATTTTTTGGGTACTTACCATCTTGCATTTGAGCAGACACAGGGCCAGCAGTGTTGCCTCACTGAAGCCCACCTCATGAAGCCTTCTTGCTAACTGATGCTCAGGGATGAGCTCAAGGTCAGCTTTTGGTGGCACTTCTTCCATCTTCTTCCATGTATTCTCAGCATCTCATGTTATCCTAGAACAGCTTTCCTCATATTTTTGGCATGTAGATTCACTTTGATGTAATTTGTCAATATAGAGCTTGAATATCCTACTAGATTTATACCTGTCATCTTATTTTTTTCTCATCCTGAGAAGAGGTATGGGGCTCTGAAGGGGGAGAGAGGGGCAGGAAGAAAAAGGGAGGACAAAGATAACCTAAGACTAAATATCTCTAGCATATTAGACTGGAAAAGATCAAAGCAGTATATCTGGCCTTGAAAAAGCAATAAAGTTGAAGTCTGAGTTGCAAGTTTCTTTCACCTGGAGTAGGGAGCCCAACTTCCAAACTAGGCAGACCATGCCACTCAAGCACACCACAGAACTGAGCTGGGCTGACTACTGTCTGATAGCAGCACCCCAGGGCAATGCAGTGTATTACACAACCTCCAGAAGTGGCCTTCAGCCGTATTTTCTCTAAACCTCATTGCTCATCTGCAAGCTCTGTGTGACCTTTTAGAAATGTGTGCAGTACTTCAAGAGAAGGAATGCGATTATGGTCTGCTGTAAACCAATGTAGAGAGCAGAGAACAGAGGAGAGCTTGTGCTCAGAACTGATGCTCCTGCTGAGATTTCTCCCATGTTCAAACCAGTAGCTTTACACCCAGTGGTAACACGTTAATGCCCTCTAGAAAAGGCAGTATCATACAGCATCAGAAATACACAGAGATTTACCTCAGAGGAAATGGGAGAAAATGCTTCTCATGGACATCATTATGCAGGAGGTTACCTACAAGAGGTGTGGCAGACAGAAAGTATGTATCTTCCATTCATTAAAGGTGGGAGAGATTTGCTCCCAGAACAAGCATATAAAAAAAATATATGAACATGTAAATATTTTTTTAAAGTTCAGATTCCGTGTCAACATGAGTTGATATGCTGGAATAAAATAATGGGAAGGCTATTTCAGAAAAACTGGTTAAGCTACATTTCACAATTTCTGGAAAAGTATCTCCTTTGTGCTTTTTTATTTCTCCTGAGTGTATGAGAACACAGTGTCACTGGTAGGGGTTTGCTTTAACTAAAAACTTTGTGTAAAATGCATCAAGTAAATCTCCCATTAGTACTTTTCAAAAGATAGAACAGTTAGAAGGCTGAGTAAATCACATGCCAAATCTATAAACTCAGTCTAGCTCTTGTTAAAAAGCTGTTTTACAGCGCATAGATATTTCCACCCAACAGATATGAAAGTGTTACACTGTGGACACATTGTTTAGTAATCCTTACTGATTCCCATTTTGCTCAGATTATCCCATCCTTGCTGTTACCTCTCTTACAGGAAAAGCTGGAAGTGTTGGTTGGACTTCATCCTGTAACTATCAAGACATCACAGTACCTATAAAATGAAATTCTAAATTCTACCATAAATCTGCTTCTTCAGTCACTCAAAAAATTTAATAGTTCCATGGAGATGAAATTTTTTGACCAAATTATTTTAATTCATGCACCTACCTAAGTCTGGAAGTCTAATTAAGAAGAAAAAGCTATGCCTAGAGGAAAAAGGGTTACTTATTTAGAAGTTTGGACCTTTGCAGTAAACATATACATAGAAACTGTACGTAATGTACATGCCACATCCAACATGCAATTAGCAGTTTATAGACAGCATGAAAAAATTCTCACAATCTGAAACAGAGTATCACTAATATTGAATGATATGTTATTTTTTTTTGGCAGCTTTGAATACTTACTATTCATTACTATTTTAGGGGGGTTTGAGGTCAGCAGTATTTTTTAAAAATATAAAAAAAGGTGGATGAACAGTACTTGCTAAGGGAAAGGAAGCACTTATGGAGAGATATCCAAAGGCAAAAACATGTACCTGGACTATGGCAGTCCTGGAGGGGAGCAGATTTGTTAGTTATGAGCCTAAAAATAACTGAAATTTGTTAAATGGAAAAAGCAACTCAGAATCCAGGCATCAAAGTGAGAGGACTTCCAATAAATACTACAGGATTTATTGGACTTCCACTGAAAAATGTGTAGTGACAACACCCTGTCACAAACAATGGAAATGTGACTACAAGTGGAAGAATGGGACAAGAGGGATACAGAGGACAGAGATAATAAGCAGTATTGTGTACACACACACACACACACATGAAAAGCCTGAAGAAAGTTATTCTGCCAGGGATGGGAACAAAAGCATGTTTTATGCAAAGAATCACAGGTAATGAAAATGTGGAAAATAAATTAACGAAGTAAAGAACTGTTCAGGTAAGGAAGAGGCAGAACACAAGAAAATATATCTACCATGTAGAAAGTGAGTGCAGTCACAAATTCTACAAGAAAAAAACCCCAGAAGTATGTAAAACTTTCTTGTCCTGTGATCTCAGGGACAGGATGGACAGATTTGTCCTTCAGCATCACCAAGGAGTTTTAATAGAGTTAAAAAAGCTTCTCATAATTCCACAGTATTTACAATATAAAATACTAGTTTCAGCTGGCTTTGCACCTCAATCAGAATATAATTTTTTTTTTTTTTTCTATTTTGTAAATTATTTACACTGCATAACCTATGGAAGATAAACTATGATTTTAGTCCTTGCCTCCTATACCTGCCACAATAAATTAAATTTAACATTTTCTAGTGAAAAAATAAGATAATAACCTGTAAAAATATTTTGTAAGAACATCCTTTTGCAGGTTCACTTGCTAGGAAAATTATGAATGAATCATCTTCAGTAACACAATTCCTGCCAAGCAGACAGTAATAACAAAATATTATCATAGGAAGGAAGCATGTAATTCACTTAAAGCAGGGAGAGGAAAAAAAAGGTCAACTTTGACCAATTTTTTTTTTTTAGATTCCATACTGACGTTTATTAGATATTGTTATTTGTGATTACATCTTATGTATTTATAACATCATGACCTCACATACAATTTCAGGGCATTACCAATAAATGTGTAGATAAATAAAGATAAATAAGTAATCAGGATTTTTTTTTTTAATATTACTTACCAAAGGAATAAAAAGCAGGGTTTTCCCCTTTATAACTATATGCAGTAAAGGATAAAAAGGACTATGATTACGTCAGAAATAACAGACATGACGAGCAGAGTTCAGTAGATGACAAATCAGATGAGTGATGCTAAAACCAGGAGTTCTATGATCTAAATTTCTCTGTCAAACAGATTTGCCAATGAAAGTCATTCACCTAAGAAACAATAACAACAGGTTGTCTTGATATACAATTTGCAGGTTTACAAAGGAAAACCAGCTCTATTTTGGGAGGGCAATGATTCACGTGAGAACCCAAAGGCTAGAGAGGGAGTGGATGTGAAGATCCAGCATTTTTCCAGCCCTGAAAAAGGATACCTGTGTAGTACAAGCACAAGGGAAGCATGACTGCAGTATGTGAAGATGAGCCTGAGAAAACTTTCAGGGTTAGGCTGGGTACCAGCACCAAGGAAGATGGTCCAGTGCAGACCTCAGTGTAAGACACGGCCATGGAAAATACACAGGGCTGGACTGACACCTCAGCCTTTGCAGCCTGACTGCTCTTGGTGCTTGGGACATTTTCAGTCATACTCATCTGCACGAGCTGACCTAACACCGTCAGACTGCAGCACAGACAGGCTCAAAAGCAAATGCCCAAGGCCTCCAGTGGAGGAGTACAGGAGCTAACACTTGACACAATCAGTTACTGTCCTTATCTTTGAGACAGTGTCACACTGAAACATAGGACCTAAAGGCAAGCATAAGGTAACTGTGGCAATTTGATGTGAAACATTGCAGAAAAAGGTCTCAAAAGAAGGACGCTTTGAAAAAGACCTTCAGATAGAGATGCCTCTGAGTGACTGAATGTTTCACCAAGGAGACATTTATAGACATTCTTCTGTTTCCTGGAGGGAAAAAAGCACTTTATAAATGTAAATCAATTTCAAGTTTTAGAAGTACTAGTTTATTATCTCTTAGACCCTGAACTTGTTTTGTTTTTAATAAACTGATGGCTTGCACAGATTTCTTAAGCACTTAATCACAACTCAGGAAAGAAAGTCTGTTTCATCTGATTCCTTTAGGGTTGGTGAATGATTTAAGGTGTCCATGAAAACACTTAAAAGCCACAAAAACTTCTTACCTTTCCCTTCAAAGTTCTGGCACTTAAGCAGCTCAAACCAGTAATTTATCAGCTGCTGAAGGTGATGAAACAGGGCTTCACTGATGTGGGGGGAAATAGCAATCTTGTGGTTAAGGCTTTGAACAGGGAGCTATGAGACACAGCTTTTAGCCCAAATTTCCTACAGATTCTCTATGTGGCCTCTGCAAGTCATTTCACTCCTTTGTGTTTCTATGCATCTGTAAAAATGGGAAGTTTTGGATTTTTTCTCAAGAATTCTTATGAACCAGCATGTCTGATATGGCATGATACTGGGCTACCTTTGTAATACTATAAACAGGAGCATCTTGGGCACTAATTTTGGTCATTTATCATGTGAAATTGTACCTGCCATGCACTCAAACAACTACCAGTCATGCCTTCGGAGTTACATGGCCTAGGATCCCTCCCAGGATAACATTATGTTTTACAGAGAAAATACCATTACCAATAGGAGAGATTCTATTGCAATAGGCCAAAGAATGGGCCTTATCCTGTTGGAAGCATTAATGTCTGAACCCTGCTTTTGCTTATATCACTAAGTAAAAAAGAACCATATCACTATATCACTTATACCACTAAGTAAAAAAGAACCATAGAGAAAGCATAAGCATTGGACAGCCACACATCTCTCTGTAAAGTAAAAGAAATTTCTTTGGCCTGAATGCAGATCAGGTAACATGATTTTATGTTGATTACATTTTGCTTAAACAAGCACATTAGATACTCTCTCTCCTTTCTTACCATACTGTAATAGTAAAAAGATGATGTAAATTTAGAACCCTGAGCAACCAAACAGCATCATGTAAACAGTGAGGAGACAATTAAAACAAGAGCCTGGATGATACTGTGACAAAGGAGAGACAGGGCACTGAAGTGCAAAATTTCTTAAGAAGTTAAAAAGTAAACAGGAAGCTATTTTAATTCTTCCAAGATACATACATTTGATTATCAATGTTAATAACATTGTAGCATGAAAATAGACACTCAGCATGAGGATTGGCAGGGTGTAAGGTCACTGTGCAAAATACAGATATCATACTTCTGACTGGAAGCCTGGCCATCAAAGGCATGAGCAAGAAGCTATAATCTTATATGCAAAATACATAGTTTTGCTCCTGTGTTTCAGTTGACAGCCACTTATCCCATACAACTGGGACAGTCTGGGGTTATTGTTGCCACTGCCTCTTTGCCTCCAACCAGCTTTGTGTCGCCTGGTACTTTCTATTTCATGGCATGAAGTGGGACTTTTTGCATTTGAACTTCTGCTTCTGCTGCTGTGAGAGGGAATTTTGCAACTTTTGTCTTTGGTGGGTATTTACACTCAGCCTACTCCATCAGTGAATTTCCCAGAAACACAAATTTGGCACATGCTGTTTTTCCTTTGGGAATCCCATCCCTGGTGAATGCAGTGACAACAGATGTTTGAAACAAATTTCTGTGCAGTTTGCCATGTAAAACCAAAAAATGCAAACCAGAGTGGCAGAAGGTCATGTTCTGATTTGTTCACTTATATTACTCTCAGGCACTTTCAGTGAATGAAATTCCACAACTTGGCTAGGTATCTCTGATACTGCTTTATTGGAAAGCTTTTATTTTCAGACTACCAAGGTTCTTTTCCACCGCAAATTAGAAGCTGACTATTTTGTGCTCCACTGATAGAGCTTCTCATCTTTCTTTAACAGTATTTTATATATAAAGAAATTATGTCCATTTAGCCTTCCTCCAAATTCAACTCTTTCTATATTACATACCTGTAAGTCATGTTTTCTGTATGTTTTTGCTGTTCTCCTCCAGTTGCTTATTAAGGTTACTCAGGTCTGGACATAGTACACCTTCAGCAGCAGGACACACCTCCCCTGGATTGGTAATTCACTCATCAGAGATTTCCATTTTTTCCCCTCTATTTTGCACAGCATCACGGATCTTGTTACCCTAGTACTGGTTTACTAGTCACACTAAAACCTCTTTGTCTTCTGCAGTATTTCAGTGAGTTATAATCCATTTTAAATTTGTGCATTTGATTTCAGTTTTGTAAGTTCAATACTTTATACTTGCCTGTATGGAATTATGTCATGTTAATTTACAGTTCTCTGTGTATCAAGTAATTTTGTCCTCCAAGATAAGGCAGGTTCAGAAAATAGTAAACTCAGAAATTCCACCAATAAGGTTGCAATTAAAGTACTGATCAAGAATGGACCAAACAGACCCCTATGTGACCCTGCTTTGACATGAGATAACTGATAATCACTCCAAGTTTACTTTTTGAAGCAGTCTGCTTTTACTCCATTGCTTAAGCATAGATGATAAAACTCCTAGTGCAGTCAAACATATCACATCTGCTGTATCCATCTTCTGCAGGCTGGTTACTCAGCCAAAGGAGGAAATTGGAGCAATTTCATAAGGCTCACTCCTGAAAACTTAATACTGACTTTCATACTTGAAGTTTAAACACTTGATTAAATTCTTGCAGATGTCAAAGTAAAGATAATTCCCCAGGCCCTCCCTTTTGCCTTGAATATGGTTCCAGATAGTCCTCTCCTATCCTCTAATAGCTGTATCTCCATGACACAGCTGTCTCTCCTTTTCTCCAAGAAAACTGATCATGGTTTATAGATTGTTTTGATTGGATCCTTAACTTCAATAGGAAGCACAGCTTGGCCATACTGACTTGAGGCAGTCACTGAAAGAAAAATAAGTATCCTTCAATTACTATATGGACAAAAACCTGTTGGTATGCTGGCCAGGTCTAAGTATTTAGAACCTCCCATTTCTGATCTCAGAAGCTTTCTTTTTAAAATAATTATTAACTATTTAGGATTGCAGAATTTCCTGACTAATTTAGCTTTGTAAGGTAACTGGAGAAAATTATACAAGCCAAACAGTTATGTGAAGTGAATTTATCTTGAATTATTTTCCTGTTTCTGCCTGGTTTTCTTCAGAAAGTGTTAAAAAGAAAACCTTACAATACCCGAGCATGAATGAATTTTGATGTTTTCTTAAGAATTTTCAAATCCTAATATTTCTAAGATTCCTGAATAGAATAAATTTCCATGCTATATAGCATCAACTTGGAAGATTCCAATGGCTATCTTCAGTAATTTTGTTTCTGGAATGTCTTTTCTTTAGCAGTGATTTCCTTTCTTATAAGTGTCGTTCATTTACATATTTATATTGTAATTGCACATGTTCCCAGGCAGTTAAGAATTGTCAACCTTTGCACTACCCACGGCATGTGTTCACACCACATCCTCACACATACTTCAGATACAGGTGCTGTGTCATCTCAGTCCTGGCTCCACTACAGAATTCCAGAGTTCTCAGACTTACCCTTCAGTGTAACTTCTGAATCCTTTTCTCTCCATTTTTAAATGTGTGTTTAAACATTTCCATGCATTACTCTCAGTGACCTGGAAAGAGGTGTTGCAGTCCTCATACTAAGACTGATAGATCAATCTTACAGGCTTAGCAATAATTTCCCGATGTCTGTGGGATGCCACAAGTCTTGCTGAATATCAGCTCAGCCTCTTGGCTCTCCTCTGAGCAGAGAAGAGCTTCACAACTATCTACAGTGGAGACTCTCCTCAAGGCTTGCCAGAGTTCTGATGAAGTGTGACACTGAGCAGGTTCCACCACAGTCATGCCGTGTATCATCATCCTGTTTAGCAGCCTCTTCACATAGCATTGCGTTGCTGTTAACACGATCCTGACTTGATCCTGTGAAGGCAAAAACACCCCCTCTTAGCATCGCGGTCATGATAGAATGGCCTACATTGGGGAGGCCACATAAAGTGACATTCCCTAGTTAAAATAGAATTGCTTGGGAAGAGGGGAAGCTACAGGACTTCACAGATGCTTTATCTAAAGAAGTGAAAGTCCTAAGTGTGGATTTCTGTAGCAATAAGCATACAATATCAGAAATGGAATAAAGCCTGCAAGAGATGGGTCTCTGAGGAAGATGGAAAAAGTGAAGC
>JAWWEE010000105.1:100685210-100768562 GCA_035221455.1 Xenops minutus
GTTTTGTGAGAAACCCCTTCCACTCCTGTGTTTAACCCTTTCCCTACTTGTTGTAAACCCTCGATTTTCATTGGTGGCCATCATGTCCCCTGTTGGCCCTATAAAAACTCAGACCCTGGGAATAAACGTTCTCTCTGCTTCCTGTTCTGCTGCCTGGCTGGTGGTTTCTTCCAGGGACTCTCTGGGAACCACGTGGCCAGAGGGGAGATGGGAAGAAGGGAGCGAAACCCACTTCAGCTGTCTCAGATTTCACCTGCTCTCCTGAACAGTGTTATAATCTGAAAAGAGACATGATCATGAATGGCAATGCTGTAAACTCCACTGAGATTCTGTCTGCAGTCCTAGTCCTGATCATTACCTGTTTTTTTTCCCATTGGTCTTTCACACTGCAAACAATTTAATTAAACCTGAAGAACCTCTGAGAATACTGAATGAACATGTGTGGCTGGTGCACCAAGATAACGCTGCCAAGTGAATGTGGAGCAGACCATGGGATGGCTGAGCTTCTTAACTCCAACAGAAAGTCCAACCTTCAGCCAAGAGAGAACAAACAGAATGCTTTTTAGAGGACTCTCTCACAGAGCCCTTTAGGCTCCTGAAAAGGATTTCTCCCATAGCATAGGAACATCAGTTCTCTAACACTGACAGGCATCCAGTACTCACATTGCAATGGGAAGGCTGAGTGGACTAGAATAGGTAAAGAATTTTTCATCAGATCAGAGATCAGACAGAGATGTTATTTTGAAATTTGTTACTGACAGATGTAGATAGATTAAAAAACCCCAAGAAACAACAAACCAAATCAAACCTAAGGTTATTTTTCCAGCAAGAGTAGAAAAGAGCTCATCATAGTAGGAGGATGAGTATCTAAGTACTCTGTCCAACTTTTCACAGCCTGAAAAGATTCCTGAAGAGAAAAATCACCGATAGGTTTCCACCCTCCTCTAAACTTCAGGGGCTATTTAAATACAGGTGATTTTTTTTTTTTTTTTGTCTACTGGCCCTGAAATAAAAAAAAAAAAAAAAAATTAAAGATCCATAAAGTAATTGATAAAACCTGGGCAAACTGGTCTTTTGTTTTAGAAGCTAGTTATTCAGGCAAAAGAGCCATGGTCCATCTCAGATTAGCTATCAACATTGTCTGTGCTAAAAGACAACTAGTCCAAACAAAAGTAAATTTGCCTTTTTTTCCTCGAAGTCCAAATATTTTCAAGGATGTGATTAAAATAACAATCCCCTTCCTATACTGGAAAATTACAGAAGTGGGACTAGTTTCCTGAATTTGAATTTTAAGCCTAAATGCTTTCTCTTGCAAATCCAGGATGAATCACCATGGTACTTTCTGCTTGGGAGTAAAGTATGAACTGTAAATGCAGGTAAATTATTTCTATGGGTCTCAGTTTGGCAAAGTACCACCAGGTGCTTAAAGAAATTACTATACAGAAAGACCTGAAAGTTGTGAAGACAAGAAATAAAAAATAAAAATTATTGAACACCGTAGCCATGGACAACAAAATTAAAGACTCCAGTTCATATTAGCATATAAAAAGATCTGATGAAGCTGAGCTAGTTTGTCATCAGATGGAAGAGAGGCAGAAGGTAGCACAGATGGTGAAAACAGAGGAAATTATTCATGGTTCCTCGTCGCACCTTGAAAGAAGCTACTGAAAAGATGATGTTGAAAATTAAGACCAGAAGGCATCCCAGAACAAAACTTCTAAACCCTCCTTTATATTCCAAAGGTGTAAATATGTCCTGAGGTTAAATAGGCTTATGGTTTGAGGATTTGTCTTTTACAAAAAATGAAAAAATCAAGATTTCTTTTTATCTTTCAGAGTAAAAATACCTGAACGCCAAAGGTTGATTCTTGAGTCTTTAACCAAACATAGAACCTTCTTTTCTTCAAAGCAAGACCTAAAATGTCCTGTACATTACCTGCATGCCACTCAGACCTGCAGCATCAAGCATAACTTAGAGAACCATGAGGAAAGTTAACTTTTCCTGAACACAGCCTTAAAATTCTTCTAGGATCTTAACAGACTACTTACAACACAGATGAGCTGTCAACTGTGCTTATCCTATGAGCAAGCATCTCCTGATTATTTACCAGGAATAGCTGCAACGAAACTAAGAGGCAGATTTTTTCCCCCCACAGAAAAAAGTTTGGAGGTTCTTTCCACCAGCAGATATAAACTAGTGCATTTTTTAAGATGTGTGTACAATACTGTCCACAATAAAGATAGCAGATAAAATGAATTTTAAAACCAGCTCTGTGGACTGTGCATATGTATATCCTGTGAATTTTCCATGATATGAGGAAGATGATGGAAAGAAGCAAGGAAAAATGTACTGTAGAATGTACAGCCTACCTAGGCTGTAAAGCCTTCCTATGGTAAACCTCACCACCAAATAAATATCCCCATCCAGGCAAAAAAACACCACCACCATTGCAGCACAACAGCATTTTTGCCATTGCTGAAGGGGGAAAAATTGCAGTGTACAGCAGTTCTGGTGTTATGATGGAAAAGTGAAGAGAAGGTAAGGCACACTGTTGGAAACCAAAGCCCCAACCACCAGTGAGGTGGTGAGGCAGAACTGAGACAGTTCAAAGTACACCACAGTGAGCGAGGGCAAGGCAGGACAAAAGCATGTCCAGTAGGAACAAGGGAAAGCAAACATACTTAGTCCCAAACAACTGGCATGCCAAAGACTTTCAGAGTAAGAATCTTAACTTTTTGCCAAAAGAGGAGGACCATGAGCAGGCTGTAAG
Source organism: Xenops minutus (assembly GCA_035221455.1). Lineage (NCBI taxonomy): Eukaryota > Metazoa > Chordata > Aves > Passeriformes > Furnariidae > Xenops > Xenops minutus. The sequence continues at coordinate 100,687,981 of JAWWEE010000105.1, forward strand.
GTTTATAGCCATGAAGAGGATGGAAAACAAAAATGCTGAGTAATGAGAGAAAGTTGATTTAATAGGAATCCTTAGTTTAGATGTCAGGACTTCTTATGGTATAAGTGAACAAAAAATGAAGGAGGTCTCTGATATCAACAAAAGTACAATTTGACTGGCAGATGAAAGGTCAGGACTCAATTCTTGACTCGCCTCAAAAATACATATAATTCCGTATTCTACCACTGCTGAGGTGGGAAAGTATTTTTCTGGGGTACAAAATGAAGTTAGTAAAATTTTGCTGTGTCTCAAAAGTACTGCTACAACTTAAGAAGATTTGATGGTGCCACAATATTCACATAAGTAAACATAGTCAATAAGTAAACATATTCAAGAATATGTATTGCTTTTAGCCAAGCACAAACCATTACATTATTTCAGAAGAGAGAAATATTCAAAACCAAAAATGTTAAATCTCTGCTGATTGCTTCCCTGTGGTTTAATTAGTGAGGAAAGGCAGTAAGGCATCACAAAATTTCCATTTTAGTTTTACTGTTCCCCACAGCCAATATTTTATGCCTTTGTTTTTATTTCTAGGTTCCAGGGACACATACAAACCACTCAAACTTTTCCTTTTGTTTTCTACCATGAGAAATCCTGGACACAAACACAATCTTATAATGGACCACTAGCATTCCTTTCCTCCCCTTCTCTTTCATAAACAACAAACTTATTGTACTCCAGTAACAATATACACTCTGGTTTACTTACAAAGATAATTCTGCAATCCAGGTTACTTCTGTAAGAAGTAACGAGGATATGAAACGTCAGTACTCAGAAAGGAGACCTGAAACATGAAAGAATCTTGAACAATGAGCTGTGTCGTGGCAATAGTAGGAACCCACACAACAAAAAAATGGTCTGTTGCTAGAATCTCATCTATAAAAGAAATATACATTAACTCTCAGTTATAAACTTTTCTATATAAAGCCTCACACAACCTCCCACTTATTTTTTCTCCCTCCAAAAGACTGTTATTCTAAAATATCATAGGGTCTTTTTTCCTTCCACTTTAGAAGAAGGTGACCATAAAATATGATAAACTAAGAAAGGAATCGGCCAACAGAATTTCTTTTAGAGGTTTATCCAGTGTCCCCATCACAACAAAACATGCCTTGGGGGAAAGAAAACATTTTAATGCTTTTTAAGGCCCAAACATTTGGTGTTGTCAGTATGAGTCTTAATAAGGAACTACAATCACAACTGTGAAAACATTGCTAAGAACTTTGTAGCTCTGTCTTTCTTTCTGGAAGACAGAGCATAAATTTCTAAAACAAAACTGAACTCAAACATTAATTGCATCACAGGAGCCAGATCCGAACATGAAAATAAAAATGTTAGACTCAAAGCTTGGTAAAAGAAGGAAACCCTCAAACTGTCCTCTATCATTAATCCCATGTTTTACACAGAAGAACTAAATCATTACAGTGCCAGGTGTGCTAAGCTCCAACGAATACATAGTTCTATTAGAGAATGCCATGTGAGGACTTTAACAAAGCAATCAAATGCAACCTAAGCAGATCAATGACATAAGAAACACACTACTGGGGTGGGGCGGGGGAGGGAAAGAAGCCAAAACAACTTTTCATCAGCTTTAAATTGCGTTTTGACTTCTATAACCTGCTTCCATTTGTTAACCAAAGGGTGGAACATGCTGCATGCTCAGCTTGTGTGACAGACATATCTAATGAAAATGTTAGCTGGATGTTATATAGCTAAAATAATCTTTTTTACAGTTTGATTGGTCTCCATGTGCCAATTAGTTTTTAGAAAACTCTAGTTCTATTGGAAACACAGGTCAATATTATTTATCCATTATATTATGGAATTTTTTGAGCATCCACTTTCCTATTTTTTTATTCTCCTTTTTGTTAAAATTCAGAAACCTGGGAGAATATGTCAAACTTCGGAAACTGCTCTGTATTCTCATAGAGAAAAATTCCAAGTAAAATTTTCTCCACCCCACCCTTATACTGATGAAATTGGCCTTAATAAAGATAACTGAAATCTAGAAAATACAATGCACAAGGCTGACAGATAACAGGTGCTGTTGGGATCCTTTGCTTGTGTGCCTTGTGGCTGTACGAAAACTTCCCATATTCTTAACGTGAGGTCCAGAAAGCTTCCCACTGGAGTTGAAAATGTAAAAAAGAGACCTTGAGGATTCTGTTGACAGAAGTGAACAGTGCAATGCCAGACCATAAGCGAAACCACCTATTTTCAGCATACTGTATAAATCCATCGTGTATCTCAGGAAAGTGTCCCAGAGAAAAAAAATAAGGGATGAAGCAAAAAAATTAACAGTATTTGAAAAGAAAACTGAAGAAAGATGAAGAACTGAAAACTTGCCAATATCACATATGCATTCTGCTGCATGGGCTAAAGTCACACAGGGTGATCAGATGCCCCAGTGACCAGGACAGGCACAAAATGGAAACTTTTCTCCAGTATCTCCAAGAACTTCACCAGACAATTATTTTGTTGCAAGTTTTACAAGTGGAATGTAAGAATTTCCCTTTCCCCTTTCCTTTTAAACTGCAACCCTAGAAAAGGCTGGCAAACAGCCATAAGACTTTCATATAAAACCTGGAATGTTACTTGCATCCAATTTTTCCTTCCAAACCCGATTTATTTTCACCCTACCATGCAAACATATCCAGGCATCATAACAAAAGGACAAGCCAAACTGTGCTCTTAAGATTCAGTTAGGCAAAGGAGTCATGGTTTCAAGTTCCTCTGTGTTCAGCCACCCAAACTTAGAGTGGATACATAAACTATCATTACAAGAGTTTTGGAAAGTGGTGAATACCAGAAATAAGTTTGCAGTTGTCTTACTGTTTTATACTCTGCATTCGTTTCCATTCTCCATGGAACTCTTGAGTTCCATGACTCCCACAAGTCACAGAGCTAACATTTAATATTTCAACACTGGAAATTGTTTATGGTTTCTTAACTCCAAGAATTGTGCAAGAAATTAAGCAAGTAAGTAACCATAGAAACTGTGGTAGAGAAACACTAGTTTCAGCTAGGAAACTGCAGTGTATTTTTAATTCTTGCAAATGTTATTCTGTCATATTCTACATGTGAAAAAATCATTTAACATTTACAGTAACTAACATATATTTGTTATGCACTAAAAGACACTTCTTACTACTGTGCTGTAATAAGTACTCCATTTCTCTCTTCCTTCTTCTCTCTCCCTTTATCATAGTACAACACTTTCTTCTGTTAGCTTATGAACACCTGTATAAAAAGATTTCTCAAGGTTCTTCAATGGAGAAGAAAAATGCACCATCTAGTTATTTTTATGCAAGTAGATTCTAAAAGTCACTTATATTTACTGTCCTGTTAAAAACCAGCTTTTGTGGCATATTGTCTTTAAATTTGCTATGAAGGATTCATATTTTCCTGATTACAGGAACTTTGCTAGGAAGGCATTAAATAAGTCAATGAATACATCTGATGGTATAAACTATAGCCCGCATTACGGTGTGATGCAGCTGAAGCAGTTCAATGAAACAGGACTGAACTGCTGTTTTGAAATGATTTTAGGTACCCACATCCCATGTGTGACACTGATCAGCATACCCAAAGGGAGCATTACATTAAGTCCTGTGCCATCTTACACAGACACTTTGTTTGTAACTATTGTTTCTTAGTGATGGTATGGAATTACACTGGCATTAATGAACACAAGATAAAAACATTGAAGTTTTCTACTTAACTGCCCATTTCATTCCAATGCTGGTATTTTACGAAGAACTGAAAACTTCCAGGAAGAAAAAAAGACATCAAAACCATATGGAAATTGGTAATTCTTCCATTTTGATTACTTAAGGACTTAAACAGACAAAAATATTTGAAGTAATTAGTATCTTTCATAAATACTGTGAATATGTCTAAACAAAGAAGGCTACACTTGTCTTCTCTTATAAAACAATCCTTGAAAGTATCTTTCTGTAAAAAGCTTTTACATCCCAAAAATTTCTGAAATCAGAATAGTGTATTTTTATTTTTAATAGGAAGAACTTAACACAAAAAACTGTTTCCAAGGATTTGGCAAAATATCAGGAAGCTGCACAGGCTTTGGGGACTTCTTATTTTGCTTTGGGAGGCATTTTGGTTAAACTATTAATCTAGTAGATAGAGATACGTGCACACAAGTTTCCAGTAGTTCTCCAACATTCTGATGAGTAAGCTGTAATTCAAGAAAATAACACACCAATTCAACAGAATCCAAAAACGTACAGATCACATCTCCAGTCCTGTAAGTACAAGACATCAATGGAATAAAAAAATAGAGCTTAGATAAAGCCAGTTTTTCTGTTGACTCTGGCATAGGAACGCATCCTCTTATTTGGATAACAAAGGCCAAGACCACACGGTCCCTGGGGAAGCATCGGTTGGAGATACACTGGGACACAAACAAAGCTTCAGCAGAGCTACCAGCACAGTGACTGCCACAAACAGCAGGATTACCGCTTTGGACCAGTGGGAGGCGGCCACTTTTCCTCAGCTCGCAGTACCTCATTTAGAAACGTCTGCTTTGGTAATTTCATCTATCAAATGTATTTTTATACTTAATGCTTACTTAGTGTGTATTATTAACAATATTGTTTTAATGCATTTTAAAAAATTAAATCTGTGAAGTACTTTAACCAAAACAACATGGATTTAACATTTTTATCAAGTGAAAAAACAAAATACTGCAAATAAAAAGAAATTTGGACACAAGCCCAACAGGCCAATTAATTTTTTATTTTCCTTCTACTAGCAGACTCTAGTTTGAACAATTCCTCCTCAAACCCATGCAGATTTCACTGGACAGTACAAGCATTTGCTACAACATCATTCAGGTAACATCACTTAAGATGATAAAAAAAAATCTTCAAACACTGTACTTCAGAAGTAAAGAAGCTGGCGTACAGCTTTGACAAGATTCCAGAAAGTATATATTAGTTTTAGAAGGATAAACACTGCTTATTTTTTTTCATAACCAAATGATAAATACTGTACCAAGGAAGAACCACATACAGCTACAAATGCTTCATAAATTCAGACATCATATTCATACTTTATCCTTAAAATATTTTAACGTAGCTCAGGCGGTTGCATCCACTGAGACCATCTATTTAGGGACTGTAACATTATGTACCTATAATAAATAATGGATCCACCAAGTCAATGATAAGGTACTACCTTATAAATAACTGCCAATTCCAGTGACACATCAAGACAATGTTCCTTACAAACCTTATCACCACTCTACCCAAAGTTCACAAAGTCAACAGCAATTACTGAGCATACAGAGAATAAGAGTACACACACAGCCAAACAAGTATCTTAACACTCAAAATTCAACATATGTAATGTATGTTGCACACATTAACCCACAAATTAACACAAAGTTTGATAAAGGTGTCACAGGTTGTGATATTTAATGTTCTGGCATCTCGTACATCAAATGGCAAGAATGGACAGTAATAACTTTATTTGCGAGTACACAGAATTAACTGGAATGTTTAGAAGGGACAAGAAATACATATCCCAACAGAAAACTAAAATCACATCATAATTTTTATAATTAAACCATACTTATTTCTGTAACATTTGTTTCTAACCAAACCTTTGCACAGCATCTTAACAAAGAACTGGTTTTCCATGCTGACAAGTACAGCTTTTATAAGTAGGGAAGGTCTGAAGTAGTTTGCTTCTTGTAAAAATTACTCCTCTCCAAGAAACTGACTAAAAATAATCTAGACCATCTATCACAGTATTGAAAGCTTGAACTACATAGCTTAATGCAACCACAGACTGACAAAGAATTCCAAGCAAGCTACAACCCATGGGCATACTCTTTTTAAGCTGGCTGCTTTTTACAGGATACTCTCTCTCTCCTCTCCAAAACCAGCCCCCTCTGAGCCTGCAACAGTATGGAGCTCCGATGAATCTTTTGAAAGCCTGGTGTAACTGGAACGCTGGCCCCGCTTGTGAGCAACCGTCTTCAGGTTCTCATTCTGAACCCCAGTTGAACTGGAACCTGAGCCAGGGTGCAGGATAATTTGAGATGGATCTCTGATACCTTGTATTTCTTCAAAGTTTTGATTAGCTCGATTGCTTGGAGCACTGTTGTTATTTAGGGTGACTGTACTAGGGGTTCTGTTTAAATTATAGACTTTCTGGCAAGCTGGCCAGTTCTCTTCAGGGCTACTTGCTATCAGACTGCTTTCAGAAGGGCTTTTCTTATCTTCTGAGCAAATAGACATGCGAACTACAGCGGGATCTTGAAGGCCACTGAGGCTGTGTGGAATTCCTCTCTTTGCGCTGTGACTGTCATCTTCAAGCTCAATGAGATTTGCCTTTTCAAGCTGTGAATCATCTGCTCCTTCATTATGGAGGGAATGATTTGGAGAACTTTCGTTGGATCTTACACCAGAGTCAGATGAATCTTTCTTATCCAAAAGGGCATCTGTCAAATACTCCTTTGCTTTGATGAAGGTTCTAATAGGTTCAGAACCATGTTCTGGAGATTTGGGCTGTTTCTCTATTTTGATATCTGTTTTCTTATCTTTGCCTTCCTTAAGAAGAGGAGTATTATCTGATTCTTCAGTTCCAGACTCATCTTCATCACTGGGAAGTTTCTGATACCTCAGAGTAACTCCCTTAAGCTTTAAATCCGCTGCCTGGAAAATACTTGTTCTTTCTGAGGACTTCTTTCCTGGGAGAAGCTTGGAACCAGACTGATCAGATTTTTCATCTTCTTCAGTAATAGGATCCAAAGGAGATGCATCATTAGTAGAAACACCTGAAGTACTGTAATCAACAACATCATTCCTCTTCAGCAAGAAGGACTTTCTTCCATCGTCTTGTTTCTGTTCACCATCTTTTCCCTTTTCCTGTTCTGCACTGGAGTGCAAGGAACCCCCTGATGTACTCTGCCCCATATAGAAAGCACTTGAGCTATGAGGGGAGGACCTCCCACTTACTGTAGTAGAATTGGCACCTCCTTCTAACTGTGACATTTGAGCAATATACTCTCTATATGCATCTCTGTACTCTGCCTGCACCTTGTCAGTAAGCTTTGATATTTCAATACTAGAATCTTGAGAGTTAAGACTTGAGAGACTTGGAGTTCTACGTGTTTGTGACTGGAAAAAAAAAAGGAGAGAGAGAGAGAGAGAGATAACAGTTAAATGAACTATTTATTTTTATTTTTACTGATCTTAAATGAACTAACTCAGAGCATTAAGTATGTGCTACTCAGAGCATTAAATATGTGCTTATTCTTTTTGTTGCTGCAAATAGATTATGCCAGTGAAATTGTCAATGCTATAATTAAAATATGCTTACTATAATCATATATATGCAATCACACACACATTCACTAAACTTCCAAATTCTTATTGTTGATCCCCATAATGGAAAATTTCCACAAAACAAGCATTTTATCCAGTGCATTTGAGGCTAACTCTTTTGAGTATATAATTATAAGAATTGAATTTTTATGTCAAAATGGGTTTTTCTAATACATTTTTGTACATTTACAGAATTAGCATTTTATATTAGAAAGACAGCAAGAATTCATCTAAATGTCAGCCATTTTTCAAAAACATTTTTAAAAGACCCTCAGCCTATATACTTCACTATATCTTGGCAAAATGCCATTGCATATAGATGAAATCAATTTTCTGGCAAACATATTTCTGGTTTGCTCCCACCTCTGCTTTTAGAATTTGGCTTTATTTCTCACTACCCTACTCCGATTTGATTGGTACTAAATGAAATTTCCCCAAGTTGAGTCTCTTTTGCCCATCACAGTCACTGGTGAGTGATCTCTCCCTGCCCTTATCTCGACCTATGAGACTGTCATTGTATTTTATTTCCCCCGCCCAGCTGAGGGCAGTGATAGAGCAGTTTTGGTGGGCACCTGGCATCCAGCCAAGGTCAACCCACTACAACAGCAAAGCAGCAATACTACTTTTAATTAGAATTGACTTAAATAAATTCCAACAGGTCAATTCTAATGTTTTTTTAAGGACAAACTCCCTTTCTTGCTCCCTTGGTTCAACTTCAGATAACTGGGCACTATTTATTTAAAAATAACAATTGTGAGTTATGCCACTTTGGTTTGGAAAAACATACACTGATTGCTGAAAATAGGAAGTAAGGGTAATCAGGATCCGATACACACAAGCATGCATGCACACATTCAGATCTGGTTTAGAAATCTATCTCCAGGATATATATCCCAAACCTATTTTCATGGACAATTTTGATTATTAAAAATATCATCTATAGTTAGTAACTTGGGGTGTCCTCCTATTTTGATGTACCTTCAAGATTTTTTAATTTAACTCCAGAGATGAAAAACTGCTAAAATGTTTGGGTTTGGTGAGGATTTTTTTTTTGCTTTTTTTTTTTTAATTCTAACCACTATTTAGCTACAAACTTATTTGTCTTATTTCTTAAAGACAAATAAATCAGGGGATTTCATAAGATACAGAAAAAAACTGACCACAACCTATGTCAGAAACCATAGTTAGAGGAGGATGTCAGCTCTGGAGTCTATGAATAGGTTATGCATTGTCAGGACAAGGCTGTGATGTAAAGGAGCACTGTAGTTATCTGTTTAAAAAAATCCTACCCAATATACCTGTAATCCTGTGAATGGCGTAACATCTAGCTAGCACTTAGCTGAAATACTTCATACACAAAACCTGAATACTATGATAAACAGAAGTCTTGCATGGCACCACACTAAGCTAGCTGAGAAAAGCATGATAGATTTCACTTTTTTGTCATGAAGAGTGATTACTGGAACAGATGAAAAGTTCTCAGATGGTGAAGACTAAAAACTTGGACTTGCAGAGTATGGTTAGAGCTTACATTTCTGCAGAACTAGTCTACCAAGACTGAAAACTGAAAGTATCTGAACCATCCCAGCAGACATATTTCTTGACCTGCCCATATCAAAGAAGGGAAAAAGCCTCTTTTCCATACAAATATGCAAGTAGAATACATTTCTCTATTAAATACCTGCCAGCTTAAGTTACTATGGCGTGGAGGAGCTTCATCAAGACCAATTGTGTTGAGTTCTTCAAAGCTGAAGTTAAGTGTGTAGGGAGCTTGACCAGCAAGACCTGTCAGTTCAGTGTGAGGCAACTCAGCATTATGCCCAGGGCGGCGAGTAAGTTCACTGTGAGGAATGGCAGTTGTAACATGCTCGGTCGCTCCACGAGTTTCTTCCTGAACAGCCTGATTTTCTGAATTTCTCATTTCAAGTATCTTAACACACAAAAAGAGACAATTTAAATGTAATTATATAAATAGAAGTGGTTCTCAAAATTGATAAACAAGAATTTTATTAAAAATAGGAACAAGGAATTCACAACTGTAAAAGTGTACCTGCATACGTGGTTGTGACCATGGAAAAGTGCAAAGAAAAATCTGTTCACAGATGTAGTGCATTCATTGTCTTTACTGCAAATCACATTTTAATATTCAATAACTTTTTGTATTTACAAATTATTCTTATTAATGCTCAAATCCTTGAAAGAACTCATGTCACAAAAGCATTTAAAGTCTTGCTAAAATAGCAAGGAACAAACTATAAATTTAAAAGCAAAACCAAACAAGTTTTATCTAACAATAAATCTCATTGTGTAATTCTCAGTGTTTTCAAGACTGACTTAGAAATTGAGAGACATACTGTTATTTTCAGAAAGAAAACTGGCAATAGTCTAAAAATACTTAAGAGAAAACAACAGTTCTCTGTGATGTGTAACCCTCCCTGTAACACTGTCATTTACTCTCACTGGAAGGAGGGAAACGGGGGAAATTAAATATCTATATGTATGCTTCAATAACAGCATGCAATGCAGCATTCTTATATAGGACAAGAATGTGTCAACTGAATACTGTATATTTATCTTACTGGCTTGATTTTTAACTTGAGGTCCTTTAAAAATCAGGTCTATGCCACACATCTCTAACAGCCTGGCTGTCCAATTCCTTGCACATATTATTACACATACTTTGAATTCCCTGAGTAACTTTTAACAGGACAGAGGCTTCAAAAATGGTTAAGTTCTGATAATTTCATTAAAATAGGCAAATTTGAAAGGCGAATCCATACAGGAAAAAACTGATCCTACAAAAAGAGGAGGCAAAACTTCAGAGTTCACTATCAATTAAGATGCAAATCGATAGAGATCCAGTTACTCACTAGTGCTCAAAAAACAAAATAACAGATGTGTTGATGTTTTAAGACAATACTTACAAACTGAAAGGTGATGACAAGAAAGCAACCAGGAAAAAAAAATCATATTGAAAAAGACTATTTTATGATGACCTGAACACAGCAAGTCTTACCATGCTCCTGAACAGGTGCCAGTCACCAAAATTCATATTCATTTCTTTTTTCAGTTCATCAATATTGCACTGAGCCAAGACACGGCCATTTATATTTGCCTGAAACAATAAAACCAAGTAATGTAAATGACAGATACAAGACCTCCAGCATGGCAGTAACAGACTAAAAAAATCATTAGATTGGATGTGGACTGCTAGTGAAATTCCCCAACATCATTCCTAAGTCCAGTTCTATATAAATAGCCATGGCGTTTTTTATAGAATTATATTTATTGATGATTGCTGATGGACAAGAACCACCTATGTGTCATGGAAACAAAATGGAAATATTAAATAATATACATAAATATACACTAAAAATCTGTATATCAAAGGCAATATGATTGTGTTTTATAAACAGATATAAGGAAACAACACATAAGTGGCAGAAAATTTCAGGGATAATAAACCACATTAATCTGCCTAAATTTCTCTAACTCAGAACACAATAGAACTGCAGACATCGAAGCATCTGAAGATAATCAGACAATGAAGTCCCAGACATCATCTGACACCTGGCTTGAGGCATCTAAGATAAAGTACTACCTTCCATCACATTCCCTCTCAGCATACTACAGGCTTACATTCCTCCCATCACCAGAAACACTCAGGGATAGAAGACTAGACTTCTTTCTCATTTTCATCATCAACCAGAGATCAAAATAGAAGTGCCTGAACAACACCTATATTCCAGAAAGGTGGTTCCTTACATTAGGCATGTTTATATATTGCTTAATTCAAAAAGCACCAAATTCAATCCAGAACCATTTCCATTGCATAACAATCAGGTATTTCTCTTTATATCACATATCAGTGGATGGACAGAATGTAAAAGAGGAATTATGTCTTAGGAGAGCAGCCAGGAAATGGAAGACCCAACCTGAGAGCTCTGCTCATACTGAGGGATCTCAATATCCCCATATCCCAGTAGATGGTCTTAAACCAGGAAAAAGATCAGGCTGAGCCATTTCCATCCTTCTTTTTTTTACAGTAAGAAATGCAAGAATATAAATAAGAGGAATCTCATTACAGGTAACTGATGAGCACATTCTTTTTGCAGTCTACTGCAACAGAAGGAACTGACATTTTTTGCAGCTACACTTAATGACCTGCAATCTAACATCCTACTTCTTGCTTTAAGCAACTTTGCTAATGCTTCCTATGAAAAACCTGTCTCTTAATCCTTGAATTAACAGCCTTCCTGTATTTGTGAAGATATGACAGGTTTCAGGACAAAGTGAGCTCAGCAAAAACACTCACTAATGATAACCTTTGTATTTTTCCCTTATTTCTTTGTAAAAGGAGCACAAAGAACTGTGAAAAAAAAGTAATTACGGAGAAAATTATTCTGTGCTAATGTATCTATCAGAGAAAAGAGCAGCAGCAGAAAAATGTACAGTGGCCTTTTTCTGAAGCAAATAGATGTGGACTGTGATAAAGAAATGGAGCCATCTTCACCACTCATTTACAACAGAAGAAATGTGCCAATTACTCACAGGGGAAAAAAGGGATGTTGCTACCTGGAGACAGAACATATTTGCACCCCTTTTAATCTATTTATTATACATGGCAATTTTGAAAATGTTTTCCTTGCTTCTTTTCTCAAAATAACCAGTCTTATCAACATTTATATTTCTGACTCTTTTTTCTTTTTGACAGAGCACATTTTCTCTGACAAATAAACGCTTGTATTAAAATGCCCTCCAAACTTGGCATGCACAGAACTTAGGATGTTGTTTTGACATTTGATGTGTTTCAATAAACATTTTCAGGAAGAGAGGCAATTAAATATTTCATTTTCCCCGTGTAGCTCCATGTTTAGATACTAAATACATTAATGAAATTCTGCTGATACCTTTTTTATGGTTGCAGAGTACTGAGGTAACATGCTCTGGTCCAGACCATCTATCTGCTTTAGCTTCTCACACACAGCTTCCACACTCATTGTGCTCAGAGACACATGTGATCCTCCAGCAGCTGATCCTGCTCCTGCTCCCTGTAAGGTGAGAAAACGTGCACGTAAGACTTGTTCAAGTACTCAGTACACCCAGAATTTCACAATACACACACAAATCAAGCTGTGTTCAACTACATTTTAAAATTAAGAGATGAGAATAAGAATGCACAGGCATTTTTAATTGCTATCAAAGTATCTATATATTAGGGAACATTTATTATGGGTATTTATATGAGGAAAAGTCCCAGCATCTTGTGTCCTGCCTCTGTGACAAAATAACTCTCTTAAATGACATTAAGAAAAAAACCATAAAAATCAGAAATACTAAGTAAGGGTTAATCATTTTAAAATGCACCTTCACTCACAAGTTTCCCCCTGATTTTAGTAGCTAGGTTTGTTTTGGTATGTTTGTTTTCTCCAGATGATACAGATACAACTCAGATTTTCCTGTTTTAGTATTAGACAAAGATGACTAAAACATAACTCCTCAATGATTTGGATTCATTGGGTAATTTTAGCAACATCTGTCTCTTTTTCAGAGGTTCCTTCAGCTCAATTTATGCCAGATCAGCCCAGGGGCTGTGTACCACAGTACAGAAACACACACCAGCACTGCAGCTGCCCCCCAAGATAGTATGAGGACACTTCATACATCTCAAACTTTGGCAAGATTTAGGTAGAAATTATTTATGATTCAACTTAGAAACACAGGAATTGTCCCTTTAATGTTGCCAGCTTCTGGCAATTTCAATGGCAGAGTGGAAACCCAAACCAAATGCATCGGCAGGTAGTCAGTATACTAAGACAGTATGTTCTCAAAAACACACATCCTCCCTGCGTGGGGACCTGTGCACAGTTACACTAGTGATTCCAAATTCCTAAAAGCAAAATCAGAACCAGTTCTATCAGCTATGAAATACTCTCTGTGTATATACAGACTATGCTCTCCTCCTGGGAGGAAGGTCGGACCCTCCCCTTTTTCTGAACATGAAGTTTTGGGTTCAGCACTGTGGACTATGCACCAAACAGCTCATTTTGGGAGGATGCAGAAGAGTTTCTAAAGCTTTAGAGCTCATCATAACATGCATAAACCCTGGGATGTAAAACTGCATCTTGACTATCCAGAGTTCAGTTAACCAACTGTTATTATACTCAAATCACCAATGAAAACTGGTTTTATAGTGGCAATGCTTTCCCCCCATTTTTAGGTAATTACTTCAAAGTTGTTTAATATTTTAGAATTAATATAAATTAATAGATCCAAATGTATTGCTCATGAAAACTAAGGACCATCATGGAGAATGCCACTAATTAACAAAACCGGGATATTTACAAAGAATTTATTCAACTAGCAATTCCACTGCAGCAATCCAAATCCCCATTATCTACTACCATTTAACCTCAGTTATTTCTGACATATTGTTACCAAAGATATCCTGACCTGGGGAAGTAAGCATGCTCTCCTCCTAAGCTACTCTGAGTTTCAAAGTTTAGATGCTATTACATGTCATTCCCCCAAAGTTCTCTGCCAGATGTGCTTGAAATGGACTTAAAAATGGCTAACTATCAACTCCGTTCAGGAACACTACAGGAGGTTGTGGGGAATTTAATCCTAGTGGTTCACACACTTGCCTAGAAACACCTGGGACACTAATCTTTATTCCTCTGCTATTTACATATATATATATATTTAGTGTGACGTCAACTGGATACTATACAAACAAAAGATATACCCCATTTTCTGGGAAGCCAGTCTACCTAAATTATTGCATAAAAATTAGACATTATAATTCCACTCCAGTCTAGGCACTTAAGATAGGGCACGGTATTTCTTCTGAGGATAAGAGCTATTTTTCAGATTCTGCAGTGGCTCCCTAATTAGGTACCTACAATACCTAATTAGTTATCATATAAGCATCCAAAGGACAAATTTTAGGTCTTAATTTAGTCTGATTTTTAGCACATCTAAAATCTACATCCTGTTAAGGATATAAGTCAACCATCAAACTGATGAAGATGACAGGATGAAGTTTCACCCATAAACTGTTTATCATATGCTTTTATGAACATCTTTAGTTTTCCTCTTAAATCACTTTTTCTTTTTTAAGTTTTCAGCTTTTCATCAGAATACCAGTCTTGTCCATTATTTTCACATAAACACACTATTTACCATTGGCATGAGTTAGATAATACATCAATAAAGACGAGATATTAAGTTAATTCAAATCTTAATTATTATTTGAAAGAAAGCTTAACAATTAAAATAAAAGAAACCATTGTAGCAAAAATTACATTACAATACTACTAAAATAAATGATCCCTAAGCAATGTATGCAAGTAATTGCCTTTGTTCTCAGAATCTATTAAATACATTTATGATATATCCAGAAATAAATGAAGTTTTAAACACTTCTAATTTAACAGTTCTCCTTCAGATCAAAATATTTTTTTAGCAATCAAGAACAAGCCATTCTTTCTGCATGCATTAAGACTTAGTTTAGAAACTTTGCTTTCTGTGTATAAAAAAGCGCTAAAATATTTAGACTATTTTTGTTAAAGTGTGAACTGTTTGAAATAGATGCACATTAATCCAAATCATTCTTTAAGAAAAGCACTCTCTGAAGAATAAGTAATGTAATAGCTTTAGGGATATTGTCATCATGTAAGTGAATTAAAACTGTACTTAAACTGACACATTTTTCAGCCTTAGTGGTTTTGTTAGAGATGCTTAGAGAACATTAGTCTGAAAAGTATTTGCCATGCAAAAGCTAAAAGCAGCTTGTCAAAACAAACCTCAAGGCTAGTAATGAGCATTAGTTTACAGACAGCCCAGCATGAAGCACCAGTATGAGAGCTGCTGGAATGGCTCTGAAACAAGTGAATGATAATTTACAGAAAGTGGCTGTACCTGTCTGTTTTTGTTTAACCCAGACTTACACAGCTTTGAGAAAAGGACAAAACAGCATTAAAAGAAACAACAGCTTAAAGCAACATCACAAAGGTTGAACATACAGAGGACATGCTTTGAAGTAAACAGAGGTAATCAGTGTTAAGACAGAAACAGGATATTTTCATAATGCGATGAAACTTAAATCAGATCTTCACAACACATATTTACAATATGCTATACAAATACTATTTTCCTATGAGCAGACTACTCTGTTTTGCACTTGAAAATAAAGCAACACTTGATATATTTTGTTTTGCATGAAACTTCTTATATTACATTTCTGTTGGGAAATCCTGCTTTTAATAAGACACTCTCCTGCCATTTCAAGATCACCTTATACCACCAATGTATATCAAATAACTTTTAAAACTTCTATCTAACCCAACCTGCCCACTCCTCTCGCCCCCACCTCAAAAAAAAAAAAAAAAAAAAAAGCTACCACCACCCACACAACTGAAAAGTTATTTCTTATGAGAACAAATATTCAAAGCACAAAAATGCTACATAAAAGCACTGGAAAATCCCTAAGAAAACTCCCATGCCATACATTTTCATTCATGCTCCAACCTTTGAGAAGCACTTCCAGTTCCTTAAAGAGTACTGTATATTTATCTATACTACATGCTCTGGGCCACGTTAGTTCTCATTCAAAGCACACATACTACATCTTACGGGATTATATATTCAGTGCAGTATGAAAAAATTTATTTAAACAAAGTAATTATATTGCAACAAGCTGCATCCTCACAAGTCACAATTAACAATGCAAAGTAAAGCACAAAATCAAGTTTATTACAGGTAAGCACTGCTAATGCTAGTTTGATTTCTAACATAATAGGGGATTCTGTGAACCATTCCATGTTACCATTCCATGAATGGTAACACTGCAATCCACCTACAAACTCTTGAAAAGACCACTCTAGAAGTTTTTGAAGTTAATTTAGAAATAAGCATTTGCACAGTAAAACCAGCAGAAATGCAAGTTTGCCTCCACCCCAGATGTCAAAGGCTTTTAAAGATATCTTAAGTCTACTTTCATTAGGGATTTAAGCAGATACCCTAAAATTTGCAATGCACCTTCATGCTGATACAACTTAAATAGATAGTATTTGGTAAACTTACCAGTTTGACACCTATTTTTGGATCCACTCAGCAAGGAACAGTTAACTACAGCCTGAGATAGACAAGTTTTATCATCGGCAACAGAATCCAAATATAGAATAGAAATATAGAAGGTGGCAGAAGGTGTGTCAAATTCTTAATATAGAATGACTGTTCCCAAAATATTCCTGATTTCTACTAAGTTAACCAAGACTTACACTGATGTTATGAGACTAATGATTAGGATCTGAGATTTCAGAACTTGGTCAACTCCAACATGAGAATGACAACAGTAAAGCCTTAACTAGATCACACAACAGCCTCAACACAGCTCTGTCAACTCATGCAGTAAGCAATAATGATGATCTGTATATAAAAAAAAATATACTCCTCACTAATCCTGTCTGTTTTTTTTTTCCCTGTTACAACTCAAACATCCAAAATAATGATTATTCTCTATTTTACACAGAAGTAAAATTGCAATATTTCTGGCTCCATGCCAGCTGTGCACGAAAGACAATTTGATTCTACATGCTCCTCTTGTTTTCAATCACCAAACCAATTACACATCTTGGTTTTCATTAACTACTTTGTGCAGGTTTTTTTAGTTTATTTAATTACTTTGCATTCACCAATCCATTTAATAAGTAAAAGTTGTATCATTTATACAGTAGCAATGACTCATCAATTAAGGGCTATACAAATAGTGGGATGAAATTACTGTACCCATCATCTACAGATAATTGTAGTACATAATACAAGTATAATACTGTTTCCTTTTACAGAAAATTCAATAAAGTTGACAAAAGAAGTGGTTTTAGAATAGATGAAACCCTGATGAGGCATCACACAAAATACCATACCCTGACTAACAACATTCCTATCAACTACACAAGAGACTAAAAAAAATTCAGTTTTAGATTTACACTGTAGGTTAAATATTGCTAACTCTTAGAAAAGTATATGATCTGATATGCTGCACTACACAGATGCACAGTAGTATAAATTAAACTCAAAAATGGATCTAATAAAATCCTCCATTATCATTGTTTCAAACAAAGTTTGTTTTTAATGTTTTAGCTCCTGTATTTCCTTCCTTACTTACAGGCAATAGATTCCATAACTTACAGGAACCTTTTCTATGGCTATTCAAAGCTGTAGTCTGGGTGTGCTTTAAGATACACACTCAGAGCAGCAAGCAGAAGAGTGACCAGATCCAGGCTTGCTGCTGGAACTCATTCACTACTTTGCCCTGAGACTAAATCCCACTTTTCCAGGCTTATGTCCCTTTTCACACTCACAGATACCCACACACTTCTGTCATTGCTCTAATACTTTTTAGAAAGTTCTTAATTTTTTTCCTTGCACTGACAAATTTCAAAGGTCTGAGAAGCAAATGGGATACTGAGATAAAGAATCAAACACAGGGAAGGCATAAGCATCTCCATAAATATACTACTAGGAAAAATTACTCTAAAGTCATCCCTTCACACAAGGTAGCTAATGATGTGGGAGGGAGAACTTTAGGGTACATTTTCCATTGCATCACCTCTACATGGTTGCTCAGTGAAAGTTATGTGCAGTTAAATACAGTTTGGAGTTTGTGTGGGTTGTTTGTTTTTTTTTTCCTTTGCACAACAATAGAAAGACATTTTTGCAATGATCTATTAAAAGGAAAAAAAAAACCCCTGAGATCAAACTGTAACTGTTGCTAACACCTACTGGAAGCAAATATTAAGAGAATCATGATAGTCATATTAACCTCTTTGTTTTGGTAATAAATCATGATCACAGTTAGAGTTAAAACATATACCATAAAGATGACATCTTTGTGTGAATGCTTAGGATAAAACAAAAGCAACTCTTGGAAAAGGCAGCTGTTAGCATTCTGACTCAAGAATAAGCTTATGACCAGCAATTTCTTTTTTTTCCCCATTTCTATCAAGAGTTGCTTTATACTGTGTTACCTGCAATAGCTTTATGTCACCAGCTAAAGAAGTAGAGTTCAGGTGAGAGAGTTGACTGAAGCAGAAAAACACAGTTACTTCTAAAATTTAAGCACTGAATGACCAGTTGAAATTCTTCACTCTGTTTAGCTACCACAACACTCTTTACTGAAAGCTCACCACAGCTACTGAGAAAGGAAAGGGGAAAACTACAGGGGAAAATAGAGTACATCTTACAGGTGAAATATTAGCTCTTAAATTCATTCACAAACTACATTAGTTTTCAACTACTCTATTTGCCCACCAAAGCCACTGATGCAGTGTTAGTGAACTGCAGTTATGATTAATGCAGACTCATTACTGCTGAAAAAGCTATGAGATGCTAAAATTTCCACACCACATGACTACTCATTTACCATTGAGGGGTCTGTGGGTGAAGGAAGCCCCTCATCAGCATCCTCCTTGATAACATCCTAACAACAACAAAATATTATGGTTTGGGTAAAATGATCAAGGGCTCAACAAAAATTATGAAGTAAACAGTGAATGAGAATGATCTCACAATAATATATATTCAATAGAAACACATTTGTTTTCTTTAAGTGATTAAAGCTTATACAACCCTTTAATAGCTTTGCACGTTGTATCAATATCCTAGAATTAAAGTGATGGACAAGTGAGGCTTTTACATTTTTATCTTTCCTTAGTTCATAATTCCATTTGAACAGCCATCTGTCAGTAAAATAAATACTGTTAAATAGGAATTTTATTATTCTGTAGGAAAGTAAAAAGTCTGCTTGTTTCTTCTTTTCAATGGGTGAAGTTGAATTATATGTACTTGTAAAAACACTTCAGATAAAATGTATTTTGTTTTACTTAAATATTTAAAACATTTCTTTTAACATTTTAATTTGACCTTACAGTTTCTAGTACTGGTTACAACATTAAAGGATGCAATTTTATCTTCTATGGCTACAGCAAAGAATTTGTGACATATTACTAAAAAAATTGAATGTAAATCTACAAGTAGCACTCATTTTCATACAATATTACACTATATCATTTTCAGTGCTAAAGTACAGTTGGCATCTTCATTAAAATACTTTTTTCAAGTATTACAGGTCATTCTCCTTTCATCCTAATATATCTGTGTTAGAACTGGTTTTCCTCTCCAAGGAATTTCTAAAGTTAAAACAAAATACATTTTACATTACATGTTAATAACACCTTTGCTTAAAATATTTATAGATATAAAGCTTATACTTGTCTAATAGAGAATTGTCATTAATAACCTTTATTTTCATTACTCACTATATTTATTGTCTAGGTTAGTATTTGAATTACCCTTCAAAATACTTACTAGGCCATTGTTCTGATCTCTGGACAAACTCGTTTTTAGTGGTGGACGTGAGATGAGATGAGAACTGCCAGGGTAATACCTTGGCATGTAAAGATATGGGGCAAAGAATGGCTATGGAAAAAAAAAAAGTGTAACAAAAAAGGGACAAACAATTACACAAATCAAAATGTAATAATAAAATAAAAATCATTTCAACAAAACACATTCTCTAGTTGAGTTCAATAAAGTGAAAAGAGCAATTACGAATAGCCTTCTTTACTTTTTGCATTGAACAGAATTCAATCAAAAGCTCTGCAAGTAAGTTCTTCAAAATCTCTCAGCAACTGACCCCCTTTTATTCTCCTCAGAGCCAACAGGTGCTCTGGCATGGTTTTCTGGAGGAACAGAGTTGGAATGGGTTTGGTAGCTACCTTCTAACATCTGTTTTGAGGATGGCAAAAGGATAATTTAAGGATATTTCTGACAATTTCACTCTCTGGCCACCTAAACTCAAAATCAGATGCTCAGTAACTTAGAATATTAATAATAGGCAAGACAACAAAAAGTGTGACACATAAGAGCATCACTAGAACTTCCCATATTTGTGGCATCCAACCTGAGGGTTTCCACAAATGCTAGATTTTAGAAATCTATAAATAGATTCTTACAGCAGACAGTATTTGAGCTTTGTTTTGTTGGAAATATGTGAATGTATTTCAATACAAATACCATTTTAAAGGACAATGTTAATTTTGACTTTAGGAAAAGCAGAATTATAGCACTTACTGCTTTCAACTCATTACCCAGTTCTTAATAAAACCCCCAAACCAAACTAATAAACAAACAAAAACCCCTGAACAAAACATAAAAACCTAAAAAACCTCAAAACAATGGCTGTATTACAGATTTCTGTAGATTTTTATATATAGCATTTCCGAAATTGTATTATCCAGCTACTTAATAAGAGAACATATTCTTTGCTTTGTGTTTCTGCACATGACAAGATTCTGATTAGTCTACTGCACCAAATGCAGTAGAGAGTAAATAATTTCATGACTCAAGAGCCAATCTATGTGGGTGAAGTAAAATTTATTGAAATATTCCACTTTAGATTTGTCAATGAGGACTAAAAAACTGTATTCAGAAGCAGCTTTATATGAATTAAGAAATTTAAGTTTAATTTCTGAGTGTATCACTTACGTAGATGGCATATGCTACCACTGTGAGCACTTTATGGAAAATAAAAATGGTTTCATGTTCTTAGCTGCCAGAGGTAGAGTGAACACGTTAAAAATTACCACAAAAATTTCATACGCTCTTCCAACACACAAAGTTACACAATATGCACTGTAACCATTACTCTAAATGGTGAAGTTTGGTTTGGTTCAAAAGGTAGGAGAACCAATGCCTAGCCTTTGCCTAACTGGTTAATATAGAATGATACAGAAGATGCACTGAATCAAAATTATTCCACTGTCATAAGGCATATTCTAGAAACAATATTAACTTTCAAAGAGAGATTAATTTCCAGAAAATATTCTAGAATAATCTAATGCCTCAGTTTTCTACTAAGAGTTCAAACCATGTGGAAAACCCCCAAGCATGAAATGCTTAACAATCATACTGCATTCTAGTCCCCAGCTCTCCCTGCAGTGCAGCGAGCACCCACTTGCTGGTTGCGAGACATCCAACTACACAGCAATGGAAAAAATTGTCCACTAAGGCAATTATCCCACAGTTCATTCATAATTTCTAATCAAGCTATGAGCCCACTTCAGCTACTCCACTGCTTCCCAACTGTGGGATTAATTCTCCATTATAGGCTTGAACGCTACAGACTCAATCTTCATTTGAAGTATGATAATACGGGTATCATAAAAATATGAGATCAATATAAATACATGTTGGGCATCAATCAGTGTAGAGTGCAGACAGCCTACAAAACATAGGAGTGCTTATTATTTTTTTCAAGATATCAAAGAATTTTCTCTTCTTTCACAAAAAAAAAAAAAAGTATTAAAAGAATTCACATAGAATTAATTGTAATTTCCCACACAGGAAATCCCAATTAGACTTGCCTACTGTTCTGATCTCCAGAATGATGCATGAAAGCTGCAATTTTGAGAAGTTGACCTTGAATTCATCTAGTAGCCAGGCCATTAGACAGTGGCCAACTGTACATGTCAGCATAATACTATACTGAGAGCCAGAGTGCAAAGTTAAAGACCTGCTAAATAGGACCATAATCTTTCCTTTACAGCTACCCAGGGGGAGAACAGAGTTTTAAACCAAAAATTAATAGATTATGTCACTAGAAGTTCAAGGTCCATAACACAGAAGAATCTGAAGAACAAAGAAGAAACACATATCATAAAAAAAAATGTATTTCCTAAAAATAAACAGAGTGTTTTCCCCAACATTTCAGAGGTTCTTTTCGCAACCACAAACGAATGCTTAAAGACAACAGGCCAGGAACCATTCACTAGTTAGAATACGGCATGTATCCCCAGAACCTAGGGTGGTTCTGAATAAAATTCAACCGTTTCCCCAGAAGCATTTGAATCCATTGTGTTGTGTCATACGGGTATCTGAGGCCTCTCTTGGAAACTTCTACTGCAGAGAACCTATTCTATTCTAAAACTATTTTAAAACCTATTCTTTTTTTAAAACACCATTCTTACAAAAACCTGAGAAATGAAACATGATTGAAAATGCTGGAGAAAACAGTCTTTCAGGATGAATTTTCTACTCTTAGAAGCTTCTCGTTGCTTATCTCACTATGTGGTGTTAATGACAGTACCTTTATGAGTCCAAAGTAATGTATACAGCTCTCTTGACAATATGTGTAAGTGAAACAATAAAAAAAAAAATTTACTTTAGAAGGGTAGGATAAAATTCCAGAGAGAAAGGCCAAAACTGAAATATTTCAGTCCTCAGCAGGCAAAAAAAGTAAGCATGCCCCTAAGCCTGTGTATGCACTTAGCACAAATGAACAAGTAAACTCATTGTAAGAACAGCTTATGACTCACCAATAATTGTTTCTGTAACACTTTTGGAGCCAAAAACACTCATATAGGTTTTAAGGGTATATCACCCCTGACTTTAAAAAACCTTGTCATGTACAGTAACACAAAACAGGGGAAAACAGACACGAAAACAGGGCTTCCAATGAAACACTTACTTTAACAAAGCTAAGCTAGTATCAGCACAAATATTCATGTGACAAGCATTTAGCAGTGTTGGACTACTTTAAAGTATGTATAATTTTAAGTTATTTTAAACAAAACTATATTGTCGCTGTATTGAAGGTATATAAGGATAATTTTAGAATAGATAACTTAAAAAGATCTATGCTACACATGCTTTTTTTTTTGACTTGGTTACTAAACACTAATTTAGAAATAAGTCAACTTACTTTCCAGCTTACTAGTTTATACATTTATCTACAGACAAATCTACTTAGAGTTGAGGCTATTCCCTGTAGATAGAAGTAAGCTATGAATTATATTAGCTTGCTACATCTTTTTTATGATAGTACTAGGAAAAAAAATAAAGATAATATTTAAAAATACTGAATACATCCCTCAAAGCCCGAAAGTTTACACTTGATTCGAGTATAGCATTTCATTCCATTTTCAAGTGAGCCATTCCCAGGACTATGTTTTCTGAGGCCCACATATAGCTCAAAAATGTGTGTTTTATGCAATTTATGTTAATTCCTTTAAACTAGTGCAACACTGGCTTAGGGAAAAGATCCCAGAATAACTTTAAAAAGAGACAAAAGGGAGGACAGACATAGATTCTTGTAATGTAGCCCCCAACTTGAGTTTCTGTCTGTTTTAACAAAAATCACCCAGAAAACCCCAGGATTCCTTTCAATGCCTGTGAGCATTGGAATGATTGAGCAGTTTACCCCACAAAAAAAAAATAAAAAGCCCTGCAATATCCTACAACTGAGTAGTGTCTCAAAATGATTTGACCTTTTTTCCCCTTGGTAATTTATTTTTCTGATGCAATTTACCACATTTCTTCCCCAGACAACAGTGACTGAAGGTTACTGTGAGATTTGTCAACTCGTGAACTTTTCTGAACTCCTAATAAAATTTGCATGGGTATTTTAATATTTTATAGATGACATCTACAGTATTACCAGATTAAATCAGAAGAACGTTAATTGGATCTCGATTATTTACCCGATTGTAAAAGGGATGCTGAGGTCCTGTCATACCACTATAGTAACTGCTGTGAGGCTGTGGTGATAACACTCCGCTATTGAAAGGTCCATTGAAAGAGGTTGTAGAAGAGCAAGCTGATGAAGGCTGGCTGAACACAGATGTTGCTCTAGCAGGTGCCTCGTGTAAAGGCAATGTGGGATACGGAAGTCCTCCGATATTCATCTGATCTCTGGCAGCACGAACATCTGAAAAATAAATAGGTAACAAGAATAAGATTTTGCTTGAAATATTTGGAAAAGTTTTTATTTGTTTGCCGATTCCTTAAAGTACATTTTTGTGTATTTAACTCCAATCAGAACCCATCAAGTAGAACGTCAAGTAGAACATCAAATTTCAGCTGTCTTCGGTTGATTTCTCTTGATGATCACATCTACACAGGCATCTTTAAGAGAGTTAGGATGATTTATCACATAAATTTATGTAGCATATTAAATGCCTCTAAACACTCAGATTTTTTTTTAAAGGCAGCATGAAGTAACTAACAGTCACTCTCTCCAAGAGAAGCTGCTCCAAGGCAGAGTGACAGCTTCCAGCACAGAGGTGCTTTCTCTGACCTGCTGGGAGTTGTCACTACTCTCACAGGAAGTGCTAACAAAACCAAGGTCCCCAAAATATCTCAGCCCAGGGAGCAGGAGTGACCAGAAGAACAGCAAGGCAGTTTGCACAGCCAGGTGTGCAGGAAGGGTGTAGTCACCTTACCAGAGGTAAGCTCCACTGGGGGTCATCACCCTCTGGGAAGCAGCTCAGATATGGCAAGGCAGAAAGTTACATCTACACTCGCCACAAAGGATGTGCCAACCCATACAGAGCTCCCATTCAGGTGTCAGGCTGCAGGGAGGGCCAGAGCCTGTTTGCCAATATTGGATGGCAGTAGAGACAACAGCTGTGTGAAGTGTGACCAGGCAGACAATCCTGGCTAGAAGCCACTGTGCTGCTAGAAAGCTATGATCCAGTTGTCATTCTGGAAACTTGGCGGGATGAATGCCATGACTATTAATGTGACTATTAATGGCTACAGGCTGTTCAGAAGGGACAAGGGAGGAGGGGTTGCCCTCTACATCAGGAGATGGATAGATTGTAAATTTTTCAAAACAGTAGAAAGGAGGACACTAGGACTGGCCTGTCAGCTTTACCTCTGTGCCTGGGAAGATCATGGAACAGATCATCCGAGAAGCTGTGCTAAGGCACATGGAGGATGGGGGTGATTTGAGACAGCATGGCTCACCATGGCTTTACCATGGGCAAGTCCTGCCTAACCAATCCAGTGGCCTTCCATGATGGAGCGACTACATCAGTGGACAAGGGAAGGGCTACAGATGCCATTTATGTGGACTTCTGTAAAGCCTTAGTCATAGTCCCCCACAACATCCTTCTCTCTAAACTGGAGAGAAATGGATTTGATGGGTAGACCACTATATGGATAAGAAATTGGGTGGACAGTGGCATCCAGAGGGTGGTGGACAACGGCTAAGAGTCACAATGGACATCAGCGACAAGTGGTGTCCCTCAGGGGTCTATATTGGGAATGTTATTTAATATCTTCATTAATGATGTAGACAAAGGGATCGAGTGCACCCTCAGCAAGTTTGTTGATGACACTAAGCTGAGTGGTGCTGTTGACACACCTGAAGGATGGGATGCCATCCAGAGGGACCTGGACAAGCTCCAGAAGTCGACCTAGGGGAATCTCACGAGGCTTAACATGGGCAAGTGTAAGGTGCTGAACCTGGGCCAGGGTTGGAACAAAATGATCTTTAAGGTCCCTCCAAACCTAAGCCATTCTACGGAACACCTCTCCTATCAGGAGAGGCTGAGAAAGTTGGGGTTCTTCAACCTGAAGAAGACTTTGTTTCACTGTCTTAATTTCTACAGGATCTTACTGATATTTTCAAAATTTTTAACAAAGATCTGGAAATCAACTTGCATCTCTGCTACTAAAATACCATTGTATTGGTTTCCTCCATCTGCTAAAGCAGTCTGCAAGGCAAGAACAGTGGATTCCCCCCTCCAAAAGAGAAGCTTTAGTCTAGTATGATCTGGTCATTACAGAAAAGCTACTAAGTGAAACTGAAAGGCCTCTACCGAAGTCAAATCAGACAATCTGAAGGTCTGATTTGATGAACAAATCAGTATTCTGCATATCGTGCAAAGCAGCTGTAGTTAAAATGAAAATAAATAATAGAATTTTCATTTTCCATTTATTTGAAAGCATGCTCACCTGCAATGATTTCACGTAGCTTGGGATCCAAGTTTACAGTACAGGGCAAAAAGGTTCTTACATCACGTGCAACAAGGACAGGTGTTCGTGAGGATAAAAATACCTCAAAGTTCCGTATATCTGCATCAATTTCAAGTAGAGGTTCAACATCTTTAGTTGTAGGAATATTCTTTGAAATTCTGTGAGGGTGAAATTACATACATCATAAATCATACTTATCTATTAGAGTATGACTTCTGTTTACATAGTGATATTCTAGGCTGAAATACTAGTACATTTGCATAAATTCTCCCTGTTCTCTGGAAAAAAGAGAACCCATAAAAAGCTGCACTATCTACAGAAAGATCAATGTAACATTTTCTGATATGCAAAAAACCTCAAACTGCTAAACAATCTGATGCAATTGTATGCTTCAGAGAAGTGTCAAAGAAGCCATAGAGAAGACAAAAATCAGATTCCAAATTTACAGATCAGTAACATCAAATTCAAGGTAAGGAGAAGCTAATATTTGTCAACATTACCGTCAAATATCTATTCAAATTCCTATACCTAAATCAGAAAGTCCACAGTTAAAAAAAATCTCATTTTTAAACTAACACTTCTTGTAACAGGAACACTCAGGCATCTTTGGCACTGATCAAAATCCAACTGTGCATCCATGGTAAAAAGTGGGAAAACAACCACCTGCTTTCAAGTAATTCACCCTCTAAGAAAAGAAGTCACAAAGGGTAATAACAAAACCATGTGACACGATCAAAGTAAGGGGTTGTTCATGCATTATGACTATTGTCAAGCAATGGTGGGGGTTTTGTAAGCACTGGCATAAACGGGAGTTCCAGGAAGGAACACGGAGAAGGATGAAGTGTTAGCTGTGTAGAAGTTTATGGAAAGCTCCTATCAAATGCAATCAAGTGATGGAGGCTGACATGGTGGGTCAGATGGACCTATCTTACTTGATATCTTATCTCGTCTCATAGTACCAGGATCTTATCTGATATCATCAAATGAGAAATGATAATGTTAAGATTACTAAAATGAAAAAATGCTCCTCATGCCCAGTATAATAAAAATGTAAACAGTGAAAGGATGCACTGAGAATGATGAACACAGTTACAGTAATGGCTATAAAGCGACTCTGACAGCACTCTGTGTACATGGATACTCTATATATGGACACCAGTGAAGTAACCACAGTGTAGATAAAGTAGAAATTAAAAAAATTTTGAGGAAAAGATACAAAAGGATAAAACCCTTATATAAACATAAAGTAAATTATGCATCTCAGTATTTAATGGCTTTTTCCAAAGACATATTATGACTACAGTTCCATGAAAAAGGGTGACAGCACAGATATGTTGGCTGCTCTGTGAGCTGCTGTAACTTGTTAAAAAGAGAAGTTAGCACAGCACAAAGAAAGTGCAAGAGTTTTTTCTGATTACAGGACAATTAAAGCAGTTAAGGAAACTGCCAGTGCTGTCACAGAGGAGATGAGTGTACTGATGCATGGATAGGAAGGAAGGAAGGACACTCGATAACTTTCTAAGTAATTTCAGAATTACTTTCAGTCTGATCTTTCAGAACAGTCTTGCCATATACTACAGGTAGAATTAAAAAATTCCTATAAATTTTACCAGAAAACATCTGAATGGGCCATATACCTAACAGATGGAGGATACTGCCATACCATGCTGTCATAAACATTGTCTACAAATAACTTCATTCACAGTGAGAAGTTACTTCTACAGTACAGGGAAAATGTAACAAATACAAAGCATAAAAGCAAGTGTAGTCTATTCTAACAAAGGTTCTGATCCTGCAAATTCTTATGAGATGTTGTTCAGATGGCAGTGGGATTAGCCACCTTGGGGAAGCTCAATGCATGTAAGGTTTCACAGGTTCCAGCCTTAAGAGAATAGAAGATGGTTTTGTAAGAAGCCAAACTTGACACCCAGAAGTAGGTTAGTTTTGAATACTGGGAACAGTTCATTCTCTGTCAGCATTTAAAGAAATCCAATAGAAGCTAAAAGTAGTCCTAACCCCAAGGCGTGAATGGCTAAAAGAAAAAAATAAGAACATTGGCAGTATCAAACTAAAACCTGTATGCTCCACAGAATCTGGGAAGTGAATATTCTAAACTAATTTTTACCTATTACCTTAGGATTTATTACTTTGTCTTACACAAAACCATAATTGAACTGACTGTAAATCTGTATGTTTTTAATCAAAGAATAGAACTGTAAAAAACCCAAAATCACTAATGCATGCTTTATTTATATATATATTAGCTACATACATTTACTGTGAATATTCTGGACAGGAGTTCAGCACTGGCAAAGCAAAAATTAAGTCACATTTTAACTCAGGGACTGAAGAGTTAAAGAGTGGCCTACTTCAACACTTAAATCTACAAAATAAAAAGCCAAAAGAGAATGTGACATAGATTTAAATAAAACACACAGCTGATGAATCACATGAAACAAATTAGCTGAATTTTAATGCCAGCTCTACTTAAGTCTGAATGTGAACAGTGTTCCGAATGCGATGAACAAAGCTACTGTTCAGAAGCCAATAGCCCACTGCTGGTGTGCAGATTGAAGTCTCTATTCTAACCTCCTGAGCTCAATGTCTTAAACTACGCCTTTGAAAGAAATATTTATGTAAATGATAATCTTTTGGCAAAGAGCCACAAAAACCATACGTGCCTGTACTTCTCAGATAAAAAAAATAAAATGTTAGCATGTAAAGCACTTTAGGAGTTACTTTTTCTAAAATATAAGCATGCAGATCTAAAAATAAAGCACTGTGAACACCATATCCCTATTCTCATTTTGGGGCTAGATTCCTGAGGCAAAAGAATTACTTTTTAAATGAGAAACATCAAAAATTGTCAGTGTTACAGAGTGTCTGTTTCCACAAGAAACTACTTGAATTTAAAAGGAATTAGGCCAAAACAGAACATTACATTGACAGACATGAACCTTAAAAATTCATTCCACTGTTCTGCATGTCTCTTAAATTAAAAACTGCTTCATTATGGATTAAGTTATATTCCAACAACAATGGATTATTTTTGACTTTTTCCTCAAATACTGATAAATTTACTCCAAGTACATAGAGGTACATCATCCTAACTTCCTTTCAAGAGACTGTAAATTTGATTCAGATTTTTTCTAGTTACGTTCACCTTGCATTTCCATGACTGACTTGGAAAATAACCACCATGGTCCAACAGCGTGTCCAGCATAGAATGTTGCCAGCATATTTTAGAGGAAGATGCTATCCTGTTGGGCTACACATGACATAGCCCATCTATTCACCATTTACTTCACCACCAGCCAGGTGGTGGTAAAATGGCAACAGCACCAATTGCCTCCCTCTGCACTGGAGGCTGCACTGTGCCCACGCTGCCTGTGCCATCGGTTACATCTGGCCTTGGAATGTGCCAACAGGCTCTACCACCTCTTCCCCCCCAGCCAGGGGTTTTGGGGCCTGTGCTCAAGGACGGCACTGACACAGTGCAGCTGTATCAGAGATCAGACTGTGGTGACAAGAGCTGTGAGAACCCTCATTGAAGGGTTCCCTTGCCTTGAGTTAAGAACAGCTTTATAGCTCAGGCCTTTGCCCTTGGTTCTTGTCTGAGCTACATCTGTGTACCTTTGGTCTTGACTTCGACCCACTGACTGAACTTCCTGGCTTGACCTAAAACATGCATTATGGCCACAGACCAATGGAGCTGTTTGCTGTCCCTGGTTACTGTCACTGAACCTGCTCTCATTTTCCTGTTTGGCTACCGTGGAACTGCATCCCTTGGTCACAGGGACAATGCCCTGCCTGCCTTGCCGTTCTCCTCAGCTCCCAGCTCACCTTCTCCCATGGAGCAGCCTGTCCTACTGAAAGGTTGACTTCTCAGCAAGTCCTCATACCCTGAAAGACCATTCTCCCTGCTCTTTCCAAACCTCTCTCCCTGAAGGTGAAAACAAAGAAATACTTCCAAGTTATTCTTTCCACACCTGAATTTTTTTTTACTCGTGTTTTACATGAGTAAGCAACTACATGGACAAGAGTCATTTAAGTTTTTAACTCCATAAAAAGCAACAGACTTAATTAATTACTGTTAAATAATAGAGCAACAGAAGGCATGAGCATGAAGGCACGACACGTTTTATCTATCACATACTTTTAAAGTCTTTCTCTCAATACAGTGCAAAATGTTGCTTAAAATAATGAAATAACTTCTCATTAAAAATAAAAAAATCCCATTTTTTTCTAGAGATTTGATGCTGAGAAACACAAAACTAGAAAATCTGGGCTGCTTTGGAATGCGGCATGAAATTTTGTTGCTTAAGTCTGCTAATTAGACATTTGATCTCTAGTACCTAATAATCAAATACAACTAAAGTTTTGCTCTGAAGTTATTTATCCCATTCTTCTCATGTCTGATCAGTACAGTGACAGTGTTAAAAGCTCTCCCATAAAATGCTCCAGGAACTTTGCCGTTCTATCAATGTATCAAGAGCAGTGCTGCAAATATTCTTTCAAACTGCAATTTGCAGCAGGTCATTTGGACACCGAAAAAGAACATTTGCTTATAAACACACTTGCATAAAGACAGGAATAAAAAGTCATCACACACTCAATATGAAAACATAACGGAATAAATGCTTTATCTTAAGAAAGACCAAAAAAAGAGAAAGCTATAGTCGGATATATCTATCTAGACCAAAATTCAAACCCTCTCAGTGCATATTAAGCAGAAGAGACTTCACTGAACAGATGCAATAGCTATTTAAAAACTCCTATTACCATAGGTATTCAGGAAAGCTTGCTTTGCAAAACTCACTCTATCCAATTCAAATAACAGCAGATAAAGCACCTCTCCTCAGTGTTGCTGCTTTTGATAATTTCAGAAAGAAAAACCCCATTTTGATCCTTAAAAGATTGATATTTATTAAACTAATCTCCCACACCCAGTACCATGCACTGTCACTGAGCTATATTAAAAAGCTCTATTTTTAATACAACTTTTGAGAACACACCCTACACTGGCATTCTTTATAATTAAAAAAAGAAAAAAAAAGGTTTTGTGTGGTTACAAATGCCCAGATTCATTCACAGCTTTGTAGTGGTATTTGAGTTACAAATGGCAAAAGAATTAAAAGAGAAGATTATTACACTTATTCTATAGATGAGAAAGCAGCAAAACACTGTAGCACAGAAGAATCTAAAACTCCTCAAAGCTGGTCTGTAAACAAAAAAGTAATTTTGTCTCACTAACTGACAAGTCCAATGAGATAGATCACTCACACAAGTGAAATATAAGAATATTGTTTTAATCTGGTTTTGGTATTTTCATCACTGAACATCACTTACAAAGCTACTTTATGGCTTTATGCAGGGATTCTTTTAGTCAGTAGCTTCACCTGTAGGAATTCAGAAATCCAGCAAGTATTTGCAGGTCCTCTAGCATCAGAAATAGCCATAGTTCACCCCAGTCTCCTGCACAGGACTCTTTCCTGGGACTACATCATGGGATACAGTTAAACCTCAGCACCAGGCAAAAGGACACTCCCCCAAAAGCCCATGACAAACACGTTACTCACCGAACCACGAGTTCCACTCCTCAAAGGCAAAGACTAATCTATCAATCTGTTGCATACGCCATTCAGAAATGGAAGGCAAAAAGGTACAACTGCTAAACTACATTAAGATAAACAACTAAAATCCAAGTCAACAAGAACCAGACACACTACATCCTTTACACAGCATATGAATTACCCGATCTATTCCTTATCATCTTGCCCTTCCAAAGCAGTGTCTTATAACAGAGTTGGCCTAATGAGGCAAATTTGTTCTATAGGCATATGAGCAAGCTGTTGCAAGGAAATTAAGAGCATTAGCTTTCAAAGAACTTGATACTCCACACTACTGGTCAGTGGCAGGCTTCCACAGCAATACGAAACACAAGTCATTTCTGAATATGAAGCCAGTTTTTTATTTCCTCTTTTCCCAAGAAATTGATTACATCACATTTATTGTGGGGTTAGGCCAGGATATGGGCAGCTAGCAGTATGTAGCTAGGAGATGCATTTCTTTCTAATCATCTTACCTCACAATGTTTTCCCATGTCATCAGGTTTTGAATAAACATTCTGTTTGACAAAAATGTTCAGCAGGCACAAAAAGCCATCATCTCCAACTTTATTTCCCAACTTGATTGGTTCCCCCAAAGGTAAAGAAGTCTCAGAAATTTTTACACTGGTTTAAAATAAAGGTCTTCTTCACCGATATAATGTTGTTCAAATTAAGGCTTCTGTATTGTACCTTAAACTAGTATCATCAGTGGTGCTTGGAGGGATTTGAAATATACGGAGGAACATTTTTGACAGATATCATTAACACATATAAACTATACTGTAAGCATTTAAACCTACCTGGAAAGTATTTTTTAAATATGACTTATTATTTTATATAACAAAGGTAAATAAAAGAAAGCTAAAAATATTTCCCTTTCGAGTTTTTATCAGCTTCTGTTCCAATCCCTTTTCTCTCCCTACTACTTTCTCATCTGAACTTCCATGTCCTACTTCCATGACTACTTGTCATGTCCTCTAGTACTTTCTTTACTTCTTTTAGCCCTGCCTCACCTAAGTCTATTTAGCAGACAGTTTGGGCATCAACCACCTACTACTCAACTGGTAGGTTGCCTTTTAACACTGAGCCCACACTATTAGCACAGCAAGGAACACAATAACTTCATGTACCCTGCATTTTAAGTAGGAGGCAATAAAAGGAAACAGGAAAACAAAAAGCAGGTTAAATATTTTAGAAGTAATGCCTCACTGTAAGGTCCGCAAGAATACTAAATTGTCTACTTAAAGGAAGTGATTTATTTAAACCTGGCCTGGGCAAAGATGATTGCAGAGAACATTATAATCAGAGTGATGAATGTGGCACCTTTCATAGCTTTTTCATTTTTAATTTCTATAATCACTAAATAGCTACACTTCTTAAATTAATACATCAATAGGCATTAAGCAACCCACAAATCCCTCAAAAGTTCATTTCACCCTTTTTATTAAAAGGTATTTAAACAGTGTCAAAACTGGAATTAACATAATAACCTTCCAGAAAAGTTACATTTCAAATGATCTTGCTCAATTTTAACATTGCTAGAGATTTGCTGAAAATATGTAACATACTTTTCTAAAAGAATAATTCAAGAGATACTTGTCTAAAGGACTGTAATGAAAAAGTAGACAGATAATGCTTATCTTCAGTTTTTATTTTACTTCTTTTCTTCTTACTTATGTATATTAACAAAAAAACCCTCAAATGATTTAAACAAAAGCTTTTAGCTCAACACATAATTGCAACAAAATTACAATAATTGTACCAATTAAAATAATCCTGAATGAACAGTTTGTCATCTTAATGTTCCAATGGTTTATAGAAGGATCTACTTAATTAGCTGAAATTGCTTTCCAATGTTAGTATCAAATGTCATTTGTTAAAAGTTGAGCGATTTCGAAAATAATTTAACAAAGCAATTTTACAAAACACCAAGAACCAACATTTTCTTTTCAGCTGAATAAAGCAAGCAGATGTGTCATCAAATTGCTATAAAAATAAATGAGCCTTTATATGGAGAAAAATAAATTTTACTACTAGTGCTACAGAATACTATTTTTTCATGAAATCAATTTCTTTAATAAAATAATTTTGTATCATTTATATCCTGGTGGTATTTTTAGTACACTGTAAATATACTTTCTTAAATTGAAGTAGTAAACAATGAAATAGGCATATTCAACTCTACGTGGAACAGTTTTAACCTAAGTGACTGTTTATTTTGATTCACACAGGTGTATCACAAGAAATCTGAACCTACCAGCAAAACACGGCACCAATAAAACCCCACTATATAACTTCAAATCTACAGTAATCAAGACTGTTTCACTTAAAAAAAAAAAAAAAAAAAACAAAAAAAAAAAACCCCAGAGGATGAGTTATCTACTAACCTGAAATTAAGTATTTCTCTGGTTACCATTACTAGAGATAACTATTCTGTGATAGATTCCAAAAAGGGGTAACTTCAGTAAAGACTGAAGAAAACACCACACAAAACCATATACCAGTGCTGAAACTGGATAGAACTGAAGAAATTAGGAAACAACAATACTTCCACTATTGATAAATCAGACAGAGCAGATGTCTTCCACAGATTATCCCTTGGAAGGGTGTAAGAGTTGCAAAAGCATTAAAAAAAGTAATACATGAGTTATGGTTGGCTTAGATCCTTTAATTCTGCCACCCCACCCTCCCCCACCATCAAAAAAAAAAAAAAAATGGAAGAAAAGGAAACCTGAATAAATGAAAGTTACTACTCTGTTCTTCTAAATTTGGTGTGTTCTGCCTTGGCACATTATATTGCCATCCAATTTGTCATCCATCACAGGTAGGCATGCACACATATGTGCACAAAGACTTTATCAGAGAGGTAAAATTAAGCCCAAGTGATGGATAAATTACATGTGACTAAGTTTTAAATAATGGTTACTTACAACTCTGAGGAAAGTATAACCATTTTCTCATCCTGGAAAATCTCTCTCTTTTTTTCAAAATCAAAGAGTTAAGATTCTTGATTTTCATAGTTTCCTTCAGCTTTCCAAAAAGCTTTTTTTCGAGGAGATTAAGTAAGGGTGGAGATCCTAATCGGAACAGATGGTTCATGAGAGTTTCTTCTATCCTGAGCCAAGCTCTTCTGTTCTAATAATTTTAAGAGATATATAAGAATAGTCACAAAATTCAGGGACCAGCAGCTATTTGCAAATATCCTCACAAAGAATTGATAAGCCCTGTCTTAATTCCTCAATTTTGTCAAAGCCTGGGCAACGAATGACAAGGAGGACTGTCCCTCATGACATCAAACCCAACAAGAAGACTAACATCAAAAGCAGCCAGTAGGAAGTACCTGAATAGAAGGTTGTGTGAATACCTGAATTTTGTATCATTAAACAAATTGTAAGTTCAGTTCTGGGCACAAGCATCCACCCCATCCACTGAGACAGTGCATCATGGTCTCTCTTAGGACTATCTCTTTAGATACACCAGCCTTACATTTCTCAGTTTCAGCAGGTAATAGCTAGACTTATATTAAGATACAGAATCCAGATCCTAATCCTACAAGAGAGTGAACAATAATTATCATAGACCTACCTAATTCCTGTGTGAATGTTCTACCTGTTTCTGGTATCCACGCATGACTATTTTGGTAGTTTAGAGCAGTTCTGGGAATTCACACCAGCAGAACTGCTGATGTTGCAGGAACTTCAGGGGTAAAAATTCAGACCATCCATAGTTTTTCAAGTGTTTATAGATTTAGCCGGTCATAATCTGAAAAGCATTCTTGAACTCAAGAGGCACACACATGCCTAAAGTCTCACTTTCAGCTGTATAAACCTTACAGACCAGCTACTAACAGCTCTGAGAAGTAACCAACTAGTAAATCTGACGTATCTAGAAGAGAACTGGCTAGCTCATAGGTGCAGAAATCCTCCCTAATACATCCAGATTTCAGAAGGACAAAAGCCTACAGGCAAGAGGGTTACAAAATTAGTTTAGTGAATTCTAGAACATCTTCCAATTTACAGAGTACTGCAGACTTTGATTTCTGCCATGATAAGAGAAATAAAGAGACAAAATGTGTTCAGCAGATTATCTTAATAGTTGAGTCAGGAAAGGGGCTGAGAAGACATTCCTTCCCATACAATCAGCTTTAATAGCACGATTTTTAGTAAACAAGGTGGCAAATATCAAATCCCTGACATCTTCAGCCTTAAGCAGAAGTGAGTATCAAGAAACAAATATGACCAGAACTCAGAGCTTCACACTGAAATGAAAAACTAAGGCTTTTTGGGAAAAGAAGTGAATGAATCAAATGTCCTAGACTGAGGAAGATTTGAGAAGAGAGGAGAAAGGAGAAAGCATTCAAGCAACACTGGGCCTTGTTACTACATGGGAATCGGACAGTGACGATATTCACAGGAAAATTTGATGTGAGACTAGAGCTTTCCTCAGTCTCTTAAATATCTATTCTACTTTAGTGCAACCTTTTTAACATGATGACTAGAAGTTCATGGTGCTTAAAATTTAGAAAAATCACAGATTTGTATAATACAATACATTACTTCTTTCCATTGCTTTGCTAGGAACACCTAAAGACACTGTTTCATCTTCTGACTGTCAAGGGGCAATGAACATTTTTCAGAGCATCAGCAACAATTTATGAATTGCTTTCCTCAGTGCAGATTTACAGCCCCTTACTGTGTTAGCAGGATTATAGATTATAGTTGAGAGTATTTTCCCCAGTATGTTATGATACCTATATCCACAATGACTTTGATCTGCAATTTACTGATACCTACTTCCACAACCCCCTGTGAAACAGTTATCCCGGTTATATTCCCACATTTGTGTCAGACCATTTATTTACAGGTATGTCCAAGAACACAGGAATTAACTTTGGAAGTTAGCTTAGCTGCAAGCTTCTCACAAGACGTATCTTTTGCCTCCTTTTGTTTTCCTGCAGCAATCTTGCCTATTATTATCTTAAATTTTAATACATTTAGATGTAGTTGGATAAAGATATTGATTAAAATTTCTTAAATTTCAAAATATTTCATTGTCTTCTTCATATGTTCATTGATTGTTGAGAATTCAGTATCTTGAAACATATCTTCTTCCACAAAAGACACAGGGACTTTTCCCAGGATATCATTTATTTAGATCAGGCACTGCCATTTATTCTGGTGTCACGGATGTTTCATTTGTCTTCACAAGAGAACACATTCCCATAGCTAGTTAATTTACAAGTCTGAGAAGTCTCAGTTGTAAACATTCAACAGAAACTTGCTTTAATCTGACAACTTAATTCTCTTAAAAATTCATTTGCAGAAAGCCTACATATTTCATTCCACTTCAGAGCTCTAAAAATTTGCCTTTTGCAACTTCTGCAAACCACTTTGGTTTAACTGACATTAGGAAGACTCCTTACAGCAACATGGAGGAGAATGCAACACAGCATAAACACAGAGGAATATTAATTGTATGTCACATAAATAAAATGGTAAAGATAATTAAACTAGACCAGGATACAGAAGTGGGTAATGATAATAGTGGGCTCAACCACAGAGGAACCTGAACACAAAAGGGGAAGGAGAACACAATAGACAAACTCAGAATTAAGAGCTTAACCTGGTAAGGAGAGGGACTACATGAAAGTCATGATGATGAGAGATGATTTGAAAGGCAACACATAAACCCAAAGGAATAAATACTGATACTAATAAGTGTACCAGCTGGAAAGCTAGAACAAGCAAAGATCCAGATCAGCAGAAACAGAGAGGCTGAGCTGGGAGGACAGAAGCGAAATCATACAGCAAATCAGTCTAAGGAAGCAAAAAGAGTAAAGGCATTCTTCTTGACAATATAGCCTGAAAGCCAACAATAAAAATTCATCATCATTTTATTTTCATAACTTGCCACAGACACAAAGCATGGGATTGCTCCCCTCTGTGAAAGAATTACAACATAACAACATTCTAACTGTTGCTATAAGAGATGTTAAGTGACTCCACTTCATAAAGATTCTTGACAGAGAAATGCCTGTCCCAAAAACCCATGCCTAATTTTCTTTGAGGTTCTGCTTGGTTTTGTTTTTTTTTCTTTTCATTCTTTAAAAAACCCTGGGGAAAAGTTGCCAGTGTAATATTCAGTAGGTTTTTCCACCTCTGCATAGTATGATCCAGTAAAAACACACTTCTGACAGAACTGCTTTGATACTCATCAATACAGTCTTTCGCATCCCTCACAGTATCTACAGAAAACCACAATTTATTTTCCCCAACAATTTTTCATAAGAATATATTAGTTAGCTTTTTTCTTAATGACAAATTGAAGCACAGAGATATAGGTACACTTGGTTAGTTATCAAATTGAGATACTAATTTTTTTCAGACTACTCCACCAGCTGAAAGCAGAGCTCCCAGTAGCTCCAGAAATAGCTCTGAACACTGAGCACCTAATATCAGCCTACAGAACCATAAACTGTATACCACCTTCCCACAGAGGCACAAGTACTGTCTAAGTGAAAGGTACTATAGTGATGACTAGTCCAGCATCACAGAAACTCTGAAAAACAGTTGTAGACCAGCTTTCAGTTGTCCTAGTCTGGGTTTCGTTTCCCTATTGCATTCTTTGCAACTACAACAGACAGCACTGAGATGTGACAGAAAATGGCCTTCTCCTTTTCTACAGTATACTGTACACTATTACTGTATACTACAGTATACAGTCTGCATTTTGCAAATACAGTCTGCAAAAATAAATTCTGGACATTGCAAGACAGGAATCTCATGGAGGCAAAATAGAATATGATCATGTAAATCATATATCACAGCCCATATAGAGACGGGAATTAATTGAAGATTACATTTGTTCTTTTGCTTCTTAACATTTGGCTACCCGATTCTTTTCATTTTACTGTATTTTTCTGTATATTGTGAAAATACCGCTTATTTTCTGAAACACCAGAAAGCAAAGCACCTGCTGCCAGGTGGGAGCCCAGCGCGGCCAGAGGGGGGCACGGGATGCGCGGCCGGACGGGAGAGAGGGATGCGCGGCCGGGCGGCCGGGGGAGAGGGATGCGCGGCCGGGGGAGAGGGATGCGCGGCCGGGAGAGAGGGATGCGCGGCCGGGAGAGAGGGATGCGCGGCCGGGAGAGAGGGATGCGCGGCCGGGAGAGAGGGATGCGTGGCCGGGCGGACGGGGGAGAGGGATGCGCGGCCGGGAGAGAGGGATGCGTGGCCGGGCGGACGGGGGAGAGGGATGCGCGGCCGGGGGAGAGGGATGCGCGGCCGGACGGGAGAGAGGGATGCGCGGCCGGACGGGCCGGAGAGAGGGATGCGCGGCCGGGGGAGAGGGATGCGCGGCCGGGCGGGCGGGGGAGCGGCGGGTCCGGAGCTCCGCGGGCGCTCCGCCAGCGCCACCTGCCGGCCCCGCGCGGCGCTGCCACAGCTGAGCCACAGCGCCGGGATCGCGGAGAGCAGAGCGGGGAGCAGCCCGGGACACTGCAAGGGAACACTGGTGATTGAAAAGCTTTTGAACACAGTATTTTAAAAGCTGGAAGAAACACCTAAAATAGCAAAGCATTATCCTTACGACAGAGAACGTGATCAAGTGTGAAACTCCTAAACTGAACATGGAACCTACAAGATTCCTTTTACCCTAGGGAGATATCCAAGCAGCAAAACCAGAGACTTTGTACTGTCATAGTTAAAAAGTACTGTCATAGTTAAAAAGTAGTTTGACACAAACTATTCAATACTAGGAAAATTATATCCTTGCCCCTGCTCTAAAGTATCAAATATTTAAAAAAAAAAAAAAAAATCCTTGCAGAAGAAAAGGCAGCAAAGAAGTAACACAAACTCAGTACAGGAACAAGCTAGAGAATTATCAAAATCTGGTATCCATGAGACTCAAATGGGAAAGCTGTTCTATAAACCAGTAAAACTTGGAAAACAGAAACTGAAGTTTTAAAAGAGGAACTAACTTTGAAATGATACGAAAGCAGATATTTAAGCCAAGGCACTTCAAATAGTTGTAGATAAAAAGAATAACAATCACAAAGAAAGGATTATTTTGGATAAAATAGAATTTTTAGAGCTCTAGATAATCCCAGAGAAGAGTTCACAGACCTGTTCATACTCAGCATATGGTAAAGATGATCACTCAAATCACCAGACAGATGAGATCTCAGCTTTGTCAATACTTCAGTAGAGTTATATCTTTAACTCCTTACACAGATTCAACAGAAGTGGCTGAAAGACCTCAATTCTCTTCCTAAGCATGCAGCAACATTATTATTAGGAAATTTCTTTTAATTGTTAAGTAGTCAAAGAAACTAAGTTGTGTAGCTTGATCATTTTCATATCAAGTAATTCTGTTGGCATTTTTTGCTAAAGAGAGAATCCAGAATATTGGTCCTATTTTCCTTTTCCTTGTTTTCCTGGCACTGCAGGTAGGATACAAACACCTTTACTTATAAGAAAATCACCTTCCCTTTTCCAGTACATGGTACAGGGTTCTTCACTGTTTCTCCACATTACGTATTCTAGTTTTATACACTAAAAAATTATCTATATGCTTATAAGTGTCAGTCATGACCTGGCAGTCTACTCAAGTGGCTGTATTACTTCCAAACACAACCTGCACAGCAAGAGACACAACAACATACCGGGAGTCTTGAGTGTCCTCCACATGTGAACTAATAAACCATGATACACCCCAGCTGGCACCCAGTATCAACAGCTCAAGTGTCTGAACTAACAACAATCCAGAACCCAAGTAAGTAATTCACACTCAGTTGTGACTGCCCTTTCCTTTTCTTCATGTTGGTTTAATACAGATTTAACATCCATTAATACTGGAATTACTACCACACATTTATGAGAACAAATCAGGTCTCTAGTACCTCCTATGGTTTATCAGAAAACATAAACATTGTTACATCTTCAAGACAACTTTGGACTTTAATCACTCCAAAGCAATTTTTTCCTGCAGATGCTAACAATCAAACAGCTGTAATAAGTTTGTAAGTATGAAAATATAAAATTGTGAAACATGCTATACAGCAAATCTAAATAAAGAGAAGTTAGAATGAAAAACATGAAAGGAGAGGGAATTCATGATGATTCTTAATTATTGTACTTAGCTGATCATGTAAACATTTGCAACACTAGTTGTGTGAACCCACACTGGAACAATGGGTTCCCATTACTTTATCTTCGATTTCACAGGTACGTTACACTCATAGAGGAAATGCAAAACGCAGAAATTGGATCCATTCTCTAGAGGAAAGTGTTTTCTAATCATGCATTTATTTACCTCTGAAGTTTGGTATTTCAGGAACAATCTCCCAATTTGAATCTACTCCACCCCACTACTTGCCCTCTTCATCTGTCTTCCATCTTCAGCCTCACCATGCTCAGTTCACCCTTGTTCCTTTACCTTCTGAACTGTGTTCAGATCTTAACCTCACTTCAACTTTCCTTTCCCAATACAACTCACTCAGTCATCTTTCCCAACCAATCCTAATTCCATTCCCAACACTTCCACCATTTCCAGATCACCCTAGACACTCATACAGTTCATCTCCTATTCCTTGACTTTTAGTGCAGGGCATACTTCCAAAATTTTCTCTCCAAGTTCATTCCTCTGGACCCTGCAAAGTCTCTTGATTTTCTGGTAACTTGTTCAATCAGTCACAGTCTTCCTTCTTTACCTCAGCTATTCTTTTCATCTGATCTCAATTATTTCTTACCCAAGTCAAATCCTTGGCCCAACTCTCAGTCACATTCTCTCTCTTCCATTCCTCACCCTGTCATCAGGTCACAACCCACAAGTCCTTTCATATAAGCACATATGTCCTGTGTTCACTGGCAACACAGGGACCATTTGTTCTCAGCGGCAATACCTAGACAGCTCTGTTGGGTAGCAACTTGTATCAGAAATGGAGAAATTCTTGCTTCATTTTTGCATTCCTTAACTGCCAGAGCCAGAGCTCCAAGTATGCTTGCTGGAAACCTTCAGAGATTTTTATCAGTAAGGGCAGTTTCTGCAGAATTTAGTTCAGATTAACTAACAAGGGAAAAAAATTCCAACTTCTAGCTTGGCCAAGGTAAAGATGAAAATTATATCAAGAGACAGAAACACAGCTAGTTAACCTGTGAAAGAATTCCAGTATAGTTGTCTTTGGTTTAAATACAAAGCACTCATTCATATGTGGTGCATTAAATAGCAATGAAAGTCACTGAGAAGTTTTCAAAAGTTAGCAGGAGAGAGCAAGATTGTGGAAATTTTAGATTACAATTTGATAGGTGTCTGAAAGCCATGTTATTCTAGTAATTAATAATGATCACTATTTTAATCCCAGAAAGTGCATACCATTACCAGAATAAGGCCTACCTCTCATAGATGGTTTTTAAAGTCAGCTGATCTGGAACACCTTCAGTCTCTTCAAGATGCAGGATAAGCCATGATGTTCTATAAGGCCACTGCTCTGTGAGATTGATCCAACTAGCCAGTCTATCCCAATTGAATGTGATCTGATTAGCTCTTAATAAACGACCTAATAGAACAGAAAAGGAGGGAAGAATACACAGGGCATTTTTTTCCCTTTTGAAAGATACCTCTTTTTTCCTGAAATAACAGCTATTTAAGTCCTTTAATCTGATCTGTCAACTTCCTGCTATTATATTTTTAGCTCAGTAAATTCAAAATCATCTCAAGTAGCATCTAAAAATATCATTTTACAACCTAATAAAAATTCTTGCAAATACTGGTCAGAATATGAGACTCTTCAAAGCTGTTAACTTTAGCTCCATATTAAACACTAATTACCATCATCCTGTTACAGGTGAATCAGCAAAACTCAATAAAGAATTTCACACAGCATTAATTTATCAATCTAACCACAGAAATTCATGCTAATACTGTGATAGATTTTCTATGCACTGGCATATGAAAAGTGGTTAAAACAAGTTAAGCATACAACTCTCAACTTCAATAGCCAATACAGTAAAATTTAGAGCTATAAAAAAAAGATTGTTTTAAATTAATAAGGTAAGTTATAAATTACAAATAAAGTTATTTAAAAAGAAAAAAAAAACAAAACAGAAAAAGTTAATGCTACAGTTTATGCATTTGAAGTTTTAGCAAATTTTCTAGAATTGCTTTATCAATACTGGTAGTGACATGTAACTTACAGCCTGAAGGCTCTGCCCATGAAGCTGTTCATGAAATCATCCTGTATGACCACAGATTATACTGTACTAAAAGTGTTCTTGCAAGGTTTTATATTTAGTTTCATTTTACAACTAACAGTTTGTAATTTTGTTATACTTTCATATCTGCACTATAACTTACTAAAAAAAGACATTTCATGCCACAAATTGCAATGACAAAACTAGGAGACTGCACACGTATTTAAAAGATTAGCTCAGAATTTCGGGTCTGTTGCAGATTTATGCTTTTAACTATGAACAGTGCGAAAAGTAAATTTGTTTGTTCTGAACCAGGTAGCTGTAGGGCTACTCAGTGCCTTTTAGTGTCTGTAATAGAAGAGACAGTAAAAAATCATTCCCTGTTCACTTACTACATGAAACATGATTTTATTAGACCTCCGTAAGTCCTTTTCCAGTTATTTGCAGCTTCTAAACCTCAATGATACCAACATCTTGATTGTATTTTGCTGAAGAAAAACAGGTCAGAAAATGCTTTCATCAGTCCCAATCACTTAGGGAAAAAGGACTCCAAATACCCACAGCAAAAATGAACAGGATACAAACCTGGGTTTTCCTTGCAGCTCACATTTTCAGATATCATCACTACAAGCTTTGTTCACACTACAGTGTTATGAAATTGAAAAATGTATTTTTTGTTATCCCACTTCAAAATTT
Source organism: Xenops minutus (assembly GCA_035221455.1). Classification (NCBI taxonomy): domain Eukaryota; kingdom Metazoa; phylum Chordata; class Aves; order Passeriformes; family Furnariidae; genus Xenops; species Xenops minutus. The sequence continues at coordinate 100,731,691 of JAWWEE010000105.1, forward strand.
AAAAATACAAATCTTTCTAAAAATGTAGACTAGAATAATTTTTCTGCCAACTGAAGTCAGTGAAAGAGCAAATATTATGTAAGTTCTCCACAGACGTAGAATGGTCTATAATATTTTCTAGCACTCTAGGCGAATTTCCTTCAAGAGGATTTTCAAAATCAACACATGGACTGACCAGAGTGTAACTACAAGCAGCCAAAGCACAATACTGTTCACTTACCCGTCACTGAAACAATATTTAGCAATCTTCTCATCGTCTGAGGGCTGATATCACTGAACCAATCCTCTGTAACCAACAGCTTGGTCAAGTCAAAAGACATTTGGCGAGTAATGGTACGCTGCATCTGGCGTCTTCGGTAAGTATCCTGATAATGATACAAAAAAGTAAGGAGTACTGACTGCTATCAAGAAATTTTATGAATTTGAAATACATCAATTTTATTTGATTATAAAGTTAGAGCCTTTGTGTCTGTGAGGCTGACATGAAATTTCGAATGTATTTGCCAGAACTTAATTTTGATTTAGCTGTGTAACAGCTGAATGTGATTTGCACAGAAGCCAAGAAGTGGAAAGAGTTACACATTTTACTTCCACATCACTTCTGAGAGGGCAAAATAGAGTGACAAGGAGAAATCTTTTGTAAAAAGGTTACTAATTTCAGCATTGCCATCAACTTATCCTACTGTCTCTCTAAAGTAACTACATTTTAAAATTAGAGTGACTATCAGGGTTCTCTGCTACAAAACCCTCCAAGTCTTTACCTATGGCAGCTCAACAACCTCAGAATCCTCAGACTTTGTGTTGCTTTTCACTACTTCCTAGATACCTTTTATTCCACCACTTTTTGATTGTATGCAAAGATGGAAAACCAGAACACAAAGCAGGAAAAAAATGTACATATGTACACAGATCATAGTTACTACCAGATTTGCTGTATCATGTCAGCATTCACAGAGAGCTGAATTTAGTTTCTTGTGGAAAGGAACACTTTGGTGAGCAAGCAAACTTCCTCCTCTTTGACAGAGCATCAGTCTACTGATTTAAGAATCTACTTTTCCTACATGGATTGTTTATAAAAATTTCATAAGAACAGTTTTATAAGACTTCCAAGCTGATATTACTGATAACGTGAAAGGAAAAAACCCAGAACAAAAAAGAGAAAAAGGTTTTACCAGTATCTCTATGTAGTCTAAAAACCTTTCTCACCCGCCTATTGAGAGCAGTTTTGCTACCAAGCTTGGTCATGTCTCCAAGACTGTTCTGAGAAACTCTCCTGTCAACCTCTTCATGCAACCCTATGGAAAGGAAAACAAAGGTGGGCATTTTCTCCATTCACATACATTTGACTGATCCATAAAAATAACAAAAATGATCTGTCAAATATTTAAACACTTTGTTCCAAACCCCAGATTTTTGGACCTTTTTTTTTTAAAACTTTGACATCATCCTCCTGTATAACCTCACCTGCATTATCTGTGTAAGGAATGTCCCCATTGGTTGTTGAAGCTACCATCAGTTTTTTTGCATTACTAAGCCCTCGGCTATTCAGAAAAACAGGCAAATGGACTATGTTTCGCATGTAATCATGTCCATTTATGTTTGAATCACGGAGAACACTGTTGAGATTCTGGTTAATAGCCTTTATAATAATGTGTGGGTCACTTGCAAAAATAGCAATAAACGGGCCTTTTGAAAACAAGACTCGCACCTGTAAAAAAGTAGACATGACACCTTGTTAATAAATAATTGTAACTGTGAATCATTTGAACATCTGACTCAACATTTTATATTCATTCTCTTCAAGTTATAAACCTGAGGGGCCAAGAGATGTATAGAGATGTCACCTTCTTCAATATGAGATATCTAATGTTACGAATTTATCCACAAATAGAAATAAGCATACTTGACAATTTAGCAGTAAGTATAGTAGAAGTCATCACCAAGGAGGCATCATGCAGTAGTATCCCAGTCCCTGCAAATATTTAGTATCTATGTATTTTTCATCTAGAGGACTTCAAGGGTAAATATGAAAACCCTCTCAAACACTGTAAGTTTGTTTCAATGGGATAATTATTTTCAATAATTTATATCTGATTATTGCAAAACTTTTCAAAAATACTAACATGCAATTTGTCAACTTTTAAAATCCACCACTCTTAGCATTACAGTTATGCCAATATACACAAATAAACCACTACAACATAGACTTCTTTCTACAGAAATACAATAACTGCTTATATCCAATCTCATCCATGGAAGAATTCATCCATATGATCCAGAGATTATTCTGTGATCCAACTCACAGTATCAAGCATCTGTAAAACTTTGTCCTGTTCACAAGCATCCAATCCATCAATAATTACAACAAGCCTTGTCTGGTTCTGAGTGAAGCTGTCAATGGTTTTTGCCATTTTGGCCATCAATTCCACTTCACATTTCAAAACCTATAAAAACGAAAAGCAAAAAAGAAAAATACATCTCTATAGTACTTAAAACTCATAAAAACAAATACAGTTCTTTTTGCAGATTGCTACTTGTCCCAAAAATGCTTCAATGAGATTACAAGAACAAACTTACAAATACTCAGAATGAAAAGTCCTAAAATGTCACTTCCACCATTTTAAATTCCTATTTGAACAAAAAAATGCAGCAGAAGCACATATTCCACTTTGAAGTAACAAACTATCCTTATTTAAATTCCATTACAATGTTATTTAAGAAACTAGTATTTATGCACTGTAAAACAGTATTTCAAAAGTAAGAGTACTTGTAGCTTCAGCTAGTTCTCAAAAATTGCTTGGCATAAAAATGTACACTAAAATTTTCTATCTGCCTTCCAGCCAAGCACATTATGCTATTACTCTAATGTTCAGTCATTCCTATTCAAGATATGCAATCTGAAGATTTGTTGAGCTTTTCAACACTGTTGCACATTTAACAACCACCCTTAACACAGAAACAAAGGTGGAATTTGCCTGCCGCAATTTCAGCAATTAACAGGTAGACATTAAAATCTGATCTATTCATCATGAGATTCATCTTGAATGTGCACATTAAGATGACATAAAACAGATGAACAACTCTCTGGAAATACCCACTTCTCTCCTTCAATGGCAAAGGGTGAAGTTAACTCCTAAAAGGCTGAAGTTATGTCTCATATATACCACTCAGAAAACAAGGGTTAAGAAAACCAGTACCAAGACACAGATAAGGTCTTCTGTGCCGCTAAAACATGGCACCAGGCATGCTGGCATCAGCAGGATTCACCTTTCTCAAAACATGATAGTCTTTGCCCAGGAGGCAGAAGGGCAAATTCACAAAGCTTTAAATTAGACATGACAGAGGTGAGGGATAATGTCAGACTTGCCCATGACAACCTGTGGGATGACATACCAAGGTTAGAGGGATGCAGTGCTAGCAAGGGCCCTCAGCCCGTGGCTCTGAGATGTGCTGGAGCACTGGAGCACTCCTGAAGTCTTATGGAGACCACCCAGGGGCTCCTGAGGTAATGGAAGCCAACAGGGAAACACCAGTGAAAGGGGTGTTCCTCTAAGAAGGTGACATGGCCAAGCTGAGGTGCCTCCACACCACTGCACACAACGTGGGCAACAAACAGGAGGAGCTGGAAGCCACCATGCTGCTAGAATGCTATGATCTAGCTGCCATTCTGGAAACTTGGTGGGACAAATCCCGTGACTAGAGTGTAACTGTTGATGGTTACAGGCTGTTCAGAAAGGACAGGGAAGGAAGGAGGGGAGGAGAGGTTGCCCTCTACATCGAGAGGTGGATAGATTGTAAAGAGATGCCTCTGAGAAGAAGTCATGAACTCTCTGAGAGTCAGTGTGTAAAAGTCAAGGACCAGAAGAATAAATGATACCTTGTGGTTTGTGTCTACAACAGGCTGCCTCACTGAGGGGAGCCTATTGGGGCACTTCATGCCTCAGTTACAGGGGGCATCGCACTCACAGGGTCTTGTCCTCCTGGGAAACTTCAACCACTTGGACATCTGGAAAAGTACCATCATGAGCTGTAGGCAATGCAGAAGGTTCCTGGAATGCATGGAGGATAACTTCTTCAGCCAGGTAACAGAGGGGAGGCAATACTGGACCTGATGGTCACAAATGTAAGTGAGCTCATTTGGGGTGTCAAGACTGGCGGCAGTCTGGGCTGCAGTGATCATGCACTGACAGAGTTGGCAGTCCTGAGGGATATGGGTCAGGTAAGGAGTAAAGGCAGAACAGTGACCTTTAGGAAGGAAACTTTCAGCTCTTCAAGGAGATAGCCAATAGGACCCCCAGGAAACTGCCTTCAGGGATAACAGAGCAGAACAGAGTTGGCAGATTTTTAAGGAAGTCGTTCACAGAGCACAAAAGCTTGCAATCCCCATGCACAAGAAAATGGGTAAGGAAGGTAAAAGACTATCAAAGCTGAGTAGAAGCCTTCTGGTCAATCTAAAGGGCAAGAAGCAAATGCACAGGCAGTGGAAGTACTGGGGAAGAATAAAGGGAAACAGTCTGGCTGTGATCTGGATGGGATGAGGATGGCCAAGGCAAATTGGAGCTGAATTTGTCAAGAGAAGCAAAGAATAACAAAGGGTAGTGGTCCATGACTCAGTGTCTCAATGGACATCAGTAACAAGTGGCGTCCCTCAAAGGGCCTGTATTGGGACCAGTGTTACTCAGTATCTCCATTAACAGCATAGATGAAAGGATCAAGTGCACCCTCAGCAAGTTTGCAGATGACATCACGCTGAGTGGTGTGGTTGACACAGCTGAGGGACAGCAAGCCATCCAGAAGGACCTGGACAAGATCGAGAAGTGAGCGTGTGGGAACCTCACTGAGGTTCAACAAGGCCAAGTGAAAGGTCCTGCACCTGGGTATTGAACCCTCAATATCAATACAGGCTGGGGGATGAATGGATCAGTAACACCCCTAATGAGAAGGATTTGGGGGTGCTGGTGGATGAGAGGCCAAACATGAGCTCACAGTGTGCACTCACAGGCCAAGAAGCTAATTGTATCCTGGGCTGCATCAAGAGCAGCATGGCCAGGAGGTCCAGGGAGGTGATTCTACCCCTGTGCTCCAGTCGAGTGAGACTCCACCTGCAGTTCTTGATCCAGCTCTGGGGTTCTCAGCACAGGAAGGACATTAGTGTGTTGGAGTGAGTTCAGAGGAGTCCACAAAGATGTTTAGAGGGCTGGAGAATTGGGACTGACAGCCCAGAGAACTCGGTGGAGACCTCTATTGTGGCCTTCTGGTACCTAACAAGGGCCTCTAAGAAAGACGAGGACAAACATTTTACCAGGGCCTGTTGCAAGAGGGCAATGGGTTATGGTTTTAAAAACTGAAAGAGAGTCAATTTAGATTAGATATAAAAAAGTTTTCTTATAATGAGGGTGCTAAAACATTGGCACAGGCCCCAGAGAAGTTACAGATGCTCCATCCTTGATAACATTCAAGATCAAGTTGGATGGGGCTCTAAGCAATGTGATCTTGCTGAAGATGTCCCTGCTTATTGGAGAGAGATTGGACTAGTTGACCCTTAAAAGGCCCCCTTCAACTCCAACTACTCTATGATTCTATGAAAAATATTTGCACAATATATTGTAATACAATATATTAGCTGTAATCTACAGAGGTAACCATCATGATGCTGAATTTTACTTTCAAATAGGAGTATATAGAATATTTGATGACAGCCTGATGGGTACAATTTTTATCAGTTTATAGATACAACCCAGCAAAAAATTAGTATTTTCTATCATGTTTCATTAAATATGTGGACTGTTTTGCAATGTCCTTTCAATGCTATAATTCCTTTCTTAGTAAAGAGGTCTTGCAGACAAAGTTCAACTTGGTTTTTCACCTGCAGAAATCTCACAAAACTATTTTTCCTAATCTTGTGATCTAAAGTAAGCTCTTACTAAATACTGATAATTTAGAACAATTGCCTTCCTAGTATCTTCCTCCCAGCAAAAATAAAATCAGAAAACTGAAAATGCAAATTTAACATTCCTGATTGAGCAGACAGATCTCATACACTAAGCACAATTACCACTGGCACAGAAGTGCTCCCTTCACTAAAAACTCACCAAGTCTCCTTCTGTTGTGAGACTTGGCCTGAATAAATACATGGTGTCCCGTCATAAGAATGCTCCATGTTTGGGGGTTTGTTTCCATCCTTTTAATGGCCAACCCATATAAACGCTTACCTTCATGAACCCCTCACTTTTCAACTTGTGAAGCTTGGACGCAGCATTGTGAAGACGTTTCCTCTGAGAATTCAAAACTGAATCCATCACTTGCCACCATGTGCGGCAATTCAAGAAAAAGGCCAAACCAACAATACAGGTAACTGTTATAAGAATAACATTCACTGTCATGTTGGCTGATTCCACATTAAAAATTGCCAGCAGGGCAATCGCAGAAACAACACAAGACAAGATGAACAGGAAAATGACAAAGGATGGGAGGCAGCAAGTTTTCTTCCATTTCTTTTTACCTAGGAAACAAGTATTTGCTGTTAAAACAAATATACAATGTAATGACAGTTGAGTACAAAATCTATTAACTTGCATACTTCTCATAAAACACTAACTTGAAAAAGCTTGCTACAGTGTTACCACCCAGTCACAAACCTATGGAAAAAAATTATCTATTATTTGTCAAAATTCTTGGAGATTATGAAGCGGAGATATTCCTTTATTCTTCAGGTTATTTCCATTGTTTCAGGAAATCCACAATGGATGGAAATGACAACTATTAAATAGCTTTCATATCAGTGCTATCAACCCTTTTGTGGCCTTTCTGTAAATTGTATTTATGTAAATAAATCCTAGGAAAACAGTATGGTAACTACTCAGTTTTAAATTGGAACCTAGTACTTACATAATCTAACAGTAATGGTGCCATTGGAGAACTAAACCAAAATTGCAAGCTGCAGCCTGAGACCATCCTTTCTTGCAAGCTAAAACATACACAAACAGGAGGACTGCAGTATTTATGCTTTGGATAGATCACAGGGGCCTCAGAAGAGAACACAGACCTCCTAACTTCAAGTGGATTGATAAGGAAGAGACAAAGAAATACTGCAGTTGGAGCTTAGTTCAGCTAAATCAGCGATCAAAAAACCAGCATTTTCCAAAGCAGCAGCCTCTGCCTGTACACATCCAGTGGTTTACACATCTAGGAGATTGCTATCTTCTGTACAAATTTGTTGACAACAAAGAGCAGAACACAGAACAATCTGAAGCAAAATGATGACAGCTAAAAGTAAGTATTTGAACCGGAATGGAAAAATCAAATTCTAAATATGTTACATGGAAAGAATATCCATGTATGACACTCTACACCAGAGTATGAGCTGGAAAGGTCTTTCACATCATTGACATATGTGACACAGAGGATTGTGCTGCAGGACAAAGAAACAGAAATGCATAATGACAGCAGTGAGGAGCAAGAAACGAAGAAGATCAGTTATAATTACATTCCATTCTAGACATACTGAAGTAGGAATGAAAGCTTCCTCTTGGTAGAAAGAGACAGAACTGGATAAGAGAGACACTTAGGAATCAACAACAATGAAACAGCAATTGAACAGGCCTGTCTGCGAGTTTACAGATACAACAAGAATGTAAGCTACAAAAGGCTAAAAATAAGCCTACACGGAATTTCTATGAACATCTAGAGACAATGAACACATGACCTTGCACGTGCAAACAACTAGAGAAAAGGAGATGGTGCGCAAAATCATCAAATAGATAAAATCAATTTAAAAAAATCAATTCAATAATTAGGAAAAGCATGAGAAGGGAACAGAGCCAAGGAATGCAAAAGAAATGTAAGATTAAAAATGAAAGGGAAAAAATTATTACTACAAGTAATCACAAGAAGCCAGCACTACAGTGCCATTCAACTTTGGGAGAAATCACAGCATCATGAAAGCTGATTCACTGAGTTTAAGGAGAACCACAGAATGCCTAACATGGAAAAAAAGGGTGAAAAATTGCACGTTTCTTTCATAAAGAACATTCGGTGAATGTCAGAAAGAACAATGAAGAGTAAGTTGTGTGCAGCACACAGCTGAACATAGCAAACATAGCATGTTTTTTCCACCCTCCAGAAGACAGAGGAGTCTAAACATTTCACTTTGTGAGAGGGGACAGCATCAAATAGAGTCCCCAACTTGTGGGCAAGGTCAAAATGAAATGAGAAGTACCTAACCAAAACCAAAAAGTACAAGGAAGTCCTGAATTAATTAAAAGTTACTATTAAGAACTCTTTCTTCACAGTATCACCCTGCATATTTTTTTCCAGAAATCTACCAATGGGACAGAAGAAAAAACCTTGTTCCATTTGCATCAAGTAGGAATATTTCATCCCATCTTATCAGTACTGATCACTGCAATTTATATCTTTGGACCAAGATATTCTACACATTTATTATTTCCAAGAATAAGTAGTGGTCACTCATAAAAGTTTTAAATTAAAATCTAAAACTAAAACAAACTTCTCTTAGTAATATACAAAAGCATACTTTTCTCTTTACCTTACTCAGACACAGTGACTGAATTGCTATGTAAGTATGCTGCATCTATAAGGATATAATGTAAATATGCATTTCCATTGGCATTTCTGAAAACTGTATTTCACAGAATATAGTCCTTTACTATATCAATAAAATCAAGATTAGCAAAGAAAATGGGGCATTTTTCTCTCCAAAACAATATAAAGTTTCCCCCTCTGTATGAATTTCTGCATGGCTACAACAATTTTTAAAAAGAGCTTATAATGCAAAAAACAGAATCCCTGGTAACAGTGCACTGAAATGGAATAATCGGAAATGTCATTCAGGTAAAAAAAAACCAAAACCTTGTGTATCTTCTGTCTTGAAAACCCGAAATAGCCTTGTTGCTAAGAAACCAAATTCCCTTTCACATGCATCAGAGAGGGTAGCAATCATCTCAGCCAATGAAGTTTCTCCACCTACACTGGACAGTCTATTGTAGTCTGTAAACAAAAATCTGAAAGAGAAAACACATGTATTTTGTATATTTTAGAAAGCTTTAAATATTTTCTGGCACCAAAAATAAAAAAAATCTTGCTGCATCTCTGCAGCCAGAAGTTTTTTACAAGTGGTATAAAAGGTACATTACTTGAATATTTAATATTTTTAAACTCTATATGGAATTGAAGTATTTCTTCTCCATTTATCCACCCCTTCTCTGCCACACTTTCTTCCTAATCTAAAACTTGATTTCTTAAAATGGTAAAAATGATCACATCACTAATGGCACCTCAGATGACCGTAAAAACAAAAATAACTTTATGATGCCAAAATATAATTTTGACAAGTATTTTTAAAATTGCATTGTCATCTATTTTTGAATATTTATAGAGGATTAAAAAAAATACAGAAGCACAAGATCACATAAGAGCACCATGAGGCTAAAGCAGAAGTCTCTAAACAACAGAAGTAAATGAAATTATAAAACACATGGCATAAATTTTCTTGCTTTCAGGTAAACTAAAAGCTTTGAGTATTCTGGTACTCTACTTAAAAGAAAACAAAATACAAATAAACCCCAACAAGCAAAACAACAAAAAATATTTTAACAAGCAGTCAGTGAAACAAGCATTAAATGTCACACACAATGAGCTATACCAGAAAATTCTTACTTTGTCTGGTACAAATTTTTATGAGTATGATAGTCAAACCGCCTAATTCTAAAAAGCACTAACTTTGACTGACATAGGCAGATAATTTTTCTTGAAAACACCACTGTCTTCACACACTGAAAAGTCTAACTTCATGATCTTCTAGGGCTACTGCTTTTCAAACAGGAATCTCAACATGCATGTTATTATGCATAGATTGAAAAGTATCAGAGTGAACCTGAATAACTCACTCATGATTAAAGAAATGAAATAACGAACCTGACAGGTAAAGCTTTAGTGGTTTGCTCTGGTAATTCTGGTGGGTTCACAAACATGAGTTTGAGAAGCAACTCTAAATATCCAACATGTCTTGCCAACCTTGTACTTAACACCCATGCCCAGTTCCATCTTTCCCCTTCTCTTCGGCCACCAAAGTAAATTACAGCTAAAATACAGAAAATTAAAAAGATGTTACGGCTTCATTTTAGTCAACATTCACAACTGAAAGAACGATGAAGTCTGAACAGATAAGTGGAGTTCTTTAAAAACAGTTATAAAAAAAGTTAATGAACTTTAGCAATTATGGCTAAAAATGAGAATGGTAAGGGTAACACAATGAAATTAATATACAAAATTCTTCATTTTTCAGAATGCCCTCTCACAAATTACATGCAAAACAAGGAAGGGAGCCAAAGGGGTCTCATTTTTTTCTGAATCCAAAGCTTATCTACAAAACAATATTTAATTCCAAAAATGGTTAAAAACCTACACAAACTTCATATAAAATAAGACTTACTAAAGAAAATGTAGAGAACTGCTAATAAGCTGAGTGACACCGCTATTCCAAGCTTTGCATCCACTGTAAAAGCAAGCAGTAAACCCAAACCTCCACAGAGCAAAAGTGTGAGGAATACAATAAGCCAGGAGAACTGAAACAGAGGTTCAATCTGCTGTCCTGCAAAAGTCTTCATTTCATCTAAAAGAAAAAGACAAGGAACAGTTAACATGTGAAATCACTTTAGAACAGATCATGTTTGAAAAGAAACACTTTTGCAGTAGATTGTATAACTTATCCCTATTATTGATCCAAAGGAAGAAAAAGAATGCTTGAATTCTTCTTCAAACATTAGTGCAAAACCTTAAGTTTTTATCCATGCAATGAATGAAAACATTTCAATACACAAAATTTGCACTCTCTGCTGCAGATTTTCTACTTTTAAAAGCATATTAAAAGTCATGCCATTTCCTATCCTCCTTCAAAAGTGTAATAAGAAACATGAGATACACAATCAGGAATAAAAACATGAATGAGGAACAGGAAGAAAACACTGAAAAAATGTTTTAAAAATGTAATAGCTCATCCACAATAAACATCACAGTCAAAATCAATATGCTTTTTGTTGATGACATGGGGCATATGGCAAACAAAATAAATGCAGAGCCCCCATTTTGGCTAGTATAGAAGCTTTTAAACACAGAAATCACAGATAGTAAGAAACATCAAGACGGGTAAAAGTATTCTCAATTAGATAGAAACATCTCAGGAAAGCATTCTTCGTTAGAAAAAGCTAAAACTGTAAATAAGATGTCTATTTCCACTGGGAAAAATATTGATTCACTTCATATACTGCATTTGCCTCCCTCTGACATCTCAGATAGTTCAAAAAGTGTAAAGTAAATAAGAGGAAGGGGGAAGAAAACTAGATGCAAAGAAAATATGCTACAGAGAATAAAATATTAATAGCCTGAAATTGTTCTTAAAGTTAAAAAAAAAAAAAGGGGCACATAAAATTCACAATAAATAAACACAGCAGCAGAAGAGGTCTGAACCTGATCTGACACACAAACAGGCCCAGCAAGGCATACTTTGGCAGCCAGACTTTCAGCAGTACTTAGAGGGTAGATTCACTGCTGCAGGAAACTCACTGGGCAGTTGACAGCAACACTTAAAGACTGTCTTGACATTGTATAAACAAACTAAGCAGTCTGTGGATGAACTGACCACAGTAGAATATAAATCACAGAAAAAGAAATCGGATACAACATTACATGGACCAACAATTCTCACAAAAACTAATAACTCCCATGTGATGCTTTTTACAGAGATTGGAACCCACAGAAAAGGCTAAATCAACTTTTACCTTCCAGTTTCTTGAGCAGGAAGGATTTTCCACTTCCCCACTGCGCATATAAGCCTACACAGATAGGTGGCTGCATGGTTGGTTCACTCAGAATATCAGCCAGAGCACTGCTGTACAGATCATAACCCAGCATGTCACCATCAGATTCTGTGGGAGACAAGTGTCCTACAATACAAATAGTGCATTAGTCAACTTTGCTTTACGAAAGCTCTTCAATATGACAATTTTCATACATGAAGTCATGACAGGTTCACCCATGTTTGTATATATACACCCCCCATATAACAGCTGTTATTATTGGTACATTCCTGTTCAAAGGACTTTTAAATCATTCACATATTCACATATATAACATAAGGTTATATAATTATCTTAACTATTAAAGCTTAGAAGGTTCAAAATCCCAAATCACAGAGAGTCAAAGAAGGAATTCCTACACAAACAGGATCTAAGTGAAAACAAAGTGATCAACAGAAGTCACACAATATCCAATGTTAAGTCAAAAATAGAAGGTACATTTGACCTTTGTCAGGCCTTTAGAATTATGATTTATTTTTTTTTTGCCAATTGATTATTTTAAAGCTTCCCATTGCTTGCAACATTAAAAACAACCTGTTACCACTTTTCAATACAGAATTGAATAAACAGGATTCTCAATATATGACTGATTAAAAAAACCCAAAAAGCTTATACTTACTGGCACCAAATATCTGTGTTAAAATACTCTTCTGGTGGCTGCAGTCAATATTGTAAGGTGTTTCTCCTGTTTTGTTGGGTCTATAAAGCAACCGACCATCTTTTGGATTTCTTAAGAGTAATTCAGCAAGTTTGCGGCTTCTTCCACGAATGGCAATATGAAGTGGAGTATCTCCTTTCTGCAATCAAGTGAAAACTAGTAATATCTAACATGAATTCCTAAGATTATTGACAGACCATATCTTCCACGTTGTTTCAGACGCATTTTTTCCTTGAAATAGATCTTAAGGCACTCAAAAGCATCAATGCCTTACAGCAAGCATTTTTATCCCTCAAAAAAGCATTACAAATGTTTCCAAAAAGATGTGAAGAAGCAGTTCTTAGAATGATGAATCTGAGATACTGTCTTCTTTTTTAAATGCTTATATTAATGTGTCTTAAGGTTCATGAAAGGTGTCTACTAGGAAAGTCAGAGACTTGTTTGGAGCAAAAGATAATACTTGTTAGAGTTGTTTCAATGTCTGCTCAGACTTCTCAAAAAAACTTTTCTGTAAAAGCTTTCTTATTACATCAAATCAACACTAATACTTATTTGCCCTAAACATAATACTAAGAGATTAAAAAAATATCAAATAAATGTTTCTGTAGTTAAAGGTTTTACAGTCAAAGTAGGTAATGCATAAGAAGACAGGAACAACCAGTTGTATTTGTCCTTGGCACTGCTTAGTTTAATGTCAATTAATCAAAAACCAACATTAGTCACAATAACAACCACCACCTACACTCTTTTTCAATTGCATTAAGAATGAGTTTACCCGTGAAATTTTTATTCCTGGCCTGGATTTTTTTCTTTTTGAGTTACTAAGAGCACTCTAATACAAAAAAAAAAACAAAACCAAAACCAAACAAAAAACCAATAGAACAACAATATATTGATGGTGGAAACAAATTTACATTTAATTATTCAGATCTATTTAATTATTAAACATATGGGAGACTAAGCATTTAAGTATTATGGTCTATTTAGTTATTAAGCATATGGGAAGCTCTTTTTGTAGCCTTGACAGCTCTCCACAAAATCCTGCTGCAAAACTAAAATTATTAAATATACTAAAGTAAGCAAACACTCTTTACCTTGTCTACAGCAGAGACTTTAGCTCCTTTATCCAGAAGAAGCTCTACTATTTCAATATTTCTCATCTTGGTTGCCTTTATAAGTGGTGTTTCTCCATCCTAAAATGGAAAAGTAGGCCTAATATAAAGATCTCTATATACTCAAACCCAAAAAAGCCCTAATTAAATCAAAAACTTTTAAGAAAATTTTAAGATAACTTTTAACATGTTACTGTGCAAGTAATGACACTTCAGCACCTATGTTTGTGAAAAAGTATTCCAGACCCAGTGTTCTAAATTGATTAGAATCAAAGAACAAAATACATCGTTAATAACAGTGTCAACTAGAGAAAGACAAGATTCAGATATAATACGAGGTATTTGAAAAGACTTCAGTGCTGTACAAACTACTTCCTCTTTTTTTTTTCCTTATTGCTGCACATGCAATAGTCAGTGGCCCAAACTGATGCTTAGTAATGTCAGAAACCTCTTTCCCCAGTTTCCAGTAGCTCCTTATTGCTGGTCACGTCAACAATACTGAGGTAAACAATCCCCACGCTCCCTGCTATCAAGGATTTAAAAGCAAATCATATTTATGGGGACATCAATATTGCTGAAAATCCATATTTTAGAAAAAAAAAGATATTTTTTTTACAGCTTGCAAGGTACCAACACTTCGCAAAAACTGAATTCGGTATAATCTTAACATCACACAGGAGCTGAGAAAAGGTGTTAAACAAAGCAACATAATTAAAATTGTTACCTTGGTACATGTTTCAGTGTCAGGGTTGCATTGTAAGATATCCCTCACCATTGTAGCATTTCCTTTCTCAACTGCCCAATACAAAGCAGTTTTATTATCCTAAAAAAAAAAGAGTATTAAATGCGAGTAGTATTTTCATTCAGTTGGATTAATTTTAAAAACTGTATATAAAGTACAACCGCAATATATTGAAAATAGCATATAACACAGCAAATTTTAGCATAGCTCAGGGCAAAGGGAAAAGCCACCAAAACTAAGGGGCACAACAGCAGAATTTGTGAGGAGGATGAAAATCTGACAAGAGAATACAAATCTATTTTAAAAACCTTTGTGAAATAAAGAGCTTTACCAATCCAAGAAGATTCAACCTGTCTGGAAACATTTTCAAAAACTACATATAAGTATGCAGTTTTAACTCGAATACAGAACTTTTTTAATAAAATAAAACAAGCTTTTTTTACAGAGGCTATGCAAGCTCAAAGGCTGTAAAAGCAGATGGGCATGAAAGTCAACACAGAGTACCAGAATGCTGATCAGCCAGGTGTTGTAGCACTAAACAGGGGGAATGGTTCATAGCTGCAAATCTGCTTGTGTCATCAACTTTTTTCCCCAGCAACGTGTGCTGTCCCAGAAAGTCTTCATGCCTGCAATCTTTTTGTAGCCTAGTGACTGCACCATGACTCTTTTGGTTTGATGCACACTTGCACACTTGCATAGAAACATTTGAGAAAAGCCTCTGAACACACACCTGCTTCTAAGGAATGTCAAATGCAGCTTTCTACTTTGCTTGCTTCTTTCCTTTGCAGCTCTCCCGCTTCCACTTATAGGCTTCACAGCAAACTGAGTTTAAAGCCTTTCTCAACAGTTTCATAAGCCCGGTCACTAAGATTTCTTTGCTCTCTGATCATTTGGGTTTCATCTTTTCTATCCTTCTATCAGCTGGCTTTCAGCAAGACACCAGCCTGAGGCAGTCAACTTCTTGGTAGTACCATCAGCTACATGGCCAGGCACAGGTCTGCCAGACGCTCCCAGCTGGGCCATTCCCCTTACCAGAAGGGCTGAGGAGAACAACACCTGAGCTCTCCACTGCCCCAGCGCTTGCTCTCAAGAATCCTATAGCCATGTTTTATCTGCTGAAGGTATCCACCAGCCAGTGACCATACCAATGAATTATCAGCAAGGAGCCCAGCTGCTGGAAGGCTGGACAAAACTCAGCAATCTTTCTGGAACATCACAAATTTGGGCAGTCGACACTTCTCCACAGAACAGGTCTGGCTGGCAGGCAGGTGCATCAATGCCAAACAGCAGGGCAGTTGCTAAACACTAGTGCTCGTCTGTGATTTTGACACTGCTGGTCCTAAACGAAGATCTGAAGTGCACTGCCAGAACCTTCCTCTGCTGGCACTGACTCCTGCTGTGCCAATAGGGCCACAAAAGCATTCTCTGGGTTAACCACTGCACATGCTATTCAGGCAACCTCATACTGCCAGAAGCCACAAGCTTCTCTGCCACCAGAGAGGTTGGGTCCTCTTGCTATTTCTGTACTGCCTTGGTCCTATCAAGAGGTTGAAAAGCTTCAGATTTTCAGACTGATGTCAGCAAGAAGTAGCGACACACCGGTTTCCAATGGCAAGTTAGAGGAAGAGATCCAAATACTACTTTTTCTCCAAACTAAAGCTTGTTGGGTTCTCAGAGAGTCCGTGCATCAAGAGCAGGCACTGAACCTTTGCAGCTCTCAGTGACTACCTAGTTTTGTGTTCAAACTTGGCAGAACATGTATCCCTAAAAGCAGAGTGACTTGAATGGCTTCAAGCAGAATAAAGCAAGTTGAACATAACAATAAAAACAAATACCATGTTAAGCAAGAGAGCTTCCAATAGAATAATAAAAATAATACCTTAAGCAAAGGACAAGAAAGAAGGGGTAGGTAGAAAACAGGGAAATCATGGACAATAGTGTTTAAAATAATATAGAAGGATGGTGAAGGAGACAAGAACCAACCAACCATAGTGACAGAACTGTACTGACAACAGATATAATCTAAAGCGTATAATTTGATACTAAATTAATTTATATAAAATTTAATGTATTATCAAAATGATACTAAGGGGTTTTTATAGTATGTTGCTATTTTAAATTTGTTCAGTAGTGCAGATGAAGTAAGTTGAATTTAGGTCATTACACGAATTTTCAGTCGTTATACAAATAAACTGAAAAAATGCTGCTTAACAAGTCATTACAATTACATATGTCTTATATCTTAAAAATTGCACAGCAACATGAGGTATTTTTGTTTGATGGAATCTGAGTTTTCTAGAGTAGACAGAGCAAGTTTTCAAGCCCTGTTTTCAGAAATACAGTATAACTGTTTAATATTCAAATTCACATCCTATTTAAGAACTACTGTAACACTTCCATTATTGTACTTACCTGACCTCTGATATCTATATCTGCATATTTATGGAGCAGGGCCCTCACAATTTCAACGTGACCACCTCTAACAGCCCCAATCAACACTGTATCTCCACTCTAGAAAAATTGTGAAAGTATATTGAACATTAATTAATACTATTTAGGAAAAAGAAATGCAACACAATAAATTATAGCCTCGAAATTTACATTATTCCTATTTACATTAAGAAATCTGCATTTGTTTAAAAAAAAGATACAAAAAATAGTCCTAGCTCTGAAAAAAATGGATATATAAAATAAAAAATTCTGGACTTTTTTATTTTTCAAAGAGATTAAATCATTGTAGAAAAACAAACACTCCAAAAATAAGTCTAGTTTAAACTACTATCCTAAAGAATAACAGCATAAATTATAATAAATATGAAAAAAAATCTGTTCTCTATGTTCATAGGAAGACCAGCCACTCAGAGTAGTAACATCCTTACAATCAGACAAGAATGTTGACTGTCTCCTTTAGATGTTTCAAAGCTGACAGAAGATCTTCAAAAATTTTAAATAATTTTATGCCTTTTTTATGGTACAGATTTGTCTGCTATCTTGTTTACATACACTATGCTGTTATAAAGAAGAAAAGCAAAAGGCTGATTTTATTACAAATTGATCAAAAGAAAGAATATTTTGGTGTGCTAAATGGAGTAGTATATTCATAAAAGAGAGTTACAGTTGTGCCTAAGGCTTCCAATTTTGACACAATTAAGCATATCCCAGAATTTCAGAATAGAAAATCCTGAAATTATCTCATACTCCTTTTATGATGACACAAGGAAAATAAATAAAAGTATAGCACAATCACAGGTGTGGAACTCAGAGACCTCAGAAGTAGTAAATCCCTCATCTATCAGTCATTACATACTTGGCTGCAAACCAAGAAATTTTCTTTATCAAAATCTACTCTAGCATCTGAAACTAAGAGGACTCATTGTTTGGCTTATTTTTTGTAATACAGTCAGCTGTACTGAGAGCTGGAATTTATCCTTCCTAAAGGCACAGAAATGCTGACCATTGTAGAACACTGTGGCAGAACAGGTAGGGAAGTTGCAATGTATTTTTTAAATATTTAAAATTTTGCTTTGATATGTGCCTGAGATCAAATTTGTTGTCACATGCAACACTGGAGCTCAGTACACAGCCATCTAAGAAATGCACTGACACTAGAAATATCGGAAATTCATCCAAATATTCTTTTAAATTTGCGGTATTAGGAAGTTTTCCTCTAATCTCTGCAACCTCAAGCAATCCAGTTTAGGGATTAGCAATGCAGCCTCCAAAACATACCACTGCTCTGAACTAAATCACTGACCTTGACAGAGGCATCTAAGTTTAGGTATTTAACCACCTATAGGCCCAAGGCTGAGCAATTCACTTACAGGGCAGGCACACAGCACAGCTCAGGGACAGTGTTGCATTTACATGTCTTAACCCAGAGCTGAAGTCTTCCCCTAACACATGCAAATTTTCTAGTATAAAGTTTCATTGTAAAAGACAAAGGTACATGTTGAATTAAATACATTCTTTTTTTTTTATAAAATGCATTGGTTTGCAATTTTAACAGCACTACCATATCTATTAATACACAAAAAAACCACTCCAAACTTACAGGTAAATTCAGTATCAGGATTATGTTACAGATATAACAGATATTTGAAGGAAATTCTCAATTCAAGAATCTCAAAGAAAAAGAGTAGTTTATGCAGTTTACCTTCACACAGCAACATTTACCACGTAACATACTTGTAAAATAGCAATATGTAAAAATACCCCTAGGTGGCAGAAGAATTAGAAAGCCAGAAGAATCATGTATTTACAAATCTGCATACACTGGTATTGAAACATACATTACTGTGGCATATATACAAAGCAACAACTATTATGAAAATTTACTCACTCTATCAGGAATGTTCACATAAGTTCCGGCATCAAGAAGATCCTGCACAATTTCAGTATGTCCCTCCTTTGATGCAATCATCAGAGCTGTATTTCCATCTTTATCTGTCAAGTTTACATTGGGGTTCCTTTTCAGTATTTCTTTTACTGAGTCAGTATAGCCGCCCTTCACTGCTACAATAAGTGCAGTCATAGAATTCTTTAAACAAAACCAACAGATTTTACTGTACAGTGGATACAGCAATCATCATTATAGCAGCAGTTAAGTAACACAAGAACACTCACTGACATTACTCTCTTAACCATCCAAATATTACTTCAGTTTTGTGTTTTAAAGTGCACCTGCTATACTTTTAAAAAAAAAAAAAAATAAACTAAGTACAATAATAGCAGAGAACACTTCAAATGCAAACAGTAAAGTTCAGATCAGTTTATTCTGACTCCTGAATGTCATACACATGATAAAATACTTTTCTTGTAATTTGGAACATAGTATTATCAGAGCACCCAGGTCTACCAACAGCAGTTCACAAAGAGGTTTTATGAAGAACTTCAGAAATAATCACATGAATATCAGAAGTTTTCCCAATTTTCCACTTAACTTTTAACTGATGTGTTGTTTTTTTTTTTTTTACTTTGATAAGCAATTGAAATTTAATCTGTTTTATTTAAAGACAATATGCAGCTGAAAACTTCTGGAAAAATTTCAACTTCTGAAAAGGCCCAGTCATCATTATTATTTTCAAAGGACGTTTTTTGTGTGATTTACTTTTCAAATAGCACCGAGGAATAAGATACTTGACATATCAGGCTTGGATACAGACTGAATTTTGATGGTGTTAACCTTCAGAAAACAACTACCTGAATTCATTATGTTAATTAAAACTTACACTTAAAATACCAGGTGTGTCCACTGTCAATACAACTCCCTAGTTACATCATATTTTTATGAAAAGGCACAAAGAAGTTTCAGTAATTTGTACATGCAGTCTGCAAATAGCTGGAAAGTAATACACTCAAAGTAATACTAACATTTCATCTTGTTTCATGCATTTCTTAGTATTTCTATTATAAAATAAAACAGGCCACACAGATAACTGTACCCATATCTTATCACTGGAACATGAACAGTTACTTACAGCTCCTTCTTGATCAACATCAGCTCCCATCTGCAGCAGATATTTCACACACTCCAAATGACCCTTCCTTGCTGCCCAAACCAGTGGGGTGGTTCCATACTGAAAAAAAAAAACATTTCCAACATTTTATCATATTGCTTTCTGAAGTCAGTATCCCCTAAAATGGAGTATTTATCGCTTCAGTTTTTACAAAAATATAATTTGGCCTTGTGAATTAACACAAACATTTGAAACCTCACTTCAACTTTTCTTTTGTAGACAATAGCTGTAAGAATTATTTTTCTATACAACCTAGGATAGCAAGGTTTCCAATAGCTCAGAAAATAGAAATATGCTCCACTGAAATTAATGTTCACAACCATCTTCAGCATACTGTGGAAAAACCTCCTCCATGCATAACAGCTAATTCTAATTTCATAGGGCAAAATATAACAGCAAATGTTCTTCCAAACAAAAACTCATATATTTCCTTTTACAAGAAATCTATCAAGCATTACAGAAATAAAATGTTATTTAGGTATAACTTACTTTGTCAGAGCAGTTCACTTTAGCTCCATGTTGCAGTAAGAGATGTACTATATCTGAGTGGCCTCGTCCTGCTGCCCAAATAATTGGATAAACACTGTATTGCTTAGAATTAAAAAAAAAAATTATAGTTTTATTTATTTTAATTATTTTCATGAAAAAACAATGCTCCAAGAGAAGTCAAGCCCATAGAAGAATGAATATACAGAAATAAATCTAACTACATATCAGTAATTGTTACCCAGTACATTGTCTACATGATACCTAGGCAAGTGTCCCATTTTGAATCAGTTTTGGCTTATAACTCCTTAAACAAGGTTTATAAATTCACATCCTCATCTTAATATGAACATTTGTAAGGTACGAGGGAAGCAACAGAGAGCTATGCGATATCCCCAGGTAATCAGAACTGCAGAGGAGTCATGCCATGCAAAACAGAGGAAATCAACCATCAGAAAGGTTGTCCTGGCCACTGGCACCCTTCTTTTATTGTTCATTGTTGTTTCAAACACCAGAGAACTGACAGTATAAATAAATTGTTCAGTCAAACTTCAGCATGCCTATGGTTTTACAGAAAATGCTTATAAAATGAGCTAAATCTAAAAATATAAGGGTATTTTAATTCTCTAACATGTATCGTACATATTTATATAATCTAAACCTACTTGGTAACTATTCTGAAACAATTAAAGCAAATTATGGTTTCTAAATTGCACATATTAGCTACCCCAGTAACTTCTAGAGAGGCAGAAAAATGACAGTTGTTATACAAGTAACATTAGATACACTACTTTTCTATTATTTCCTCTCCTGATAATTTGAATCATATTACGAGCTACACACTCATTTGCTTCAATTAATAAAATTCAGAATTAATAAAAAACTCAGGGGCTATCACACAGATTATTAAAGTAACTTTATATAGTACAGTGATTAAGGTCATATTGCAAAAAATGCAAAATGTTTAATCAAGATAGTAAAATGAACGTACAATTCAGGACTTCAAACATTTGGGAAGAGGGGGCATTTAAGACTAAAACTTACCATTCCTGTGATGTTTGGATTTGCTCCTTTCTCAAGCAGCAATTTAGCTACTTCAGTACGGCCTTTGTACGAAGCCCACATCAGGGCAGTCCATCCTCCCTGGCAAGCACAATTCAAAGTAATGTAAATACTGAAAAGTACTCTTTAGAAATCTAACCAGTGACTTTTATTTCATTTTGTATTTGTCCTAAGACTGTTTTGGAAATCCAAAACATAGTAAGAATTGACTACATGATATTGTAATCCTCCTATTTATGTAAAATAAATAATAAGAACATGTATGAAAGTACTAATTCCCTACTGTATGCAAAACTTGGGAAAACATCATGTTTTACATGTTGCTTAACACTGAATTCAGATCTCAAATGCATTAAAATCCCATCACTGGATTAAAAAACAAAAAAAAACCCCACCATATGTAAAACCAAAAAATCCGAATCAATTAACATGCAAAGTTTACTTTTGAATTCTGTAACAGGCAGTAATAAGAGCAGTTCATTTCTAATTGCATTGATGGGTTCACTTACATTTGTAAACTGGGAGACAACGACCTTTCACTGCCTAAGGCATTTTAAAATAACAGTATGCCTCTGATAACTACAACTATACTTTTTATTTATTTCTCTATAATAAACTTTTAGGGAGGTAAAAGACCCCTGACTGACACAGGCCTAGAAATCAAGCACTGGTCATGTGAATGTGCTTAACATTAAATGAAAAAGCTGGATTAGTCAAGATGCCTCAGCCTTCAGACAGAGTGGGACTTCCATTAAAGGAAGCACTTGAACTCTCCTCGAGTGGCTTTCCACACTCTAACTTAAGCAGAACAATATTAGTCCTTGCAGGAGCCTAATTCCAGTTTCGGTCAATGGAGACAATCTCTAGCTTTTCAGAGGCATCCAACTTTAGAATAATGTAAGCAGCTTTTATAACTCTTTAGGTAGACTGGACTGTAGTGCCCACTTTCCAACAAAAAAAGCTGGCAAGATGAATGAAAACAAGCATCAGGATACTGAAAACAAGGACTGCTGTATGAGCAATCATGGCTGTCC
Organism: Xenops minutus; assembly: GCA_035221455.1. Lineage (NCBI taxonomy): Eukaryota > Metazoa > Chordata > Aves > Passeriformes > Furnariidae > Xenops > Xenops minutus. Next base: position 100,754,177 of record JAWWEE010000105.1, read on the forward strand.
AGAGAAAAAGTAAATATGGACAGGTATCTTCTGGGAAAGATAACATTTGTTTTCCCAGAATGCTTAAAAAACAAAAAAGCCATTACCACCAAAAAACCAAACAACAAAACCCAACAAAAAACCACAAACCAATTCTCCTCCTGCAAAAAACTTACCCACACAAAAGACACCCACAAATCAAAGTGTTCTTCAGTTTAGCTTTTTTCCCCAAGCAAATTAAGGGAAAAAAAGTAGCCCTAGAAAACCAGTTGCCTTTACTAACACTAAAGCAACTATTTTACAGTTGTAAAAAACAATATTTAACTATATATTCTTTTCTATTTCAGCAGCATATAATTTCAGAAGGAAAAATCATTCCTTTGTTTTACAGAACTGAAAATTTCCAACTCCCAAAACTGTTCTTCTTACTAAAAACTCTTTTATTTTTACCATAGGACAACACGTACCAAATCCCGATGCTCCAAGCTGACATTATAATTGAGTAGCTCTGCTACGATAGCGGCATGTCCTTCTTTAGCTGCTGAAATAAGAGCTGTCCAGTTATCCTAGAGAAAAATAAAAACCATTTTAAAGCAATATTCAATATTTCAATACAATTAACCTTGTTCTTCAAATGTTTAACCCAGAAAAAGAACTACCTAAGACCTTAAAATAGCTGCTCTTTAAAAAAAGTACTAATTAACTCACAATGTTCCAGTTACACACATGGAAATACAGAACAACTACTCCAAATCTCTCTCCCAGTTATCTGCTCTCCTACACAATATCCATCCCTTTCCACTCCTCAGTTCACTGCAGGTTTTCTTCATCATTTTATAGGGGAAGCAATATCTACAAAAGATTAGAGAACAAGGTCAAGACCTTGGAAACTGCTCAGAGGGGCCGAGATGGTAACCAAGACCACATACAGTGGGTGACAGCACCCAAGGCATTAAAGTGAAGGGGAATCTGGACCACAGCATTTTAGATTTATGATCACTTCAGGAGATGCATTTCTTCTTGCATTACACTTATCTTCCCCCTACTGCTCCAGCCATATCCAGGCGTGGACTACTGCTTTATATGCCATACACTCACAATTATAGCAACAGTTTATAAGGTAGCTGTTCTTCCTAGAAGTATAGAAACTGTGACATTTATAGAACCTGTAATAAAATGCCTCAAAAAATAAAGACTGGTTTTTTTGGTTGATTTTTGTTTCTTTTTTTTTTTTTTTTAAGTGACAGATTTCATACCAGACCTTTCCTGGATGGTCACACTGCTAGAATTAAACTAAGTGCATGAAAAACCCTCACAAACAATACTCTTTTCATATTTATCACTTTTCATTGGAATATAGAGACCTTTCAAACCTTTTTAACATCTTTGTCATATTCACCCTTTTGGAGCATCTTTCATGTAGAGTTGACCTCTTTCTCAAAGGCACGAAGACAATTCATAAAATTGAAACCCTTCTCTGCCACTGTTCTGGCTTTTACCTGAAATAATCCTTTAACCTAATTTCTTCCTCATGTTTACTGAAAAAAACTCAAACCAAAACCAGGAAAAAAAATCCAAACGAAAAAAAAACAAAAACCCAAACCCACTGACATACCTCAGCATCACTGAAATGAGCAAAATCACTTGAACCTCATCTTTGATGCTGTATTTCTCTATTCTGCCTGAACTACTATACTACTAAATTCCCAGAAGAAACAGCAGCATCATTCACCACAGATCCTCAGACATTTAAAACACCTTGAATATCCCTACTCTTTACGAGGACCCAGAGGAATAAAAAAGCCAAGTAATTTTGGATAAAATTTCTCTACATGTCATCATTTTCCACCTATTGTTTTTCCTCCTGCCCTCAACATTAACCTAAATTCCTTTTCTTTGCCTGTCTCTCAAAATTTCTTGTTCATTCACTGTTACATTCCACCACGTAAAGCACTAATACTTACTGCATCTTCCAAGTTGCAATTAGCTCCCTTCTTGAGAAGCTCCTGGACAATTTCTAAATTGCCTTGCTCAGCAGCCAACATGAGTGGAGTCTGGCCATTCTGAAATCAAAATGACAGAAAAGGCGATGCATTGGGAAGTAATGCAAGTGACACATATGCACACACACACTAAAAACCCAGAAACTACAGAGGAACATTGTTTCCAGTTTTTAATTGATGGTGAGAAGTGGTAAGGACTGGTTTTCAAACCAGGCAGTAACGCACAATAAAAATGGATAGCATAGTATCAAACCCTGTCCCATAGGCAACTTAAAAAAATAAACCACAAAAACCCTACCTCCCCCCCAAAAAAACAACAAAAAAAGACACAAACAAAACCAACCCCCCCCACATATTTCAGATATTAAAAATGGCTACCAAAAGTTACATTATTGAACATCTGCCTTTTTGAATGATTTGCTCACCGAAGACATCTCTAATGCAGCCTGTTACATATTTACAACTTGAAGTAACTCAGTAACATTGTTAAGAAATTAATAAATAAATCCACTATAGGAACCACCATTAAAACATGCACACTGATTCCGAGGGACAGTTGCTGAAGCCTTGGAAAAAGGAGCCAAGTTATATATCCCACTTCTGTCTGACACTACAAAAATACAGACATCATTCCTGTCCTGTGCAAGCCCAGTTCTTAACAGTCAGCTTCATGGCAGGGAAGATGAAAGAGAGAAAATCCTGTTTATTTGCCTTCAGAGGCGTTTTAAAAGACAGTTACAATCTGTCATCTTTCCATCAGACTACTTCTGTGTCAGCAAACTTCTGAGGTACTTTTCATCATGCAGAGCAGTTGTAAAACTTGCTAAATTTTACAGTAAATATGTTAATGTCAACGATTTTAACAAATGAAGTTAATTTTTCCTTGCCTCTCTTATGTTTTTTCTCTCTACCATACAGAAAAATCATATTATCTAGTCTTTAAATAATGTAAAAGCTTTATGTTAGGAGTTATATACCAGCAATTTTCCTGAAGAGAATAAAAATCAATGCAGAATCAGAATATAGCAATATCACTAATCTTCATTATTTAAACAGTTAACAGTACAATTCATAAAGATATTTGATGACTCTTTCTACTCTTTACACACATACAAAAGCACAGAAATACATGGCATCTAAGGCACTGTTTATGACATATCTAGCAAGGCTTTAGACACTGTCTCCCACAACATCCACTAAGAGTAATGAAACACAGATAAATGGACAGCAAGGTGAACTGAAACTGGCTGAACTGCTGGGCTCCAAGCATTGGGATCAGTGGCACAAAGTCCAGCCACTGGAGGCCAGTCACTAGTGTAGGGGATCAATATTGGGATCCTGTTTAACCCCTTTGTTAAGGACCTGGGCAATGGGACAGAGTGCACTTTCACAGCCTATACAAAGTTGGGAGTAGTGGCTGATGCACTCTGATTGTCTTCCAAGGGCAGATAAAACAAAAGGATAATACAAACTGAACAAAAGTATGTCTGGGCAAGAGAAGGCTGGGGATGGGAAAATTATTCTCTTCTCTAAGAAGCGTCACACAACTGCAGACTGGCCTTGGTTTTCTCAGACAGATGTAAAACTTTTCTGTAGGAGTAGAGAAAACATCCTTCCCTTTTTCTTAGAAGACCCTCAAAAAAAGTATAATGTTTTAGCATCCATCATGAAGATTTTACCAACAAAAGATAATTACCACATCTGTGACATCTAGATTGATTCCCAAAAGTTGCCCAAGAGTCTAGACAGTCTACAACAACTAAATGCCCATATTTCTCATAAGCACATCAACTACTATCTATTTGTACATTAGAGCTCAGTCTAAGTATTGGAATAACCAAATTATAAAGGAGCACACCTGTGTCTTTTTTAGGGAAATCAATTAGTGGCGTTACCTTACAGATTACTGCTCCCTCACAGTTTGTGAGAAAACAGAAGATTCAGAATTGAACATGCAGACAGTACTTCAGTATCAAGAGCAGAAAGAAAGGCACATCAAAGAAAAGTGGAGACTAATAGGATCAAAGTGTATCACACCAGGCAGGCATCTATCATTAGCTGTTAAGTAATCCATGTACATGGCATGAGAGGGAAGAAATCATACAAGGGAGAAGGATGTGCAGGGAAAAGGCAGAGAGACTGAGACTTGCTCCACTTAACTGAAACTGCTGGTGTTAATGCAAAAAAACCATCCATGCACAAACTGATTGGGACATCCTAGTTTTTCTGGCCACAGTCAAAATACAAAGGGTTGGCAACAATGTGGGTGATCCTACCATTGGACAAGTCACTGCAGCCTGGGTGGTCCTGGCACTAGCAAACCTTGGCTCACCAGGCCTCTTTTTGAACCTCCAGTGGCACTCTTGTTTTGGTATTTTCTTTTTACCCAGGAAGAAAAGATGTCTTGGCAGATTCAAAACTGGAACTTCACTCAGAGCCACTGAATTCCAAGGGAGAGCCAGGGCTTAAACAAAACCCCTGTCATTGATACATATGAGCAGCCTCCTCCAACGGGTTTAAAACTGATGCAAACCACACACACCTGTCTGCAGAAATTACCTTCTCAAATGCAACATATCAGAAGACTGAAAACATTAGGTATGAGGGAAATCATCTCTGCAAAAAAGGCAGTTATTGAAACCCAGGATACATTTAGTGTCAACGAAAAGAGAAAAAAAATTTAGAAAATAAGGTGAAGGCAGTGACACTTGATAAAATCAACACAATCTGCCCGATTTCCACCATGTTGTTGAAAAAAATTACCAGCAGAGGGAACAGACTACTCCCCTTCTCAGATATGCTGCACGCCAGGTGGTGAGGTTCATGGGTATGCTCTGAAACTTAAAAATTCTCCCATCTCAAATACCTCAACATATGTGCATCCATAGCATGAAATAGATGTGCCAATTATGAAAGAAAATTGCCTTAATTGAAACCAGATCTAATAAGGACAGTAAGGCTAAATTCTGTACATTGTTTTCACATTGGCATGATGCTTCTGGGGTTTGAGTAATATATGCTATTTGACTTATTTAAAAAAAATATTCTTTCCATCTTACTCAGATTTAAAAGAATAATGCAACAGAGCACGCATTTTACAAGACTTACTTATAAAAAAAAATTAAAAAAACTGGAAAGCCAGTCCTCTGTACACTACTAGGTGAGTAAAAAAAAATGCCTGGCCTGTCAGACCCAATGGGTAATGGCCAACTGAACCCAGTAACTGGGGCCCTATTGAGAGGGCTTGATTCAGGGCTAACATTGTAGCATCTTTTTCAACTGCCAGCACCATGAAACAGAAAACAAGTTTAGGGACTGTCCCAAGCTATGGAGAACAGCTGATATGCCAGAAGGTGGGGATGCTGCTCAGAGGAATTTCAATGAGCTGGAAAAATGGGCTGATGACCTCCTTGCAGTGCAACAACGGCAAATTCAGAGACTGGAACAGACTGACCCCATGGAACAGCACTGGCTGGGGACTGCATGCCTGGGGAAGCTGCACTGCAGAACCAGGCACAAGGTCCCGATGGACAAGAGGGCCATGAATCCGCTGTGCACCCCGGCAGCAACACAGACAAATCAAACACTGGGCTGCATTACCAAGAGCACAGCTAGCCCTCCACTCAACACCAGTGAGGCTGAGTCCAGAACACAGTGCTCTCTCCCAACAGAGAGAATCCCAGCAACAAAGTGATCAACAAACTGCCGAGTCCAGCAATGGGGCCACTCAGTTATGAGACTGAAGCACAAGACGTGCAAGTGGGAACCAAGAGCTGGATGTTGTCTGGAAAACAGAAGAGTAAGGGGACATCAACATCAGTCTTACATTAGCTAGACAGTAAGGGGAATCTTTGAAAACAGAGGCAGATCCTCCTCAGAGACACACAACAAGGAGAAATGACGTAACAGTCACAAGATGCAGCAAAGGATATTCAATGGAATTATTATTATTAAGGAAAATGTTTTTAAACAGAGCAGTTAGGCACTGGAGCTGCAAGATCTCCATCCATTTGGAAACTTTCAAATTTTGCCTTTAAAGTCCTTGAGGAACCCAACCCAATGTAACAACGAACTTAGTCCTGCAATTAAGAGACTGAGTCCAAGGACCTCCAAGGATCACTTTTATCCTGAATTTTTCTATGAATCCAATTCTCTGAATATATTACATAAGTCAACTATGCTCTAGTTCTACAATACCATTTAGGAAATTGGAACTAGAATAAAATTAAATATAATAATACAAGCTACACATCCAGACGAAAGTACAGATGCTTATAAACCAGAAATTCTACTACTGAGGATGAAATACACAGAAGACTTAAGAGCACATCAAGATAACAGATTCTGAATAATCCACATATAAACTGCCTACTGTGTATCAAGACTTCCTCTGTACTCCTGGTAAAGTAATTTAATTTTTCTGGTTACCTCTAGACTTACTTTTTGGGTACACATTTTTTCACCTAGATGAGCACCTGTTCAGAGTAAGTTGCAATATATGCTCCCATTTGGATTGTATAACAAAGTATCTCCTGCCTGAACATCAGAACGCCGGGGAAGGTTTAGCATGATCCCAAGTTTCACCCCAAAACAAACAGGGCAAGAACACACATGCAGATGGATCTGTGGACTAATTCCTAGCTGCAAAAATACAGGTATAAACTCAATTCACAAAGTAAGGAAGGAATAGAATTTTTCACTCTGAAAACAAATAAAATAAAAGATGCTGAGGTGCTGAGAGACACTGAACACATAGTGTCCAGGCTGTGTAAAGGTAAGCAATCACTTGAAATAAAACTGAAATTTGAATATTAAATAACCAGTGTCATCTCACTGATTATTCATTCTGTAACTAATAAGCTGTAATATGAAACTGACCTTCTGAAAAGCATCTTACCTCATTTCTCTCATCGACATCCCTGCATTTCTCAAGAAGTGCTTTCAGAGCAGGAACATTTCCTTCTTCTACGTAGGTCAACAGACTCTGACTCACCAGACTTGCCATCTTTGCAGGGTATTTAAAATTCTTCTATGTAACAAAGCTTATCTGTATTTCAGGAAAGAAAAAAAAAAACAGCAAAGCATAAATAAGGGCTCTGACATTTGACATGAGAAATCATAAACTGTAAATGCCAATAAGTTGTTGGCTGGGTACAAACACCTGCCATTTTCCTCCACAAAATGCTGTGGAAACACGTGCATTAAAATGCACTGTACTTCCATGAAAAGTCTTAATCTTTCTAGTTCTTAGAAAATTACAGAAATTAACTTCACAGAATCACAGAATATGCAGAGGTGGAAGGGACCCACAAGGATCATTGAGTCCAACTCAGCCCTGCCCAGAACCATCCCCAAGATCACACCATGTGCCCAAGAGTGTTGTCCAAATGCTTCTTGAACTCTGTCAGGCTTGGTGCTGTGATCACTTCCCTGGGGAGCCTGTTCCAGTGCCCAACCACCCTCTGGGTGAAGAACCTTCTAATATCCAACCTAAACCTTCCCTGATACAACTTTTACGTATTGTCTGAGTAAATATTTTGAACAGAATGCACAGTAGTCTTCCATTTGCATAAATGTTTCTGTATTATATAGGATTATACAGCATTATAGGAATACCTGTATATGTTACATACTTTATACATACTACTTGTTTACAATATAGCCCTTATCCTTTACATATATAAGCAGAATATTAAGACTAATCAGCATTATGCAATACAGTGATTCTATCTAAATTGTAGCCATATGGAACTCTGAGAAACACCATTTACTAAATCAGTAATCATCACCTTTGTCCAGACATGCCTGCATGTGATGGCATGTTGTTAACTTGCTAGTCAAACTTAACATGGCTTCTGTTGACTGATTATGTTTTTAACCTTTAATATGCAAGACAGGAAAGGTTTTTCTTGGTTAAGGGAGACCATTTAGAACTATTTCAGACTTTCTAAAAAGCTGTGTGCTAGCAAGTTCAGAGCACCAGAGTTCAGAATTACCATGCCAGATTTATTCACGTACGGCTACAGAAGCTGAATCACGCAACTCACCTAAATTAAATTCACTGGATGCAGAAGAGGCTGTGGGGCTAAACACAAGACTCCACCACTCCCCCACAGCATTCTCCTCACCAGTGACTGACAGGATCACTCTCTCTGGCTTTTCCTTCTATGGTAACAGTGTAACAGCAGAGGAAAAACTCCACTTGAGGGTTGGCTAAAGCCTAGTGCTTCGGCTATTCTCTACCAGGCAGAAGCCAAAGACTAGCAGCTTTCCCAGGCAAATGTTCTTTTATTCTCATATCAAAGCAGAGAATGAATTTTTCTGCATTTCCAACTGAAGTGAAACAAAAAGAGATGTAAGGTAGCGAGCAAGAGCTTCACCATGCTTAGCACAGAGAAGTAAATTCAGATTTAGAGACTTAAATCAAATAATCTAGCTCCACTTTAAATAGCTTACATAGTCTGTAACAGTATCATACCATCTTTTCTCCTTTATCAAGAAGGTCTGTATAGTGAAACACAGTGTCGTCAGGATATGTTAGATCCAACCTGAACTCACCTACAGCACTGCAGTCACCACATGACCCACATACAGAAATGCCTTGTTCATAAAAGTCCCAGTTAACACCTCAGTTAAGATGACAGCAGCTCTGGGTACGTGTAAATGAAATTCAGGCACAGATGAATGTCTAGTGACAAAAGAAACTACAAACTACAGGAAACTATAATTCAGACATTATTTAAAACTCACACCTAAAACCAGTTAAAAAAAAAAAAAAAAATCAAAATCTAAATCTAGATGTAAAGACCAGGAGCAGTTTTACTAGGCACTGCCCAAACAGCCAGTCTCTCCTGCAAGAAAGCTATAAATAAACTAAGAACACAGAAGATCTGTCACATTTGCCACACAGTTAAATTACCATCAAAGGGGGGTGAGCGGAACAACAGTGGTTTCATACATATACTTGTCTTCATTTTTTTCAGCAGGAGGAAAAGCCAATTGAGAGGTTGCAAACTTAAAACAAACAAAAAAACCCCACTAAAGCACACAAAAAAATGAAAGCTTTGAAAAGAAACAGTGGTTTTACTGACTCAGTGTGGGCACACTGGCTCCTGCTGCCATTTTGGACACAAAAATACCAGTAAAGTTAGCATCTTGCCTGGCATCCAGCTGCCATCCAGAACAGCCCGCCTCCCTTGTGGCCTGCAGCAGCATCTTACAGCCCTACGCGTGTGTCTTGGGTATTCTCAAGCACCTAAAATTACATTAGATATGCACATGCACCTGTATTCCCCCATCATTTTTTACATATGACAACAGAAATTCATGCAAAGTGACTTGCCACTAGCTCCACTGCCACCACAGCCATTTTCTCATTTTCCTGTGCAGTGTCCCAGCCTCTTTCCTGTAGCTGTAACTTAAATTCCCATGCTCTTTTCCATACCAAATACTAAACTAAAAACTATATTAAAAAACATCCAAAAAACACGTCTACAAATATCTCACCAACTGAATTATACTATGCAGTTGCTATCAAAATCTCACCAACTAATTCTTAGCTAGTGTGAAAAGGAAAAAAAGTATTCAGTGTTGTTTTTTCCTCAAAGTAAGTTTCTCCCCTTGATGTTCCCTTTGGACATATTTCCAAAAGGCAGAGGCAGCCCTGCTGCACTGTAGATAAGCATCCTTCTCTAGAAATCCCAGTCATCAACAGTGCAGTTTCTGCCTTAATGCAGAGCTGAATCCATAGAGGCAATTTAAACCTTTGACTAATAGCAAAACACCTGATGTCAAGAAACACATCTAGAAATGTGTTTACAAGCTCCAGGTAAATCTTACTTTTATAAAAGATTTGTAGGCATAAACCACTTCTTAGAATATTCTTCCTTGTCCCCTATGCTTCACTTGTCACATAACTTCCCCTTCTTAGAATTTATAAGTCCATTTTATAAAACCAAGAATCACAAAATCAAGTATTATGATTATGAATTTTATATCCTTATGCTATTTTTTGCCCCTTTTCAGGCAAGCTTCTTAAAGCATCCTGAAGACTACCATCACCAGAGAGCTTTAGGGAAGCACTGTTTAGGGACAACAACAACAACCACCCAAATAAAAAAATCTCTACTGCTCCAGAAACAAAGGGAAGCGAAAAAAGGGTGGTGTTAAGATTTTTGGAAATGTTGCTCTATTTCTTCCCCCCAAGAACAAGGAATATCCCTGAAATTAGGCTGGTCTGTTCCTCATACTTTCCCTCATGACAGTAAATTGAGTACAACAGTCCACCTTTTTATTAAATAAAATTTATGTCACTTTGTTATGAAAATTAAGTACTGCACTCAAAGTTCATATGTGTGCTTATCACTAAGGTGTGATTTCTTCCACTGCTTCAGATTTTTTTGAAATTATCATAAAGACTTGGAAACAAGACCATGAGGTACAGTCTTTAGCTAGAGAAGTAACTCTATTGTGGCCCTTCCATGGAAAAAGCTCCTGAAATATATATTCATATAGTTTCCAAACAACCATAGAACAAAAAAAAAAAAACCTCATTGGCTTATCCTTGACCAAATAAAGGATGAGAACTTAATCCCTGCCAAATTTTGTAAATACAGTGCAAAACCAGTATTCAAGACCATCCTATATATAAACATTCCTTAATTGCTCAGTTAACACATTTAGATTGGTTTTTGACACAGGAAGTATTTGCATAATCTATACCAAAAACTTCACTTAAAACCAGGAGCTCATTTGGAAACCAATCCCCCTTCCAACAGGAATTAATGTTATTTTTCTCTCCCACCAAAGCAAGGTAATTCTCAGCCCACACACCAGCTTTCCATTCACAATGGAAAGTTCCAAGCTCGGAAATCTCACAATATCCTTGGGCAGCAAATCCTAGTATTTTATAAATCCTGGTATTTTATAAAACTAAGAACACACCAAGAACTGCAAAAAGATATAAAGCACAAATGGTCAGGCAAAGGCAATGTTTGCAGAGAGATTAACCTGTTTTCGTAAGGCTCTTGCATCCTGGGCTGAAGCACATGTACCTTAGCACTGTTTTGGAAAGACTGCAAAAATGTGTTGATTTACAAAAGTTTAGTTTCTCTCAACAGAACCAGTACTGACTGTAGAGATCCTGATAATTTAAATCTGTAGATTTGAATTTACATACTCCCAGAATCTTGTATCAGTACTACATAAAAAATATTATACACTAAATTTTCCAACTATCATAATTTTTTCCATAGCTCTTCCCTAAGTAATTTTTTTTAATTGTGTAAGCAGTGCTCTTCTATGAACAAATACCAAAATTGGTCAACAAATACTGGCATTACTGAAAAGACTTTCTTATTTTCTTTTGTTTTCAATAGGTAAAGAAAGTAATGACTTAAATAAGATTCATACTTTTCATCATACAATGAAAAAGATTGTCACCTTCTTTTTAATGCTTCCTTCTATTTCCAGACAAAAGCCACATTCCCAACATGCAACACTGTGGCAGATTTTCCAGCTAACTGTAAAAGGAAATAATTGCTGTGCTGCTGGAATCCAAGCACGTACAAATCAAATGCGTAAACACACAGTATTTCACCCTTTAAGAACTGGATATGACACCTTTACAAATGAGCTTTAAAAAATGTGAAACACGGAAGAATTGCACATATAAAATTTATTACAAAAGACTAACATAAGTTAGTTTTATATTCTCACACATTTTTATGCTTTATGATGGCATAAAGAAATGAAAAACATGCTGAGCCATCACCTTTACTCAGGCTGCAGAGAATTCTGCTAACACAAGCATTACCCATCCTTTATGACACCTTATTGTAATCCCTTCCTAAACAGACATACTTCCTAAACACTAAGAGATCACAAGTCAGGCACCACTTGAAGCAGCAAATAATTTAAAATATTTTTTTCCATGGAGACTGAGTCGACCAGGATTCTGTTTATAGAACAAATTTTCAGAATTGCTGAAATGAGTCTCTAAAAATATTAATTTCTGGTATTCAGAGTTGGAGAGAAATAACAAATCTAAGTTTCCCTAAGTAGTCTACACCCACACCTCTTCTTCAGAGTCTGAAGTTCCAGAATGACTAATGACCTTATGCTGCTTTTCAGTTTCTTTCTTATTTATCTGGAAACATCTACTTCTCTTAGCCACGTTCCTGTTATGCAGATGAGAAACATTTTAACAGATTATCTTCTTTTTTGTTACTTTATAGCAAAGAACAAAATAGTGTAACTCAAAAATACTAAAAGACACGAAAAGTGAACTAGTTAGAGACACAACCATTCTTATTTTGATAACCCAAAACCCACATAAGTAAAAAAAGTTCACACAAAAGGAGGTCTCTATGGTTGTAACCATTATTACTGTACACAGTAAGAAATACAGGAAATTGGAGATAAAGAAGCCCTTTTCTACCTTATGCACTCAAGGCAACAGCCATCTTCAAATATTGTAGTGATGGATTTATTTTTTTTCCATAAAACAATGGAGATGAGGGATTACACACAAAAGACTGGAAATATATAAATACATATTTAAAATAAACTGCTATTCTCAGATGATAGCAACTATCAGATATGCCCATGTTCTACCTTTGTTAAAAAATCAGTTAAAATAAAGTGTTTGCAAAGTATCTGATAACAGAATCTATACTTTATTAGAGAAACTAGTTCAAGACAAAAAATAAATATGGTCAATGAACATTAACATATTCTTAAGAACATCTGAATTTTAAAATTCAGCTCCTGTATTTGCAAAATACAAAGCACTTGGTCCTACAAATCATTACTTCATGTTTTAAATATACCAAATAAAAGAAAACTAACAGAAACAGGTACCAATATTAAGGTGTTTTTTTTTTTAAATTATACCAATCAACACAAATCAAAACTTCCATAAAACACAAAAGCACAAGAAAGCCTGCAGTGTCACCTTACACAGTCTCATATGGCCAACACATTTCTCTGCACCATAAAATCAAGGGTTTGTTAGCCACAGACACAAGTTATATGATAAAAACCTAACTTTCAGAATATTTCCTCTTAAGGAAAAAGTCAGTCATATGATGTAGATCTTTAAATTAATATGTGACATTTCATAAGCTGTGGTCACATAGGATTATAATATCCAAATATCTTAATAACAAATTTATTTTAAACAAAGTGTTGAAGAACAAAGAATAGATGCCTATCCAGTAGACAAAGAGGTAGGTTTTCTTACACTTTCTGATCTTAGAAAAAGACCTCCTTTTTTTCTTTCCATTTCTTTACTATTTGATGGGGGAAGGGGTGTCACATAATTAATTCCATGATTCAAACACTTTTCCAGGAAAAGACATATTACTCTTTCCCCATCGATCCTTTACCAAAAATTATAGGGAGAAAATCCTATTTGAACCAATTTTTAAGCATATACGAGAAGTGGCAAAGTCCTGTTACCTTTAAGAGATTTTGCTACTCCTTCAGTGATGTCCTGTGGCAGGAACTGAGGCACTGGACACAAACGAAAGCACAGAATCAGTCACAGAATCAATTAAGTTGGGAAAGACCTCCGAGATCAAGTCCAGCCTATGACTGTAAACCACCACATCAACTAGACCAGGCACTAAGTGCAAAATCCAGTCTTTCCTTAAACACCTCCAGGGACAATGACTTAACCACCTGCCTGGGCAGTGTCTAATCACACTTTCTGTGAAGGAATTCCTCCTAATGTCCAGCCTAAATCTTCCCCGGCACAGCTTGAGGCTTGTCGTCTGGGAGAAGAGGCCGATCCCCACCTGGCTACATGCTCCTTTCAGGTAATTGTGGAGAGTGACAAGGTCTCCCCTGAGCCTCCTTTTCTCCAGGCTGAACAACCCAAAGCTCCCTCGGCCGCTCCTCACAGGACTGTCTGTGCTCCAGACCCTTCAGCAGCTTCGCTGCCCTTCTCCAGACTCAGTCTCTGTGAGCGCCAGGAAGCACTGGGCGGCTGTGAGGGCGGCCAGCAGCGGCACGGGCTGCCCCGGGAGGCTGTGCGGGCTGTCCTGGGGACACACGGGAGCCGTCCGGGCACAGTCCGGGGGAGACACTCCCGCTGCCCCTGCCTGGGGACGGGGGGACCCGCCGAGGCCCTCCCGACCTCAGCCCTTCTGTCCTTCTCCGCCTCGGACATCACAAGCCGGAAACTTTCCCGACGGGTCGAACCCTCACCTACCTTGGCGAGCCAGCAGAAGGAGGGCAACACGGTACGGGAGGCTCCCCCACGGCCGGGGCGGGGCTGACCGCGACCCCGGGCCGATCCCCCGGCACCGACACGGCTCCGCACCCACCCCGGGCCGATCCCCCGGCACCGACACGGCTCCGCACCCACCCCGGGCCGATCCCCCGGCACCGACACGGCTCCG
>JAWWEE010000105.1:100768649-100823111 GCA_035221455.1 Xenops minutus
CTCAGGCGGCTGTCCCTGCCCTCAGGCTGTCCCGACCCTCAGGCTGCTGTCCCGGCCCCGCCCGGCCCTCAGGCTGCTGTCCCGGCCCTCAGGCTGTCCCGGCCCCGCCCGGCCCTCAGGCTGTCCCGGCCCTCAGGCTGTCCCGGCCCTCAGGCTGCTGTCCCGGCCCACCCCACCCCACCCCGCCTCGGCCGGCGCCCGGGCCGCTTTCTGGAAGAAAAGAAAGGGGGAAAAGGTTTGTGATGGATTGCAGCAGAAAGGTGGTGTTCGGGCCCAGAGCGAACAGGGGGAGATAAAAGGTGAATCTCGCCTCGCCTCGCTGCTGTCCGTACAAACCGGGGTCGTCACCCGCTGTGCAACAAGCCAACAATCACCTCGGATTATTTCTATTTATTTCTATGTATTTATTTCTTTCCGGGCGCAGAAGCCCGCGCGCCCGGTGGGAGCCCGCAGTTCAAGCACGGCCCGCCGGAGTTTGTGCGCCACTGTTGATAATGTTACTAATAATTTGGACATCAATAATGCTGCGGACACGGCATCGAGCGGGGGCGGGGGAGGTTGAGGTCGGGTGAATGAAAAGGCTTTTCACCCCGAGGGTGGCTGGGCACTGCACAGGCTGCCCGGGCAGTGGTCACAGCACCAAGGCTCGCAGAGCTCAAGAAGCATTCGGAAAACTCTGGGGAACATGGTGTGAGCTCTTGGGGTGTCCTGCACTGCACTGCGAACTGGACTCGATGATCCTGACGGGTTCCTTCCAACCCAGCATATCCTGTGATTTATACACAGGAGCTCACTGTCCGTCACCTCCCAAGTGCAGCCCCGCGGTTGTGGTTGGTTTGTAATTTCCATACAAGTTACACAACCCCAGCTAACTTCTACACCTGCTCAGGGGAAGGGTCTTCACCTGGGCAGGGGATCTTTTGACCTGTAGGAGTGATTTTTAGTACTATAATGAAGATAGTCCAACTAGAGGATACATAGACCTTGAGTCTTTTGCCAAGCAGGCAATATATACATAGACGTACATCAAAATCTTGATTTACTGCATCCTTAGAGCCTGTAAGCTCCAGGATTAAGGGACGCTAACTAACACCTGTTCTACTGACATACATCTTCATTTACTTCATCCTTAGAGCTTGTTGGATGTCCTTAACTAAGGGATGCTGGCTGCTATCTGTTCCACTGATTGTTTCCTTTCTTGCTGATTAGGCCTGGAACTATACAAAGTTCAAACATCAAAGTACACCCTGACTTAAGATAATTTTGACGTATTTCCCCTTTTGCAATAACACCACATACCTTGAGATCCACCAGCTTCTCCCAGATTCCTCCACGGACCAGGTGACCAAGCAGCTTCGTGGGTATTTTGAAAATTCCCCTCACAGCCCAGGCTGGGGTGCGTGTGGCTGCAGCCACCTGATGCCATTCCCAACATGTCCTACAGATCTTCCATCGATGCTTTCAGTCATGTCAAAATGCATCCAGAGACAATAAAATGTCACTTCCATCTTCAGCATAGTCCAAGTCCACAATAACAGATGCATCTAATTAATTTGACAACTGGATGAGAGATGATTTCTAATGATCACAGCAATAACAACTCCCCAGGAGATCATGTAACCTCAGACGGCAACAAACCCCATTTCTAGGGTTGCTGAGTCCCAAGGGTCAAAGCATTGATATAAATCTTTACAACACTGAGACATTCCATCTCTGTAAAGAGCTATGACTGTTTGCTTCTTAAAGAAACATCCAGCAGGGCTTCCTGCATAACCCAAATACTTATAAACCAGAAAGCATGCAGCAAGTGTTTTGCTCACTTTTTAAAGCATGAATTCTCCTATGACCTTAAGAAAGTCTTTCTACCCTCATAAAATATACAGCTTCTTTACATGCACAAAAGTTGTTAATAAAAACAAAAGTACAAGCAGTGAAATCCAAAAGCTAAATCCACCAGATCTAGCACTGAAACACTGGTGCAGCTGAAAAACTGGGAGAAATTAAGTACATAAAGCATATTTTTCTTCTTTACACTATAAGAATTGCATGCAGTGTGAACAAATGGAGGATTAATCCCTGCAGTTAATGCTGTGCTGAAAAGTGCTCATTGTGCTACCTGAACATATATGTTAGGGCCACTACCCAAGGAAGAGTGGCCCTGATGTTTCAAGCCTCCATATAAACTTAGATACGTAAGAGAAACACAGTCTGACAAGACTGCCCACCTTAGCCTCTTAAGATTTATAGATTTTGAAACATTTTTAAGATATTACTTTTTCAGAAATTATATGAAAATATATATATTAATGTCTCACTTCATGATCTCATCAGCCAAATCCTTATTCCTGCATCATAAAGTATTAGGCAGAAACAGTAGCTCCTTCCCTCCTGCACAAAAAGAAACTCTACAAACACCGGGAATGTGGAGGCAGAGAAAGCAGTTTTCTGTTTGGTTCTCTTTCATCCATTTGTGCTACAGATGGATCCAGCTCCTGACATCCTTGTGTTCTTCTACTTGTACCCTGTATTTAGAGGAACAATGCTTTTTCAGCAGTGATTAATTCGCACAGGCAGTGAAACATGATCCCACCTATGGTTTATTTAGTTTAGAAAGATAATGTGTAGCCCAGAGAGAGAAATAACTTTTACCCCTATATATGACCAGGCTAGGAAGAACTGTAAGATGTACTGCCAAACTCTGCTGAGGGTATAGGTCTCCAACTCTGATCTAGAAAGTAGGTTGAACACATCTCCTCCTGGAACTACTTCTGTATTCCATACTGAAACATCCTGCATATTATCAGGAATTTATTCAGATGGAATTAAGTTAATTATAGGCACAGGAAAATATCTGCTGGCTCCAGGATGTTCTCAATCATGATTCTTTCTGTGCATCATCTTAAAAGAACAGAGTTAAAAATTTCCATCACCAGCAATTCTTATCATCCTGAAGTAGTAGCAGAAAGCTGTGTTTTATCTGTTCAAATTAATTTTTCACTAAACGCAGTAATGTTAAGTTCGTGAAGACACTTCATACCCCTGACTGACTTAGCTGTGAATGTTTACTTGAGAAGGCAATTTCCATTGCAGTCTAACTTCTGGTTAAAATGAGACAAATCACCAGAGCTTCTAAAATTACATCTATAGTCCTTTGTGTTGAAATGGCAAGTATTTTTATCTTCCGTGATACAGCTTGCCTGTGAATTCTGAACACACAAGGCTTAAAAATACCATTGCTTCAGTAGGGCCTTTCAAGAGAACAACACACACCTTCCAGTATTCCTATAGGGTGGGGCCCCTTGCAGAGACAGATCTGTGTAAAGATGTCTTCTAAAAGTTACACTGGCTTTACAATGTTTGTAGTAAAGGAGAATTAATACCAGATCAAGGAAAGAGAGAGAATTATTTGGTATGAGACAGGAAGTGATGGAAAGAGTGCCTGTTTAATAGTGACATGTAATATCCCTTCATTTCTCTAACAATCTCAGTGCACATGGTAAAAACCTGCAGGTCAGAGTCTCAGCCAGCTTTAACATCCTGTCACCAGCCAAGAGAAGTGGCCTTAGTGGAGTCCTGGTAGTCAAGTTTCAAAAGGAAAAAAAAAGTGCATGTATGGTACCCATTTAGCTCTGCTTCTTTGGAACCATCAATTAAAGCAGTGGCTTCTTCAAAACACTGAATTTGATTTCTCAGTTCTGAGGTTTCCATTTCTCAAGCTAAAAATATACACCAGTTGTCATATTTAGAACTAGTGCTCATTGGGCAGCAATATGCTCTGAGATGGAGAGTTCAAAGTTGCTAAAGTACCTTTCCCAAGTAACAAGAGGCTAACCTTGAAATTCTGTTTATCAGCTCTACTGGAAAATAATTACATACATATATTTGTATATAAGCTCTAGAAAACAAATGAAATAAAAGCAATTTTGAAGCAAAACATTCCAAATAACAGTGTAAATGCATGCACTGTATGTTTAGCAATCTAAAAGGAGAAAGTGCATTAAAATGATTTTGTTCTTTAGTACTCATTAAAGACAGATACCAAAGAATTTAGAAAAAACAAGTTTGCTTTTTTTAAACTACAGTTTAATCAGATTTAAAGACACAAATTAGAAAAAAAACATTTATAGGCAAGTTAAAAACACCTTTAAAACATAACAGCATGCTGCTTCTTGCAGCACTGCTGAGACAAATTAGAAATAAGTAATTATTAAAATATCACAATCACAGTGTAACTAACAGTGGTATTTTAATTTTACCATACACCAACACTTAGTTTATGGATCTGTTGAAAAATAACACTTTTTAAAAAATATATATTTTGGAATAATAAAAATGAAATTCACTGACAACGTATTATAATCTGAACCAGGAAAGGCAAATTTAGGAATACTGTAGCTATCCACTTTTAGGGGTGTTCTCTCACCTTAACATATGGGTGGGTGGAGGCATAACTACTTCTTCATTGAGGTAAAACTATTCCCTTGAATGTGTAACCAAGGCAGGAAAGAACAAAGTTCCATATTTTAAATTCTTAAATTGAATAACTTATTACAACATCTTTGAATAATGCTATATTTACCCATCTTACACTATTTTTCATCCAATACATTTTGAATGTTCTCTTCTAACTGATCTAGAACACATCTGAGCTCTGGGATTTAAGAATAACTACCTAGTTACTATTGTAGCATTTTGACACCTTTGTCACAGTAAGACACATCAGCAGATTCTTCATAGAAATAGTCAACACCACTGGACAAAAGAAGGTACAAAGATGTAAAGAGAACTGATAAACACATAGAAAGGCAAAAGATGCATAGGCAAATACTCCTTAACTTATCGTGACAATTGTTGCACCATTAATACGCAGTGTTGCACTATTCTGATTACCGATCTCTAGGCACCCTGTTTTTTGTTTCAGATTATACTGTCTCATTCTTGAAGCCTAATCTTACTAGAGCATGGACCACAGCTATCTATTCATATGACATATTGCAGTGAAACCTAAAGAAAGTTCAGTTTGGGGTATTTCTCCCTTAAGAGAATAAAAGGAAGGAAGAAGATTGTGCAGAGGTCTCTTTTGCTAGGAAGCTTGTTTGGAATAAGGTGCTGGATTGAGTCACTAGTAATACAAAAAATTTCCTCTGAAAGTGGCCCTATCAGTTCTCAGTCTGAAGTCAAATCTTCCATTCATAGCCTGCAGCAGAAAATCCTGTAAGAGTTGGTTTTGCAACAGAGTGAAAGAAGCCTTTTACTTGCCACAAAGTATAGCCAACAGATTCTATTTTCACTTTAGGAATCAGGAAGCTTAGTACTGAGATCAGAGCCGCACAGCCTTCAGATGTAATGTACACCCGGAGGGCTCAACACCAGCCTCATCCCAGTACTGATATAGCTTATTTTAAGTGCATTTATGCACACTATATGGACTCACAGTCAATCAAAAGTTTACACAATGTTTATATGGATATGTACATGGGTTTAGAGAATCTAAAACCATCTAAAACCAAAATGAAGTCTAAGTCACTGGAGACACAGCTAATGCACAGGCAATGAAGTGGCAAAAGTTGCTTTTGCACATTTGTATACCTAAACTGAGCAAAATTATGTTTTAAATATTTAATGCAATGAAAATTGATACAGTTGATGGCTAGATTTTGTAAAAAAACCTACAAAAAGCTCATCACAAAACAAGTTTTTAAATTTTGGTTTAATTTAGTTTTGTCCATAATAAGTAAGTGTTGCAATATTTGCAGTTGTCACCTTGCAGGATGACTTTGTGGACGCCTGGATTTCATGGTGCTTGCAAACTGTCTAGGTTAAGAAGCAAATACATCAAAAGTCCACACAGATGTAGTGTTGAGCAGCTGCAGATTAGGTCACAAGCAAGCAGAACCTCTGTCAAGCTGTGCACAGAAGGTAAGCTCCCCACAGGAATTGTGTGGCAAGCCCTTCTGGCCACAGACAGGACATGTTCTGACTAGAGACTCCTCCACTGCCAGCTTTTCCACCATGACTGTGAAGGTAAAGACCGACAGTGCAAACTAGGCAAGAGCCAGACAGATCTGGTAATCTAAACAGAGTAGGCTCGAGTCACTAGAGTATCTGCTTAGATACTTATTCAGAATAGCGTTTAATTAAATAACATTTAAATACTTGTTTAAGTACTTACTGCCAACTGATTTTTAAACAGGCAAATTTAAAAATACTCCCAAGTGCTGCTTAGAGTATTACTGGATCTAAATAAATACATAAGGGTTAATTAAGTAGTGAAATGCTGTGATGAATCAGCACAGAAACAATGTGCATTTTTTTATACAGAGTCTGCATCATATTTAAAATCCTTAATTTCTATTTGTTTTTCTAATACTGTTCACTTTTCAACACAGATTCCAATATTTCAAATTTTTCATTGAAAATGAAAAATTTTCAAGCTTGATTTCAGAAGTCAATGAGAATTACAAAGTAAAAGACTTAAGGATAAGGGAAATGAAAGCCTAAATTATTGTAACTTGTGCTTTTAAATTTCTTTATCATTCAAGGCCAACTTATAAAGTCGAACATATGAAAGTTTACATATAAGCAAGTGACATATTTGCAGGCAAACGTGAAGACACATTTGATCATGTATTTAAACAAATTGTCAACAACTTGTTTGCAAAGCTTCTGAGAGAAAAATCTAGATTCTCTTAAAATTACTTTTGATGTGAGGTGAGGATCTCAAACATCTCCTCTGCATCAGAGGACATTTTACCACTAACCAAATCAATGCCATCAAAAGAGGCAAAACAACCTAGTGTGCATCCTGTCATATAAGCCTAGCATTTATATTCATATTACTTATTTCCCTGGGGGAAACAGAAAAAGTTTCTTTAAGTGTAAAATTCTTCTAATAAATAATGTACTATTTTGGTAAAACTCATACCATATGTCAGTGTAGAGCAAGGAATATACAAAGGTCTCTTCATAGTCTTCTCACTAAAGTATGATTTGTTATCAAAAGCATATTGAAGTGTATGCTAGTATTTTTACATGTAATACATTTTCAAATGTTACCAATTATTGAAATCTTGTCTACGTGTCAACTCAAGGAATGGCCATGGAGGAATAAGTTTCCTGATTAAGGGCATATCTGTACTGCAAAGCTGACAAAGCCTTTCTGATTACAACAGTAGTGGGCACCACTGAAAGTATTATTTAAATATATAATATTTATTTCTTTCATTAATACGGACTCATAAAAGTTAAAAAAGGTTAAGCAAGCAAATAGTTACTATCAGGGTGACTACATTTACTACCTAACATTAACTCATTAAGTGCCTGAATGAACTGTTCACAATAGGCAAGTATCTGCAAAGCACCATAAAATTATAATGATACGTTGTATTTACTTTTTATAGTATGCTGATCTGCAATACAGAAAACACTTTAACCTTTTGGATATACATTAGCTAATAAGTGAAAATATATTTAAAACCATGTTTCCTTCATGCCAAAAACATATATAGGAAATTTAATTTCTACAATTTTTTTTCAGTGAGCAATAGTAAACCACTGCCATCCTTTCAAATTCAGTATTATCAAATGATGTGTGTAAAACCTAAATATTATCTGAAGCATCGAGGCTGGCTGCTCTTGACTTTTTGACTGAGTGGATAAAAAGGATCCAGTGTGATAGCAAGGCAGAAAATGAGTAAAGCAGCAGGAAAGCAAAACCAACGAAACCCCAGTTTGACTAAAATCAGAGTGCTGCCATTAAAACAAAACACCTCTTTCCATAGTCCCCAAGATAATTCATTTGCATGAAGAGCAGATTTTGGTTCAAAATACTTTTATACTCAGCAACTACATTTAAAAGGTAAATTCTAGGACACTACACTTAAATTCTGTGCAGAATTAATTACTTGTCATAATTTTCTTGCACTGCAATTATTTAATGGGTTCAAATCATGATGAAAAAAGTCATGTCCAATATTGAAACCTGTATCTTGCCAGCTGTGCCCAGTGAAAACTTGAATGTATTTTCTTAGTTGTTTTACCTTCTCAATATACAAAAGTTCTGAATGAAACTGTACCTGTGAATTCACTCACATTGAAGTACGAGTCTGCACTACCCCAAACTGCTTATTTTTTGGGAGTGTTTACAACTGTTTTCATATTTCATTAAGAAGAATTAATAAGCCTTCATTGCACACATGGGCACCCATGCCAAAACAAGAGTACCAGAGCATTAACAGAAAAACAGCACATTGGATATTGAACTGGCATCTAAAAGTGTTTGGATAGGTGTGGAGACTCCATCAACAAGATGAATTAAGTTCAACAGTAACAAATGCTGAAAGAATCAACCCTTATTTTACTTGCCCACCCAAAAATGTGCAATTCTAATTTGTTATCTTATGTAAATGTCCCTTCAAGTACAGAAAGCAAAAAAATGTCTTTCCTGATTCTGTATCTAATAAGGATGATCATACAAATAAGTGTTCCCTTATTATTAACAAGAAAAGCAAAATGTGGTTTCAAAGAGGCATATGGTAACCACAACCCCATATAAGGGGAAGTCAACTTGGGCAAAGATTTAGAAGTCAGATTATTTTATCTTAAAGATAATACAGCTGTCACTGAAACAATGAACATCCTTGCTCATCTAAACAGACTCATCCACTCTCATTTCTTCTTCAGTTCCCCCTTTCTAACTGTGTAGATTAATTAGTGTTAACCTATATATTTGGAAAAATATGTTTTCCTCCTCTTGGAGTTTTAGGCAAGGAGCCAAAGGCCTGACACAGAACTATGACAGCACAGAAACACCTCTGACCAAACTCAGGATCTAGCTCTTTAGAGAGTATGCCAGAAGTACTGTGACAATTTTTGGATGGTAGTATCTCCAAAGCTGAGGACCATCACTGCACTCCTGGTACTAACAATATTCATTTGACTGGTGCTAGATATTTGATGAAAAATTTAATGTTCCAAATATTATGACAAAATTTTTCTAACTCATTTGCTAGTTAGTAATCAACAAGCTGCATTATTTTTCTCTGGCAGTATTTTGTGTCTGGTTTAAAATTAAAAATAAACCCCATGTGGATAAACAGTTTGTGTTTACTTAAAAAAATAAGAAAATACAGAATATAAACAATTAAAATGTAGCCCTTTAACAGCAGTACTCTAGCAGTGACCATCATCACAATAAATGGTCTGGAATAGATATAACCACTGCATTGTTTCCTTGACACACTTCCGTAATTCAGTCAGTCAGATATTCTGAAGGATTTCTTTCTTTCATTATGTTACCCACAAATATGACATGAACTTTGCATCTAAAATTTAAAGAAAAAGCTTACCCTCAAATTCATACACTTCTTTGGATAAAGGGCCATCAATTATCAAGCATACAGAAATTGGTTATGATAGTCATTTCATGTTTGACTACCTACACGCTGGAGCTTCAAGGTAATTTTGTTATTTTATACTGAAAGCATCATCAACTAACTGATGCCTGAAAATTCAAAATAACTTTAAGTATTAAAAATGCCTTTTTGTAAAACAGTTCTATTCTAGAACAAGTATTTCTGGTATTTAAGGGCAAAACTGCACTTTCACTGATATCCCAGTGCTTTCACATTGTTTTCTGTGCCTCATGGCTGCTTTTCCCCCCCTCTAGCTGCAAAGCCCACTTGGCAGTGTTTAATTGGGTTTAGGTACTTTAAAGTAAACATACAATAGAGCTATTAAGCCCTGGAAAAGGTGAACCTTGAGGTGTTTTCAATCCATTCAGAAGGGCCATTTTAATCCTTTCAGAGTAATTATACTCTTTATCAAAGAAACCTAACTATAATTTGGCATCAGTGTTTACAGTTCTGTAATGTACTGTAATAGTTTGAGATACTTTAAGAAAACCCTCCAAATACTGAGATGCTTATTGCAATTCCCTTTTAAAGATTCACAAGTCTTCTAGTGACTTTGCATTTCCTAATTTTATCTTCGTTATAGCATGAAGTGTTATATATTTGAAATGCACTTTCCGCATAAAATCAAACTTCAAAATACCCACTTAGAAACAATATTTCAGTAAATAGAGGGTTTAAGGCAAGTCATTCATTTGGAAAAATTATTTTCCATTTGTTAACCCTAGATTGACACAATTTTTTTCCACCCCATCAGTGCCTTGGGATACACAACGTACATTCAGCAAAGGGCACACATATGACCCTATGGACATACGTTGCAAGTCCTGAGTGCCCATTGAAATAATGGTAATATCTTCATATAAGGCGTGACCCACAGGGACATGGCATGGGAGGGGTTAATTTGTTTTGTTTCCAGTCTTGCTATTGTATGTGATTTTCATAAGTAATGCATTCTTTTCTTACTAAACATCTTTGCAAACAAATACAAACCCCTTGAAAAGGTGTTAAAAATGGGTTTCTGAAAACATACAAAATATATTCATCATAGTATTTCCTCAATCACTGTTTTAATGTTTGATATCTGCAGGTTATTTCTTGTTTCTGACTGAAACTATTATTTGTTGTGGAATAACTGTTCTTTTGCAAAAGATTTTCTTCTTCTAGTGTTCTGGACCACATGGGCTGGACGGTTTCACGTTTTTTACTGCCTTTTTGAGTTCTTTTCAATGGAAATACCAACAACACCAGGATGCTGGCAATATGAAGACAGAAATAGCAGGAGCTAAAAAACAAATAGAAATAATAATTCAATAAAACTCTGATCACTCTTACAGGATACTTAAGCAATAAACTGTCAAAACCTACTTGCATGTTTTTTATGTAAGATAAGAAGACTTAATATTTCCTTTAAGTAAAATAAGGAGGAAATCAGAAATTAAGTCCTCCTTTACAGTATTTAGTGCTGTAACAAGATGTGAAGTGAACAGAAATTCGTTTTCAACCTTTTTTCACAAATTACTTTTGGGAAGGCAATATCTAGTCTTGTTAAAAAATAGATCAAGAACATATAGTAATCTCAAAGCTACCCTCTGGTTTTCTTTTTGGTTGGATTCTTTTACACTCCCCCAGGAAAAATAAGTCTACTATGACAGCAAAAATGAAAACACTCTACGGTTTTCCATACACAACACACACCATGTTCGAGCACTGGAACAGAAATACAGTTCACTCAGCTAACAAATCAATTTTCTAATGATCATTAAAATAGCTCCAGAAATCTTAGGCTACTCCTATTTCAAGTTAAAGAAAAGGAAACAGATAGAATGTGCTTACCTGTAAAAGGTGAAAGAAGGTTTTATAGAGAGCAGTACAAATGGCACAACTGTGTAACTTATTGCTATTTGAGTTGCCATCCACGTTACAATATCATAACATACTTTAACAGCAGGAGATTCAATGAAGTAGTGTCTGATATTGTTTCTTATCTGAAAAAGCAAGGTAATAGTAAGTTAGCTTAGGAATAAACTTTGAGAGCTCAGAGTTTGTTCCATTGACACAAAATTCATAGACTGAATTTAAATGCTACAGTTTGGTCAAATATCTTTCAACTATTCAAAATGCCCATCAACTTCAACAGGAATCTATTCAAATCCCCTTCACTTCATCCAGCACAGGAGTTTAAGCATTTATAAATTTAAGCAGAATTTAAGTAAATGAATCCTAAATTCAAATGCAACTTTGAACCAGTTCAAAGCTGCATTCTATTTTAACCAAGCCACTCTATAAATACAAAAGGTTGAAGTAAATGAAAGGCAGAATGCTTCTCATGAAAGCTTCTATATAGTATTAACACTTGTTAATAAGATATACTTTAGGGCAAGCAATATAAAACAGAATATACAAAATATCAGTTCTAATTACATATTTCTTAATAACAACTACTATCAAGTGAGACTGTTATAAATGACTCAATTTTCAATGCTGAGTATTTTTTGGTTTGTAAAATGCTGTTCAAACAGCAGAATGTCAAAGGCGTTTTAAAAGAACCCAAATCCAAAACCCACAAAAATTTGGGTTCAGGTTTACTTAAGACTATAATCAAAATACATCAATAAATCTTTGCCCCTCCCTCCTTTGACTGAGCTGTCATCCTTGCTCACACTCTTATTTGCTGAGAAGCCCAGAAGGGCTCAGTTCGGCCTCTGTGAGCTTGGTATTACAGTTGCCACCTCGCAGCCACCTGCACTGAAGCAGTTCTCTGTGAAAAGCTGCACACCAAAGTGCACAGTTTAGCTTCTTCAACCTTCAGATTCCTTAGAACTCCCGGTTCCAAGGAACATACCCAGGGCTAGCTCCTGCTGATTTAATTCTCTGCGATAAAAACATTTTCTTACCCTTCTTCTTCTTACCCGAATTGCCCTGTAGACACCACATCCCCACTCAGCCTTTGCTTAGTCAAGCTAAGTAAAACAAGTAATTCTAGCCACATGCCCCCTTCATCCTGCCATCTCCCCCAACTCTTCTCCTTGTTCCTGAGTGTTGGAGAATTTAGATGAAGCTTCACAGAATTTTTTGTGGAGAAATCTTGTATTTTAGAACTTGAAGGACAACTTTTAACACAAATCTATAATTGCCCCTAGTAAACATTTGCTTATAAAATGTGTAATGATTAAAGGAGATGAAACAAGTTGAATACCTGCTTAGGTGTGCCAGAACAAAGTGTGGATCAGAGCTGCCACTCTTTGCAGTTAAAGGCTAGTAGAGTTAAATAATAAATACGCTGATGTACCTCTGATACAGCTTAGCAGTTAATATTAAGTACTGTTAATACAGAGAATCAAACTAATTTTTTAATAGCCTATTGATTGATACATATGAAATGTGAATACAACACACCTTACTAGAGAAGTCCAGGATGAAGTGCAGCGAGCACTGCAATTTACTGGACTCACCTCCCTGAGCAAACAACTTTTACCTGTGAGCTGTCCCAGAACCTTGGCTTTTGCACCAGGCCCTGGCTGATAAATGTCAAAAGTTCCCCTGTGATAGAGTCTGGAAGGAGAAGAAAGCTATACCTACTGTAAAGAAAGGAGTCAGTTCTGTCAAACACGGACTATACCCACATCTTGTGGAGAAAGAGAAGCATCTGTTTTATTGCTGTAGTACCAACCTAAATCTGAAGTACCAACTTCCCCCAGCTATTAGAGCAACAAAGAGCAGTCTGCTTCATTTCTCATTTTCCTGATTCTTTCAACAAAAAACCATGGTCTGTTACGCTGCTCTGATCTGACGTGTAATTTGTTCCTCTTTTCCACTGAGTAACTGATAAACCTGTCTGTTCTTACGCAGCTTTCTCAAGCAGAACTGTGAGAGATTTCTTGGCAGATTTGCTGATTCCATATGGTTCTGAATAGCAGCTGCAAAAGCTTGTTAACATGACTGCACTGCTGGCTGGCCAACTTGAAATGGTAGCTGCACTAGAGATTTTTATCTGCTGTTTGAGGGGGAGCATTCTTTAGTTGCCACCTTTACACTGGTATTGGACAGAAATTAGGAGGGGGGCAGACTCTATAAATATATAGCATTGACATCCTAATTTTAAGCTACTTATTATCAGTGAATTCATCAAAATTATCATAGATAACATCAACCTGTTCAGTATGCCAATAGTACACAATCAGTTAATACAAAGGAAGAGCTTCCAGAAAAGATATGCTACAAAGATGTTATAGGCTGTGTACAGTCTTGTTCCCACCAATCAACCCCTCCCTATGTCTAATCATTCCCACTGCTCTCTTAACTAAAAAAACTAAACACCACTATCAGACAGATTGTGTATCAGCTGTAAAGCGCATCTTTGAACTACACCTTTGATCAATTTTCTTTCACAAAATGTATTATTTAGGACGATACTTGGTTGGTACTTACAGCTCGTGCTGCTAGTGTCATCAGTACTCCTGTTAAAAATGTTAAATAATATCCGGGGTAAACCCCATGCCAGATGGCAGAAAGGATGAAGGTTTGAATCGTTGGGCTGAAGGTGGCTCGCTCATAGCACACTCTAGCAAGTCAAAAACAATTCAAGATAAATATCACAGGAAAAATTACCCACAATCTTCCCAGTTATCCTTTATACTTTTACCAGTTGCATCTCCAACACTTAAGTTTGAATACAATTGCAGTTTTCTATTATTTAATAATATTGCCACTGTATTATGACTTACAGAAAATGCTTAAAGCTATTCACAGCTCCCAGTTCAAGCCCTCAGTGCTAACCTGTGCTCAGTTCCACCACACGTGGTACTTATTCATAACCATGTGATACACAGTCATCCAAAGATGGGTGTTGGCATTAACAAGGGATCTTGAGCCATCCAAGAATGTGTTTGAAAAGCTATGCTGGAAGGCACAGACAACCCCGCAGACTCTTGCAATGAGTCAGATAGATGTTTTTCATAAAATGAAAGCAGCTTATAGGAGAATGGGAGAAGTAATAACTACCTTCAATTCTGAATAATAATTGTGTCTGTGTGACACAATTAGGTGAGCATGATGATGAAATTGTAATAAACACTCTAGCATTGCAAGAGTATCAAATAAGGACAATGCTGAACTGTTATTTAAAAATTGAATTATTAGGCAAGGTCCTACAGTAAAGAATTCTAGAAGAAAGAAGGGATAAAGGAATCCAAGAAAGGTAGTTTCTAGAAGACAACATTATATGACACAATGACAAACCATCATGATGTGGAAGAATGATAGGAAACATGGTAAGGTCCTGATATGGCTTCACCAAGATTTCTTTAATGTCTTTAATGATCTGAAAACCAAAAAGCAATAGGAAATATGGAAATAGATACAAACTAACATGAAGCAAAAATAAATACCGCAAGCATGCATGAACACAAATCTGTGGCTAACATACAGAAATGAGTTTTAACTAAAAAGGCCATAGACACCAACATGTAAAAAGCTTTTGTAACTACACAGCACGTAACAGAAAAAGGGAAGAGAATGCATGTCTATTATTCAAAGAATATGACAAGCTAATGATACAGAAGGCCAAAACATTCACTACTAATCTAACTATTTTACTACAACTTCCATGTATACAGAAGATTACTGAGACCTACTGATGCAGTCAATGTTGAAGAACAGAAGGTAAAAAGACAGGATCTGAATAGGGAAAGATGAAAAGTGTATTTTGCTCATTTAGTTTGTTTCAGTCAAATAGATGTGGTAGGTTTTATCTTATGATGTCTTCAGTGTGGGATATGAACACAACCCTCTCCTCTTGCCAAAGGGCTTGGCTCACAGTGGCCATTAAGATGAGAACATGGGGTTAAATGGAGGGAAAGTGCTTGCATGCACAATACACAAAACCATCTGAGGACATTTGCCCCAAATAGATCACCTTAAAGATGAAAGCAATATTGGCCAGGCTAAATAGTAAACAGAGAAGTTCAAAGAAACATTTTTGACAAAGAATCTGTCAGCCTCAGAAGTATAAAAGCATTAGGAAAATTTCTGATGAGTCAGGGAGACATCTTGGAGCAAAATACCAGTCATCAAAACCTGGTTTGACAGTGCCAGAAGTCGCCCCACCAGCACCATGACCTCTGTCTCTGCCAAGACAGAGCATCCCTGGTAGACATGGAGTGGCCTGCACCCAGAGAGGGGCCTGCCACTGCAGTGTGCCATGCCAGGGAGCCAGATATCATCCCTGTCAGCTGCAGGCACATGAATTTGTGGCATCCTTTTCTAATGGGTATGTGAATCAGCAGGTTCACACCAAGCTGGAGCACCCACATCTCCCACAGGCAGTGCATATGAGCAGGGAGCCTTCACTCCCAGGAGGAGGTGTATCCCATATGTCTTTGGATCAGGAGGTGCAGTTTGCATGGAACTGTGTGTGTACACGTGTGCTTTTTAAACTGCTTGAGATTAGTTATAGAATAGGGTTTAGAAATGCTTATTAAACCAGAGCACTAAGTACACGTACAAAATGTTATCTGTTCTAATACTACTATTAATTCTGAATGTATAATTCACTGAGCAGTGGTTAATTATGTCTCTTTAATAAACTGATACATGGCTTCAATTTTTATTTGGTTTAAACTACTGAAACAGTCCCCTGAAAAGCACTCAGGAGCGAACAAAATGAACTAAAATAACTAACCAAGATTCAGCTGTATGAATGCAAGTCAGGTAACATATACTACAAAAAATCATCAGGTTTCAATTTCAAAGAGTAAAAAGTAAACTTAAATTCTTCCACGGATTTGGCAATAATAAATTGTGTTCAAATGCTTCATTTGACATTCCTAAAAACAAACCAAGGAAATATGGTTCAGAAAATCTATTCAAATACAGGTGGCTAAGGTTATCTTATCCATAATTTCCTCTAGAAGTGGGAAGATGCATCAATTGTTCAACAAGGTACTGCCCTTGGTCTGGTTCTATACTTTCATTACTAACTTGGGTGGTAGACTGAGAAGTATATTTTTCCACTTTGTCTTCCCTTCCTTTTTTGGGGTGGGAGGTGGGATAGACGAGATTGGCATTGTTTCCTTAGCAGATAGAGCACTAGAATCCAAAATTATCTTGACAGACATGAAGGATGTTTTGAAATCAATAAGATGAAGTCCAAAGCAGAGAACATCTAATAAGAAAAGTGGAAGATACAAAACAGTACCATTCCTGTAACATTCCTGAAAAAGCATGAATGTGAATCAACAGTATGAAACACTGAGTATCAGCTGAGCATGAATCAACAGTAGATTGCTGCTGCAAAAACAAGACAGATATAAAACTTGCTAATACACCACAGAAAATAATAGTAATTTTACCTACAGAAAATAATGGTAATTAATCCAGTCAAATTATTAAACTCTGCCTGTAACAAGCCAGGGAACGACCTTGAAGGTCTGAGCAGAAGTACTACATCCACTCCAAGAAGACAGGAAGGTTGGAAAGATGTCAGAATCAAGCAAACATGACCAAAGACAAATGGGATTAGATGATGTCTTTGGAAAAGAAAGTGACCGGGCTGACAGGGAACATAACAGCTTTCCCAACAGGAAACATTATCAGGATATATATTGTTGCTATTGGCTACTATGTAAATATCTATTTTAACTTGCATGCCTGTAAGAATACCTCTGAACTACTGTATCTTTCAATCTACATTAAATGTTTTCTAAACTTCTTTGTGATCTGTATCTCCATTAATTGTGCTTTTTACAAGGAGGGTTTTTTTACACACGATCAGTTTAAATCCTGTGATTCTGATGTGGATGTTTAAAGTAATATAGTAACACATGAGCTTGGCCTCCACTCTAATTGTTGCAGCATTGCAACTAACTGAATGATTAGTAATATAATATGTATTCTTTACCACTATTTATGGACCTCATATATAATCAATTAAAACAATCTTACTTCCAAAAAAACTTTCAGAAAACATCCACCCTTCTCCCCTTTACTGGGGAAGAATCAAATTAGATTATTCTCAAAGATTTAGACTATTCTCAAGGATTCTTCTACTATTGTTTTAAAAAATACTTATTGAAGGAGATGCTTTAGTTTTTCTTCACATCTTCTTTTATTGTCACCCTGCGCAACTGATTTGCATCCTTTTCTTTCAATTCTTAACAGAAGTGTATGCTTCTTCACTAATAAGAGCTTTTCTTCAGAATCATTCCATTTAGGAAATTTGAAGGTTTGTTGAAATACAACTTTTTCCTATTAAGTTTTATTTCTGATAAACTTCTATTCTCTATCAAAATAACTAGGTAACTTATTTGCTTTATTATATAATACATTTCAATACCTGCAAGCATGCAATTCTTCTTTGTTCCCTGTCCTAGCAATTGATTCTATTGACTACTAAGCCAGCCAGAATAATCACATAAAATTCAATTTCTGTTTTGAACTGGGTCAGCAAAATATTTCAGGATGAAATTATGAAAGAAAGAGATAACACTATGAAAAAATTTGATGGAAGAAACATCCTGTTGCCAGCTATTTTAGAATAAGGGGTCAAGTCCTCTGAGTGATCCTGAGACAGGAGTCTCAGTTAAACTTGCAGCTATTGCCAGCAGATAACTCAACTTCCTGGAAGAAGGGACTCAACACTCACGCGCTACTCAAAGACACTTTTACTTTCTAGTTACCACAAAGAAGCAGAAATATGTGGTTCACAGGGCACTATACCTGCTTCCCAGACACGCAAAAAGAGCGCAGGTAAGGGATATTTGCAATTTTTGCTGACAGCACATTGTAGGGTTTGGTGTCTGTCATGCACTCATAATGGAAGGAGCACAGAAAGTTCTCTCACAAAATGTATGGGGTTCCTATATCGCTATGGGGCTAAAAATAATGCAGAGCTTTCACGGACTGAGATGTACATTTTGTCTGATACTCTCAGCACTAGAACTGGTTTGAATGCTGAGAGGAAAAAAAGACACCCGCAGAGATCAACAGTTTTAAGTTCCCTATGGCCAGTGAAGAAAAACAGTTTCTATCATAACCTGACAGTCCACACTAAGAGAGAAGTCCTAAATTCAGAGTCTTTAAGTATTACAAGAATGTCCTATGGAGCTGCTAAACAACTGATGTTTTGTGGGGTTTTAGCTTTAAATGTTATGTCATTTTCAAAGAAATACTTATCTAAGAAACTTCTGCGGAGAAAAGATTTCCTGTAAGACATAAATACCTTTTAAGCCAAAGAGCTGTTTGGATATTCCAGTTATCAAGAAACATCTTGAAACTTGTGGAAAACTGTAAAGTAAAACAAATTAATTATTTCTATAATTGTAAAGTATTACAAAGTGTTTCAATATTCACATGTATAAATTATAAGCCCTCCCCCACCAGTTTTGTGACGGGTTGAATAAGTTATTTGCTCAACTACTTATAACCACAAAATATTTTGGAAGTCAACTGACAAGTAGAACATATTCAAAACAGACTCTATTTTTCATCTTTTCTAAGGGTGTGAACACATCATTTCTGACTTAGAACATATTCACTACCTTAAGGAACAAAATGCGTAGGAAAAGTTACTGAAATTACAAACAACTACCTACATGGGCAGTAGGGTTTTTTGAAAGAGCCAGAAACAAACCTCTATTTGCTGGATTCTCAGATTTGATATTAGATCCCAACGTGTAACTCCGTTTTTATCATAGCCTCTAAAACCAAACCCTGCTGCATTATTAATTGCATCTGCTGCAATGAAACAAAAAGAAAAAATTAATTATAAACTTCCTGTATTACAAATTGTGCATCTCACAGCATGTAGTTTGTTAGAAATATTTATCACATTTTAAAGGCTACATTTACTTTTTCTTTTAAATACAGAGGATCACTTGAACAAACAGAAAACAATCCAAGCAACACACTGGCTTTCAATTCAAAAACGTGTACAAAAGCATAAGAATGAAAGGCAGCACTATCTCCTTCACAGTACAGATGTTCCCTCTTTCATAGCACCTACTTAGACTTGCTTGAGCAATCTGATAGAAAAACAAACTCAATGAGATGCATCAAGACTAGGAGACAGTGTCTGGTTGTAATGATTTGAGACAGCAGCTCGACACTCAGATGTATGTCTTTGTTCTCCATTGTGCATCAACAGCAATGTTTAGCAGACAGATAAAACTGCAATTCCCTCCAAGCAGGTGCACATTCACAGCACCCCACACAGAGCAGTGCAAGCCAAACAAAAGAAAACAGTAATTTGTCCGTGATGCAGAGATTGTCAAACTTCCACTAATGGCACAAGGCCACCGTTTTAACACCTCTGAATGTGAACTGTCTACAGTGCACGTCAAAGGTCAGATAGTGATGTCAACTTCGAATATTAGGCAATAGTTTTATGCTCCATTAGAAGTAGCTGAAGACACAAACTATCTTTTGCTAGCTAGAGTACAAAGACTATGGCTAGAGGAACTACTAATTTTATTAACTACCATTTTAGTAAGTATTTGTTTAAAGTAATTTATTTCACTAACAAATTTTTTTCTGAAGTAATATACAACTCAAGAGCGTAACATCCAATAAAACTGCTAACGCCGCCTCACATTCTACTCCTACCACTCTAAGTTTAGATGAGGCAAAGTGGAAGAAGGTAAAAAAAAAGCGCTATTTAGCAAAATAAAAGTACAGAGTTGGCATTGTTTATTTTCTTTGGTATTTTACCAAAGGAATGCTTGCTCTACACTGCTAGCAAATGCATAAGGAGAAGTTTATTCAAAGTATTAAAGGGGAAAAAAGCCAACAAGATTATCCATTTTTCAGATGACTCCTACTATTTACAGATTATGATATATGGGTGCATAAGAACACAATATTTGAAATTATTTCATTCCACAACAAGCCCCAGAATTACTATATCCAGACAAGCTGAAAGCATTTCATTCATTGACAAGGAATGAAACCAGCAGCTGTAAATGAGTCATGCTGCTCTGCTACACTAAAGCTTTCTTTATCGCATTGTTCCCACAGATTCTCTCTCAAAAGAATTATGAAACAAATATGTAAAACTGGAGAGGAGGAGGAAGCTGATGAAATCTGTTGTGTGAGCCACTTCCAAGATGTCAACTTTCATAAATAAGGTATTTTTCTGTTGTATGAGCTGTTTTTTTCAAATACTGTGAAATAAAATGCAAAACATTCTTTAAACTATAATTTATTCAAGTGTCTTAAATGCTTTATTAAGGATGTTTTCCCACTGGTCATCCAAACTTTTAGTAAACAAAGACTAAAACTGAAGTGTCACCCATCAAATTCTGAAAATAGTACTGCAGGTGCTACCTCCCATTAGCAACAGTATGATACATCTGAATGTCAATATATTAATTTTCCTTCATGCCTGAGTGACATCAAGCAAATTACTGATAACTAACAAGAGAAAGAGGTTAAAATAAACCTTAAAATTAAGGTATCAAAATTAATTTTAAAGAAAGAGAGACATTGTACATCAGACTAGATTTACAACATTAAAAAAAAAAAAGTTGTTGCTCATTAAAACACTACCATTCTCCAAAACTCCTTAGCTTTTGCTCAGACTTGTAAAGGAGACTACGATCTAATTTGCAACACTGTCACAACACTGTGCTAACATTTCTCAAAGAGAGAGACACTATTCAATATACTTTGCCAATACCTCAGAATACTTAAATGCATTCAGGTTTTCCTAAGGCCTCAAGAGGGCACTGCCACTTTTGAGTACATGCTTAAGTGTGCAGTATCTCAAATGAAATTCAACACGCGCCCATTCTGTTATTACTATATTTTTAAATATATACTTACCTAAAGTCCATGCAAAATAATACTTGGGTCTGGCAGCCATAAGAGACACATATAGGTAGAAAAGCCTTACAGGCCATGACGCTGTAGCTCTGAAGTTATCATCAATGTTGTATTCCACAGGCAAAGTTTTTGTAATAGTCATGTGGAAGAGTAAGGACAATCCACAGATCAAGAGTTTCTGTGCCACAGCTATCTGAAAGTTTAAGATGGGAAATTTTGTAAGCTTCACTTTTTTATCTTCTGGAAATAAAGGAAAGTTACAATCTTCCTTCACTCTACAGATACATATGTATGTCAGTTTTTCAGTAATGCATACTACCAACTTTAAAGTAGCTGGTAACATTTTATAGATATTCAAGGAATATTATTATATTGGTCAAGTTGTGAGCACCGCTGCTGGCAAACACAGCCTATCCAGTCTGACTACAGCAAGCCTTTAAAAACCCTTCAATAATGGGAACACCTTTTGCAGCTCCAATTTTTTTTCTTATTTCATACAAGTAAATTGTTAAGACATTGAAACACAAAACGTATTATCTAGGATAGGGTACAACTACTGCAGAGATTCCAAAACAATGGCAAAGCTTCAGTTCATTTTCAGTAACCTTTGGCATAATGCAGGTGTTCAATTAGTGCCCAAGTTAATATATCATCTCTGTTAGATAATTACTGTATCTAAGTGCTAAACCAACTAAAATACTGAAATAATTTATGAACTTTCTGCCAAAATACCTCAGTTTTACATAGATCTGTTTTCCCAACTAGAGCGATCAAGCTATGAGGGAACAAATAATATGCTGAGAGACATGTAAAAATATGTTGTTCAGGCAGGACCTACTCAGATTTTCTCAAAACTCTGCTTTGCTATAACCACCACAGTAAAACACAAGTATTAAATTTAGGGAAACATTTCTAAGGTTCTATTACAAAACACACAGAGCAATAATGCCTGGCACTGACTGCTCTAAATCACTAGTCTGATCCACACCCCAAGGGAACTTTCACAGAACATGGCAAGACACTAAACCAAGCACCTACAAAACAGAAGTTTGAGAATGAGTTCATTTAAATGTAATTTTAAAGTTTTTATTTTATGTAATCTCAACATTTAAACAGTACAGTTTTAATTTACCTTAAAATTCCACAGAAACTAAACTCGACAAGAAAATATTCAATCTATTTTTCTTTGAAGCATCAGAACAAAAAGATAACCAGAATCCTTTTTCTGTCCATGTTTCTTCCAGTATACCTGCCCAAACTTTTAAAGATAACATCCCACTTCACTGAGAGTTTGGCTTCACATATCTAGGTCTAAAATAAAAGGGTAACTCTGTTCCATGATACAGAATGGAGCATTAAATGTTCAACTGAAAACACAGACTTTGGCAAGACACACAGTATCAAAGATTCACTCAGTCACACAGATGTAAGAGGTGGTACAACCTGAAAAAAAATTAGACTTGGAAAAGCTGAGGGTGTTTTTGAATATTGGACATATTTCCTGTGGCTCATCTCAGAAGATATTTCAGAGAGAATCATAAATCACAGCTATTTGAAAAACACACATCTGGAAAATTCAGAAGGCAGCAACCTACTAATGGCTGAAGTTGGTGTTTAATTATTTGTTTCTACTTGCTTTGTAATAAATTTAGTTTTAATACTTTATTACAAGAGTTCAAAATGAAGGGCATTAATTTTCTAAAATTGTTCCTTTGTTATTCAAAATTATTATGCCACCTCTCTCTTTGCTAGAGCAGAGAGGAAGTTCAGTTGGCTCAAATTTTTCAGGAATTTAAATAGAAATTAATGTTCATAAAGTCAGTTATTATTAACACTAATGAATCTTTATTTCTGATATGCAGTATCTGATAAATACAAAAGTTTGATATTTGTAAATACCAAAAGGTATCACCCCAAAGTTCTGAATACACCTGCAAGGATTTAACTTCACAGTCTAAGCCATAATTAAAAGTCATGTTCGATTTTGCATGAGAAACCATATTTACAAGGTGGTAACATTAACAGTCAAAATATAAGCATGAATATATAAAATAGGTGTTTTCCATCTGAAGACCTATAACCTATACTTTAGACTATAAAGTCTAAAAAAATGTTTTGGCAACTTATAAGTAACATTCTGTCTTTTTAAAGACCTGTTTTGTGCCACTGCCACTATTTACGAATTTTCTATTAGTAAATAGAAACTTTTAATCTGTCTATTCAACCCAAAATACGTTTAGCACCTCTCTGAAGGTTCTTAACTAAATTGTGGAGATGTAAACCCTTCTTTTATGGTTTGGTTTCAATAAAATTTACCTTAAGAAAAAATTACAAACCCATATAGGACTCTGCCCTAAATAAAACTTTTTTTTTTTTATTATTGTACTACTTCACTCAATAATTATAAAACTCAGCATGCTGATACCACTTACAGGGATTAGTACCAGGGATATTAGTGTACTTAGAAAACTGTGATGGAGATAAATATTCTGCCTCTACAAAGCCTGGAAGCTGCAGTCGTGGGACTTAAGCAGAGTTTCTGAAGGACAAGCCAAACGCAGGGTGCACTGCAAAGCACCAGTCCTGCCCTGCCTCTGCTCCTTGGCTGCAGGTTTGGCTCTTGATCCTTATAGTGAGTCAGATTAGAGAAGTAAATCAGATGAAAACCGAGATTTTTGGCATTTTGCTTGGGTTTTTTTTTAATTTGGTTGCTGTTAGGGGGTTTGGGAGGAGAGGTGGTGTGTTGTTTGGTGGATTTTGGTGGGGGTTTTTGTAATGACAAGTTAGTTTCAGCCTAAATCAAATGATCTGAACCAGACTACAACACTGTGCACTGACACCAACATAATCCTACGGTTCAATTACCTATAGAAATGCATTTGGTAAAACATTCATTCACTTCCTGTTACTTAATTAATCAGGTTATTAATAAGAGCTTCTTTGCCAAGGCATAAATGGGCAATCACTCAATTGCACAGTCACAGGAGGGTTGGTCAGTTTTCAAAAGGATGAAATAACCCAAAGTTTAATTTCATTTACTGGCTCATTTAGTTTTGATGAACAACTGGGCATACCTGTATAAAAATACCAAATATGATCAACACTGGGAAGGGGAAAAGGTACTTAAACTAGAAGGGAGTGCCAGGACAAAATTAAATGTGCATAAATTAGGTGGGAATTAGGTTGAAAGCTAGATACCTAACTGGAGAAAGGAGTTCAGAAACAGCTTTTCAATTGAATAAAGGTAAAACACTCACAGAGCTCAGGAATTTTAGAAATATATTACTGTATAAACATGTATAATATATAAAAATAAAACCAAAAAGGTAGAGAAGAACCTTTAAAAATTGTATTTGAATTGACTGAACTTGTTCTTGGCTGATAAAGAATCAAGAGGAAGCTCAATATAATACTGACCTATATTAAAGCACATGACTTTGGGGAAGTTGGTAGTTCAGATCAAAATTAGAGGTAATTAAGCAAGAACTTACAACCTGTAGGGAAAGTCTGCATAATAAGCAAAAAAGCAGATATCTGCTGACAGGCATCTTGTATTTTAAGGGTAGCCATAATAAAAAGAAACTTACAAAGACAGATATTAATTTCTGAGAGTTGACACCACTTTGAGCACCAACAACTGATAGCTTGCAAAAAGGCACAATAGGAGGGATATAAGAAGTAAGTTTTAATATGGTGACTTGATTAATTTCACATGCAATGAACACAGCAAAAATACTAAACCAAGTTAACGTCATGCAGTCAACACATTACAGAGGAGGAGGCTGGCATGAGCTACTTTGATTATGTAATTATATTTAATAAAAAATGAAACTTACTGTAACTCAGCTCAAGGATTTTTTTTTTTAATTTACTACATTAACATTTGCTGATCCCCATTACATAACATTTTTTTTTGAGTTACCTAACAATTTATTCTTCTTGAAATAATAACATAAGAATCAAGGAGCAAATTTAAAGTATTAATATAAAGTTAATGGTATTTAAACATTCTTCTAGAACAAGCTAATGAATATTTTATTTGATGCAGCAAATGCAGTGAAATGGTATCATTCATATTTCTCCAAAGCACACAATAGTCACTGGTGTTATAAAACGCAGCCAAATTTCTCTAACACCAGTTGGGAGATAAAGAATCAAGAACATAAACAGCTTCTCTTTGTTTTTATGTCAAAAGCTAATGCAGCATAAATTGCAAAAAGGTTCAAGCATCTTAAGAGTAATTCTTTTTAAGGAAAACTGCTTACCTGAAAGAAGAAGCCATCATAGGTTTACATTTATTTCTATTCACCTTGTCCAGATTACTAGCAAGATTATGTGATAAAAAGCCAGGAAGTCCTACTAGGCAATCAGTAGATGCATGTCCAGAAAGTACTGACATGGGCAGATTTGGTTTACTTCTATTTATTTGCTGTAATTTACTATGTAACATTTTTCTGCAAAAATAGGATTTTAGACTTGACTGAGCCAAAACAACGTTTAGAAATAAGAGAAGTGCCTGTCTTTTGTCAATACAACACATCAGTGCAGAGCACAGACCATGTGGTGCCACAATCTGCACAAAGTTCTCCCAGGGTCTTTCACCCTTCCTAACTACTTGCTCCACAGCACACCTGTGTGAGCTTCTGTGGCTTATGTGCTTTGTCACCTTGTGGAGCAGTTTGAAGTGTGATCATCCTCCAGCCACTAGTTCACATTCCCGTGCTGCAGGTTACAACAATCCCACAAGATGGGTAGAAAGGAACACGCGAAGAGTCCTCATCCACTTTCAAAGGATGGAAGTGGTTGGAGATGCCACAACCGCTGGGGAAGCTCTCCCTGCTGGCCCAGCCGTGGGGCTGCAACCTCTAGGTGGTAGAAGGAGACAAGCAGCTTTGTGTGGGAATGCCTTCATCTGCTCCAGCAGCAGTTGCTTGTCCAAGATATGGAGAACATGGGCAACTGGTGCTGGAATTAGCAGAAGCTATCTACAGTGTTCCAGCCAACTCCATGCTAATTCTGCTTCTCATGTGTGTTAAGAATTATCTTAGGCACATGCAAATGTAAATGTCTAACACACTTCTATTTAAGAGAATATGAAAAGAGTGAAAAGTTAATATTCAGTACCCTGAGCATTAAACTAATTGGATTGAATTTTAAAAGTAACAGCCTTCGTGACCTTTTGATTTTCATTCAGATCATAGAATCTATTTTGTAAGGCATGATCCACTGGACTATCTTCTTTACGCATTTGGTCTCTTTTCCAGTAACAGAATGAAAAGAAAAAAAGAATTTTGTGGCTTAGAGCACTATTCAAAGTGTATGGCTAGTACATCTTTTACTACACTCTCAATATCTCTCTACATGATTAAAAGCAGGAAAAATGAAACTATTCCTATGACTGTTTTTCAATTTGTTACATATGACTGTTTTCTACTTGTTGCAAATAAACATTAAAAAACAATATAATTTGAGAACATTCATGAAACCTTGCTGGAATTTTCAAGTCTCATCAGCTTTCAAAAGACAACCTGTGCACTTTGTCCTTACCAGGACTTTTTTTTTAAGCACAATATATGCTTTGAAGGAAACATGCATGAACTGTTTTAATTTAAAGATGGCTTTTTACCATATAAGCTTGTTAAGAAGCTCCAATTTAATCTGCTTTTATCCACAAGATCCAGACCGGAAACCATGGAGAAAACCTGCCTTAAAAAAATAAGCATATAACTTTTTGAACAGGGAACTATTCTGTTGATGAATGAACTCCAGACAGAGCTCAGAATTTATGCCTGTAAATGAAGAGTGCAAAACAAGCTTTTCATGCAATGATTACGTAAGCATCAGCACTGCAAGAGTCATACATCTTACATTTGGGGAAGGATCCGTTTGTTCATATTTTGTATCTTCCTTCCCATTTGCTTCAGACTGTTGCAGTTGGTATGATCTGCCTTCAATGAAAGTAATATAGTCTTTGTAAGAGCATAACGGGCCTGCCAGGATACCCATGAAATTACAGTTGTAACTTAAATACTCCAGTAGACTTGGCATGCGTCTGTAATTCAAAGACAAGCAACTCGTGAGATGGAATGTGTAGTTCTACAGAATCCCCAGAGCAGGAAACTTCATACTCCATGTTATCGCTTACTCTGACTGCAGTAAAAACCACACATACAAAAGCACTTTGTGTGTATTTTGCAATAACAGCTTGAAAAATTCTACACATAGAATTTCCTTCCATTCCATACTGAGCATTTTCAGTCAGAGCTCCTGAACTCTAATGACTCTCTCCTTGCCCAGCAGAGATGTTTGACTGAAGCTGAGCCTGGAGGAGAAGGAAAGGGAAGACTGTTTCTCTAACTGTTCAACTGTATTAAGTTCTCTATTTTTCCTTCAACAGTTGAATCAATAAACAAAGGCTTGTGTTAACTGGCAATAATATCAATTAAAACAAATGTCTCAAGTCAAGACTCTCTTGCCCAAGCCAATGCACTATTTTCAAGTCTCCTGAATAAAGAAAGGAGAAAAGGTAAGTTAAATACTGAAAAACAAAATTAAACAAGCATTTTCCTTCACCAGCTACTTCATATGTGTACTAATTGTTAACTATTCTCCTGTATGATACAGCATTAATTTACATACACTGCATAGAATTTAGAATGCTTTTCCTAAGTATAAAACCTACTTCTAGTTGATATTTTTAAGAATAGATGTACAAATTAAGCTACAAATATAAAAAGCATGGATCTGTTTTACATGAGCTTGTAAACTCTTTGTCTTGAATGTGAACTGTAGAAATTGCACAGAGCATTAATAAAGCAGATGAAACACCCCTAAAGCAGAAATGTCTGAAAGCCTACCTTACAGCCAAACACCTCTGTGATGGAGTCAAGTCTTCATTTTTCCGAAACATTCCTAGGGAAGAGGACAGGAAAAAGAAAACATAAAGAAAAGCTAAATCCCCCCACTAATGAGCTGTTTCTTTACTCAGTAGAGCAAGCCTCATGCGGCAATGTAATTTCTTAACCCCTCAAGTCATTTCAGAGGTATTATGTTACATAACATTTTTCCTGGAGTTGAATCAAACAATTCTTACTGTTGACAGAATTACAAATTCTCATATCTTCAGTTATATCCAGCAGTGCCTGAACCTGAAATCACATGGGTTTCAGGAAAGCATCAAGAAAACTTGTAGTAAGTGTTGACAAAAACAACTCTCCTACACTGGTTAAGACTTCAAAGTCTGCTGGTTTTAAAACTTTATTCCCAGTCCTCAAAACTGGAGAAGCTCCAAAACCCTTTCAAGATTGCAGCAACCCAGGGACATTACATTAGTCATTACAATTTTGATGTGCAGAATGAACACAATCCAAGAGAGATTCCAGCAATTCTAAACTTAAAGCAGACCTCAAGACACCTTCTCCCTGCAAGTCAAG
This sequence comes from Xenops minutus, assembly GCA_035221455.1. NCBI lineage: Eukaryota > Metazoa > Chordata > Aves > Passeriformes > Furnariidae > Xenops > Xenops minutus. The sequence goes on from JAWWEE010000105.1 coordinate 100,797,313, forward strand.
ATTGTGACCAAGGACCAGTGAAGCAGGCACAGCAGCAAAGGGTGCTACAGTCTCTTTCACAAGCACTAACTAGAAGCCCTAACCCCTGCTAGCAGAAGGGGGCAGGCCAAGTCTAAGTTCAGCACCAAGACTGAATTTACCTTCCTGCCATGTGAGGGTCTAACAGTTCACAGTAATTTAACACAAACTTAAACAGAAATTTAACTCAAAGGCTCCTCTAGATAGATGCATATCTCACAACATGGCTACTGTAGAGAAGTGTCCCAAACAGAGTTTTCAGTCTCTCACAGCCTACACAATGCAAACTGACCAGAGCAGGAGCCTCCTTTGTCATTATATCCTATATGAGTATTTTACCATTAAGTCAGAAAGAGGAAGAGATCACCAAGTGTGTCCAAATGAACCTGCATAAAGTCAGACTAACCACTAAATAAAAGTAATGAGTCAAATGAAAGATTTCACACCATTGATGTGGTATGAAAAAGGAGGAAAAAACCCTCAAAACTGAAACAGAGATTCTAACCACTGAAATATGATCTGTGGTTATAGAGGGGTGAGGAGGAAAGAACTGGCTTATTAAAAAAATGTTCGAGTTACATACACACATAAATAAGAACTCAGTTAAGGCCCAAATAGCCTGGTAAGCAATGCACTTGCTGCCTCAAACATGCTGCATACAAGTAAACCTCCATTAATTTTTCAATTCCCTATCTCACTAAGATGTCTCCAGCCAGACTGAGGTCAGTTCAGTGGCTTTCCCTGTTTTTTTTCTTTTAAATGCCTTCTCAGTGCCTTGAAGGCCCATTTATCATCTTGGCACAGAACACAAGAACAAGGAAATCATTGATCTCTGTCATACTCTTGAAAGCTTTCAGGAAGCTATTGATAACGTTTTTTAAATCACAGAAAATGTATATGTAAAAGGTGCTCTTACACTGATGCTTATCCAATATGAGATGAATTAATATATATACACTCAATGCTTCCCAGGCAGTGTAAGCCCATGGGAACAGAGACCTCATAAATCGTAGCTGTTCCCTACCTACTACACACTGGAGATGAAGAACCCTCATTCTGGCAGAATGCTGCTGCTAAGGAACTCATGTGGGTTTGTAACTTTTCTTTGGGGATCATAAGAATTGTTTTCTCCTATCCTAAAGCAGGACACTGCCACAATAGCTGCAGTTTTTAGTTGCTACAAAAATCACACAGTAGAGATTAGAGAAAATGGGGTTTATTGAACATCTGTTAGAAAGGTGAAATAATTTGGCCATTCAGCAACTATAACTCTATTTTCTCATCCATAAAGCAGGAAATACTCCTATGTTCCTTCCCTGATAAAAGAATTCTGTAAATCATCAGTAACAAAATTTATCCCTAGTGGTCTAGATCCATTTTTTCATTCCTTCTCAAGAGCCTGTGTCCTAATGGAAACAAAACCAACATCTTCAGGCACACACCACTATTCTGCCACATAGGCTTTATTATGTAATGGAAGTGATTTGGTAACTCATACTGAAACAATGATGTCATGCTGTCACTATCACAAAAGGGAGCACTTTAAAAATAAAAGAAAAAAAAGAAAGCAAGAGGCTATTGGAGAGGATTCATGAAAAGAAGCTCCTAGGTATAAGAAATCATCAAGATACAAAAAAACCCCCCAAACCAAAACACCACCACACCATGGCAGTTTCACTGATGCAATTAACAGAACTATCAGACAACAACGTTCTTGGTTAAACAGCTGCAAACTTTTTCCTCTATTACCAAGATTTATAAAGTGGAACTGGGTCATAATGACCTATCAAAAATCCTTAAGAGTATTTAGTTCTACATATATAAGTACATATTTCTCTGTTTTGAGAGTTGTGAAAGTATAAACAAGAGAAAACTGAACTACAGCAATCATTCAAATATACTTTTAAAGAGATAATAAAAACAAATACCTATTTGAAATCAGAAAGTTTATGAGGACTTTATTTTCATAAATGTAACATTCTTAACTGACTTCTGCCACTACAAAAAAGAAACAAAAACCCAACCTGAAAAGTAAGTTGACCAAAACATGGTGTGACAATCAGCAATTTCGCCTGGTAATCCTGTTCTGGTTTTAAGGTTTTCTGGTTTTAAAATAAATTTGAAATACTACATCTAATGTACAGAAACACATAAGCTGCCCAGTGCTTCAGTGCATCCACATTTCCATCCTTTAAGCCAGAGCAAAACAATACTAAAGTTGTCTGTCAGCCTTTAGAAAGACAGTGTCTTTCTGCTGAATATGATAATTATTTGCCCTTGAGAGAAGTAAAAGTTAACTGAAAATAAAGAAATATGTACATCAACTAAATCAAGAAACATTCTTTAACACTTCTGACACTATTTCACTGTACATGAACAGCTAACAAAACCATTACTATTAACATAATAGCAAGTACTGCAGCTTGGATGGGACTGCTCATTAGCCGCAAACCAACAAGAAATCTACGTTTTACTTAAAAATAAACAAAAAAAGAAAGAAAAAACAGTATTGGCTGAATCACCCCCTCCAGGTGTATCATGTAGAACCACAACCTGATGAGGTGGGTAGCAGTAAATATTTAAGACCCTGACAAATACTACCGTGTTTGTGAATAAGCTTCTCCACCTTTGTTTCTTTTTCTTCATCTCCTTCCCATTTTCCATATATTTCATCTGTGCAAATGTTAACATACTGACTACTCATTTTTGGCAGTGCTAATTTGAGAAACTGTAAGGTAAGAACTATCAAAGACTGAAATTCAAAATGTAAATCACAATAGATGAAAGACATACTCCAAATCTCTTCAGATGTAAATTCATGATCCATGCAAACTTCTGACAATTCTGTATTATACAGCTAACTTAAATTAAACCTATGCAACTTGCATAAAGATATCCTGCTTATAAAAACCCCCTCACCATAAGTTCACAGGGGTATAACAGTTATAGGGGTAGTTGTTATTTATTTATGGGATTCCATACTAGTTTTCAACTTGGAATCAAGCATATCCACTTCACTAGACAGACTTGGAGTCAGCATGAGTGAGTGGCCTTCATGATTACATTCAGCTCACTCCAGGACCTTCAAAATGCAGCACTGAAACCAGCTGAACACAATGAACTGGCTGCCATGGAAAGATCAAGTCCAGAAGACTTGACTTTACCACAAAACAAATGTAATTACAACTATAATCCTGAAGTTTACCAAGAACTTCCACCAACACTTGTCTTTCAGCTGTTTATTTTAATTACCTCTCCTTGGATATACTGGTAAAGAATGAGGGAGGAAAACAAAGTGATTGGTAAGATTAATATAGCCAAGCTGATGTGACTAGAGGCTTAGAGTACCATTAATCAGTTAGTAGAATGGTTTTCAACATTATCTCCTCTCCCATCAGTATATCTCTAAGTAATTTCCAGTGGAAGCATGGACCTTTGTACAGTGAACAAAAGCCCACTGACATGAGGCTTGTTTTTGTTAATTTCTCATGAAGGATCCCTTTTAAGTTGTCTGCGGTTAAAAAACCTTGTTTTAATGCAATCTTAGTTTCCCCTGTACATCTTTCCTTGGCATCTCCTGACACCAGACTAGCAGTTGGTCCTGAATTCACATTGGTCACATCAGCCTTTGAGGGTCCTGTTCACAATGCAACAGTGATCATGCAACTCAACGCAGGGATTCTGCTAAAATGCAAACACAACAATATACTACCAACTACTCCTCATGGGCTGACAAAGACTTTAGAGGTCAACAAGGAGCAAAAGTTCAAGACTGATACTTAGAATGCAATGCTATCTACAAGAAACACAGACACAAAATAAGCTTATGAGGAAAAAACCAAATTATCTGAATTAACTAGTCTGGTTCATGATGAAAGTTAAGAATAGAACTGACTAAATGAAACATTTGTTTCAAGATTGCCAGGAACACTCACGTGCTTGTTCCATACCACCAACTCCACTATTTGTGCATGATGTCAGCAAATTCAGAATATCTCTTTTCCCTAGCAAAATAACAGTAAGAGGAACCATGTATCTTTGGTACTAGAACTATTACTGCCTTATAATAACCTTTTTTCTCTAATTTTTGTACTCTGTACTCCAGTTGATTATAGGTTGCAAGACTAATACTTCTGAATATATTTTCTCTGGAAGATAAGACATCAACTACTTTGTCCGACTAGATGTGCCTAGCATTATTCATTTTCATTCATACAAAAAATACTTACAAAAAGGTGTCTTCCTGAATTTTCATATTCCTGAATGTTGTTGCCTACAGGCTTCTCTAAACAGTACAATTTAAGAGGAATGGGGAAAAAAAAAAAAAAGAAACACCAACAGCACTAGAGCTAGGACGCATATGAGACAAAACCATATTAAAGTCTGTACATAATGTTACAAGAGCAATTTCAGGACAGCAGGTAGCCTGATCCAGGTGTCTGGGGCTACACTCCCAAATCTTCAACTGACAGCTGTAGCTCCAAGGGATTCAAGCTAATTGGACATGTTTATTTGATGGCATTTTCAACCTTTAAAATGAAAATGATCCTTTGAATTTAAAGGTAACTAAAAATCTAGCTATCCTACCCACAAAAGCCAGCATTAGGATTCACTGTCACAACTAGGGACCACTTATCTGATGGAAAAATCTGACAGGAGAAAAGACATAAGCATAATTAGATAATTTCCCTGTTAACAGCAATATGTTAGCAGTGAGTGTAATTATGATAATAAACAAAATGAAATATATACAAAGGTTTTATAAAAATCAGTATATATGGCTCAACAGTTACCATTTTAAAACAAAACGTGCTCAGCAACTGAAATTACATGTTCTGTGTATCTACCTGTCAGCAACAGAGGTCTCTGAATTGAAAAATTCTTTAGCTAACTCTCAGGATCGATCTCCCAGCCCAAAACAATGTCACTGGTCTTTGGTTACTGACTCCAGAAGAGTCACTGCTCTTCTGATACGTTGTACCTTCTGCACAGTGTCAGCATTTTCCTAGCTTTGGTAGAGTCTGAGCAGCATTTCCCAGTACTTTCATTAGGAAGCATCAAGAGAAACAATTGAGACATAAAAATATATTTTACCCTACAACACAAAACTGGACTAAAGTAACTCACTGACTCCTGACAACCTTTCCTTAAATTTATTTTGTATGGAAAATTAAACACAGTAAGCAAATCTTACCATCATGAATCTCAAATGCCAAACTAGTGATCTTCTGTGTAATTATCATCATTGGACTGTTACAAAAAAGAAAGAAAGAATAATTTAGATAGAAGTTCACAATTTTCTTTCACATGTGAATACCAGGGAAAGTTTATACCAGTAGTCCAGGTCAATCATTCTAAACTGGAAGTTCTTCAATGCAAGAACAAAGTGATTAATTTTTTGATCTCCAACCATTACAGTTTTCAATGCAATGAAAAGAATTTAAGCCTTAAATGCAGTATTTGATAAGTTGTGTCTTTTATTGCTGCATTGGGTTACACAAACACAACTAGTGTTTCACATATATTTACTACTAGCATAGTTTATTTTTTTACAGTGAGAAAAGTAAAGGAAAAAGGGCAGTAAGAGCAAATATATTCACTGTAAGTTACAGCAGCAGTAAACAAATGACAATAAAATTATACCAAAGTTGAACATAAAAAATAAATTATTTAGATATGCACACCACTTCCAGTGTTTCTATTGGCATACAGTCCTGTGTTGAATTTTTTCCATCTAGAATTATTATTTCCTTCAAGTAAACATATCTGGCAAAACAAAAAGCCAGCATAATTATGCTGGCTCCAACAGAGTTCACTTTGTTTTGAACTTGATACACTTGAGTGAATCTTAAACTGTCCAAGAAATACTCTTCCCTGACTACCCAAGTCAGATTTGTACTAAGAAATTATAACATCTTTGTAGTATGTAAGAGTCTTCGACTGATGTAGATCACAACATTGCAAACCCCCTACTTGCAGAAGGGAAGGAATGGGGGAATGAATAAAGTCAGCTACTAGAATTTAGAAATTTAATGCTGAAATCAGAGCTCAAGAAATGTATCAGGGCTGTTTTTACCTAGTAATATCTGAGCTGGAGAAAAACAAACCAAAACACAAAAAAACCTTCAACAAACAAAAAACCCCCACAATAAAATCACACTGTACAAGGGGGACTTAATTTTGTTCAAGTTTTGAGAGCACTTTGCATTTTTATAGCATGTTTAAGTTGGCACAGAAAACAAATCCAAAAGCCATCAAGTGCTCCTTCATTGACAGGGCTACACCAGTATTTCCCAGATTAATTTTGTCAATTTTTTTTTTTTTTTTTTTTTAGGTAATGGCTATTTCAAAGCACACAATTATTTCCAGTCCTCAAAATGCAATCAAGAAGGAAAAAAAATTCTACTGTTACTATCAGTGCCCCAAAATCCTGATATCAAGACTACAGTGACAGGCAAGGGTCATCAAGGAAGAAAACTAAGCAAGAACAGATAGTCTGGTAAATCCCTCCTACCTCTTTCTAGCATTTAAGCTGTAGACCTGCTTGGTGCTGGCAGAAATCCCCAAGTGACTCTGAACATAATGGGTTTCCTTTCTATAAGCAGATGTGTGGCAGCACGGATCCTGCCTGGTGGAAGGATGGAGCCAGGAGGAGCTCAGTCAGCCCTTCCATTAATTCCAGCTGATACGTCTGTCACTGTTATCACAGCAGCATTGTTATCACGGTCTGGGTTTGCGTTTTTTTGCCTTCTGAAGTGGCTATTCCACTATCATCAAAGATTTGGCTGAGGAGCAACAATCTAGAGATTAAAAGAGGAAGAATCCTTCCTGGGACAGGGAGGCTGTGAAGCAGGATTCTAACAACCTCTTTCAGGTGATGGGAGAAAAGAAAAGGAGGAAGCAGAAGGTTCACTTGGAGCTGGGATCTGGCAGTGCTGCAGCCAGGCCCACACAGCTCTGCACAAGCAATTGCAGCTCCAGATAAAAGCTCTCCTCAGCTTTCACCATTGACTGTCCTTCAAATTTTTGCAGATTTTCTCAGCGTGGACACCTCAGATGGGCATGGCATTCTAGAAGTATCCAGGTAAACAGACAGAGTTCTTTTGAGGCTAACTGCTACAGGAACCCTTGCCAACATCTTGCTGGTGCTGGGGTTCAACAGCTGGTTGGGCAACTTTAGTTATCTTCTTCAGCTTAGTCTCTTACCCTGGGACTAGGGAGAGTTTTCTTTCTCTGCCTGTTTTGGAAGTAACCTCTGTCTCAAGGTGTCAAGGGAGCATATGCAGTATATGCCAGAGATTTCATGTGATATGCATATACCAAGCTCCCAATCTGGTGCATGAAAGGGTGGTTTAAATCTGACAGCTCAAACATCCAATTAGAGAGTTGGATCTAGGCTTCAGAACAGTTCTGTCCAGAGCACAGAGCACATAAATCATAGAATCACAGAATGGTTTGGATTGGAAGGGGATGTTGAAGATCATCTAGTTCCAAATCCCCTGCCATGCGGTTACTCAGAGCCACATCCAACCTGGCCTTGAACACCTCCAGGGATGAGACATGAGAATCTTTGGACATGTTTAGGCCTAGCAGAAATCCCTGTTAGCACCAAACCAGCAGAGCCACCAAGCCAGCTGCTGTCTGAAAGCAGTACAGTCGCATTGGAGCCATGCTGCACTCCAGCTCTACTAACAGTTTTGAGAGCGACAACAACAAAGTGCAATTACACTGTTTCCAGAGTCAGCTCAGAGCTTTGATCACTGGCAAGGTTGTACACTTTGGCCCTAAGATGAACTGCAAGGGGCAGCATTTGGATTACAGTTCGACTTGTAATGGTGAAATTAAATTCAACATCAGTAAATCTAGTTTTAGTATCTTTATGCGTATGTCTGTGTTGCAAGCTCTCATTATAGTGGAGCTCTAGTCAATAGTCAGGGGCATCTGACAAGTGACCCAGTTCACGCTCAGGTAGATACTTAGTGGTGGGTCAGCTGAAATGCCCTCCAGGCTCTCCTGTCCACATTGATCACATCTCTGCTGACAACTGGAACTTGGATATCTGGCTTGAAGGCAGATATTTGGATGTAAGACAAATGTAGAAAGATGTTTCAGAAGGTAAGAAGATAAAGAGGACATAAAATATGAACTTAGCCATAAAGGCTTTTGGCCTCAGCCTACAAATTAATTTTCTGGACTGCATGGCTGTTAGCAAGGAAGACTGAGAAGCAACAAGGCTAACAACTACCCCACCACAGGTAATACTAAACTACAAAGACCACTGCCATTCAGACTATTCCTGAAAAGTATTTGACACATTGTGTTAAACAGACTAGCAGATACTCCCCATATATTTTTTTTCCCCCCTCAGAACACACACTCCTTTAAATCAACACACTATCATAGTAGCAAACTTGCTTATAAGAAATGTTGTGCTTCACTTCTCTTTGCCTGCAGTACAAAAAAGAATCACCAAAATGGTTTATTTCTACTTTACCCATTTAATTCTGTTTTGCTCCTATGCAATTCAAGTCATATATAGGTATAAGCTCATTATATAAAATGAGGGCACACAGACAAAACTTTCTGTTTCCAAGGGCTGTGTGACTACCTCACCATCCAGATGTCTGTCTCCTTAGCCTTCTCCTTCTGAAACATCTAACATAAAACCAAAAAAGAAAGAAGCTAAAAGCTAAATTCCATAAAACATTCAGATTTTCCTCAAAGAGTGGTATCAGACTTGCCAGTCCAGCAAGTACACCAGACACAATTCAAGGTTCATGATGCTGTCATGAGTGGTAGCAGAGACATTGAGGGAAAAAGAGAAAAAATTCCCACAGTCACCAAAGCCTTTATACCATTCAGACAGGAACAGGAGACAAAGGATAACACATGGGAGTTCTACAAGACAGAAAAATTCCCAGTTTTTATGATTAAAGCAAAGGTACATACATATTTGTATGTGTGTCAACATGCACATACAGGCCCAGATTTTTCCCATTCTTAAAGGCTGACCCACTAACTTGGAGGGGAAGCAACAACAACAACAACAACAACAACAACAACACCCAACCAAAACAGATACAGTATCACTTAGCAGGACATGATGGAAAGATTATTTTTTCCTTACCCAGAAAAGTCAGCAGAATACTGTCCATAGTCAAAGATATAGACTCTAGTAATTTGGCACACAGTGAGGTATCCCAAAGCAAAAACAAAGCAATACCTGGAAGGAAAATGGAAAAAAAAAGCTTTTCAATTAAAAAACATAAACATATTTATTTCTCTATTGAATAAACTATATTTTAAGTAGAGTTTAATCTCCAGTTATTTCTAGTGAATGTTACATAACGGGAGTGTCTAATTACACCTCTATTGTGCCTGAGGTTTTTTTGGTGATGTTTATTCTTATGCAAGCATATACTTTTTTTTTTTTTAAAGTATGCATTACAACCACATAAATCCTATTGTCATTAGCCAAAATACTTATTCACATAAATAAAGCACAGGAATTTTAGGTGCCACTGTAAAAACTGGAAGTCCTATAAAGAGAAAATTAATATTAAGCTTTTTTTAAGTTCAGAGTTAATTTTTGTGTGTATGAGTAAAGAAGTTTGGCAAACTATACATCAAACAATTTCGATTGAATGTATTTGTATACATTAAAAATTCAGTACCATAAATCCTCTTGCTGCTGTCTTCAGAGAAGCAGGAAAAGGCAATTAACTTCCAAATACACATATTAAAACATATACATATCTGAGTGAAAAAGGAACAGGATGCTTTTATATGTTTTCTGTTCAGCTGATCCTCAGCAAATGTAAAGAAAAACACAGATAAGGACCACCTTATATCAGTGCTACAAGTACTACAACATTGATTTCACATATAATTTTCTCAGTAAACTAGTGAGAACTGATTTGCCGATACACCTCACAAAATCTGCCAGGAATTCTTTGCAGTGAGAAAGGATGGTGAATCTCAATAGGAACTTAACTAATCCTCTATGACTTTGCGTATGAACTGCACAGTTTGTTTCATGTTCACAAGACTAATGTGCAATCTGTACAGCAGGCTACATAATACATTCAAAATCCAGTTAGAATGAAAATATTCATACAACAAATTGAAAATCATAACCAGGACTGGATTTAAGTGGAGGACTGGATTTGGTGGAGGACACTGCAGGAAGACCTTGGAACATGATAATTTAACTTTTCTTTTCCAAATAAATATTTTGCAAAAAAAAAAGTATTAACATAAGTAATTCTAAGATCTTATAAATTATTCTTCAATATGAAAGTTGTTACATGGAACACCTGCAGTTTAACATTTCACTGAGAATTGCGCTAGACATAAGCCATTTAATATTTTTAAACGTCCGACTTTGAAATCACAGATCACCTTGAATGCCAGCAGCTACAGTAAACCACACCTGTCACTTATTTGGGGGGGTGCCTGCTTTAGAAATAGTGTATTTTCTGTTTTCATCAGTACTAATAAGCCAGGAACTGTATGATATTGGGTGGCTAACTGGGACAAAAGTGCTTGTAGTAAGAACTGAACAAAATTATATAATAATTGTCTCATAATTACACCAAATAATTTCATTTAAAAAAATTAAGACAAGTAGTATGTAGTGGACTGCAGATATCAGGAGTACGATATAATATAGAACTCTTAAAGTTTGAAATTAAAATTTTCCTGAGATACTTAAAGAAAAACTAGTGTGTGTGTCCCAAAAAATCAGCCATGTTTCACATAAATGAGGAGTAAAGGAAGTTTAGTTTGCCTATGCTGCCATCAGTCCCAATTCTCCCATTGACCAAGAAGTCAGCGTCATTTTTCAGCTTTACCAGCATCCTGATTTACATACTATACAATCGTAGATTAAAATGAACTTGTTACATATAGAGATACCTACATACTCACCCACAGATACCATTTTTTCCCCACTGGCAATATCATGTATTTATGGTCTATTCACAGTATATTGCAATAAGTTCTAGAATAAAGAGAATTACAGAAGTAGCTCTACCTATAGCTTTCACAACTTCAAATGCTATCTACAGAAGTAATACATACTTCGTTATTACAACAAATGCACTTAATACATTAGTGGATTACATACACACCTTCAGATGGAAGAAAACAGACACCAGTTTCTACTTCTTACAGTTTATGTCAAAAAAAAAATTATGTTGGGTTTAGTCAAGACATTAAAAAGACCTTCTTTTGCAAGGAGAAAAGCTATGCTGATAAGTACAAGTGAAGAAATACTAATAAATATCCTAAAATAAAAGCACTTGAGAAGTCAGAAAACCTGAAATTCCTTTCTAGGGTCCATATGATACAGTCCTGCAGGATTATGTAACCCTGCAGTTGCAAATTCCTGTCTCATTGAAGAAACAGGTCATTATTCTTGATATCTTTTAAAGGCTTTGTATTCAGGTTACTTTACTTACTGCATTCAGGTTACTTTACGTACTGCATATGTTCCACATGCTGCACTCAGGAGGTTGGGTATTTCCCCATGAGCATTTCCTGTTATTCTCCATGCATTCAAGTGTTTCATAAAAACTGCATTCCCCTTTAAGATGAATTTTAGTGACAGTTAATGTTACTCCAGTTCTACATATACAAGAAAATTGAGAAATAATGAGACTACATGGTTCTGAATATCAAACTGGGAAGATGCAAGGTCAATTCTTGGGCAAACTTCTCTTTTTTTTAAGGCTGACAGAAAGAATATTACTAGTTCAGAGAATCATCTGGTGCTTGACATCCTCACAGAGAAGCTGGTGACATATGGGGTAGATGAGGAAAATGGATTGAAACCAGGCTGAACAACCAGGTCCAAAGACGGTGATCAGTGGCACAAAGCCAAGTCAGAGGCCAGTGACTGGCTGTGTATCCTGGGGATCAATACTGGATCTCATCCTCTTCAACATCTTCATTAATGATCTGGATAATGGCACAGAGTGCACCCTCATCAAGTTTGCTGATGATACCAAACTGGGAGGAGCAGCTGATACACCAGAAGTTCTCGCTAGCATCCAAAGAGACCTCAACAGGTTGGAGAAACGGACTGTCAGGAACTTCATGATTATCAGGAAGAACAACTCCAAACACCAGTGTATTCTGGGGGCCACCCAGCTGGAAAGCAGCTTGGCAGAAAAGTACCTGTGAGTCTTGGTGAACACAGTTAAACACAAGCCAGCAACATGCCCTTACAGCAAAGAAGGGGAGGGGGAGAGCCAGCAGGTCAAGGGAGGTGATTCTGCCTCTCTGATCTGCTCTGGTGAGATCCCATCTGGAGTGCTGGGGTCCCCAGCACAGAAGGGACATGGACTTGTTGCAGCGAGTCCAGAGGAAGGACACCAAGATGATTAAAGTACCTCTCCTGTAAGGAAAGTTTGGGTTGTTCTGCCTGGAAAAGAGAAAGGTCTCTGGAGAACTTTATTGTGGTCTTACAGTACTTGGGGGCCTATAAGAAAGATGGGAACAAAGTTTTCAGCAGGGCCTGTTGCGATAGGATGAGGGGTAATAGTTTTGAACTGAAGGAGGGTCAATTTAAATTAGCTATAAAAAAGTGGGGGTTTTTATGATCAGGGTGGTAAAACACTGGCACAGATTGCCCAGAGGAGTCATGGATGCCCCATCCCTAAAAACATTCAAGGTTGGGGTTGGATGGGGCTCTCAGCAACCCATTCTAGTTGAAGATGTCCCTGGCCGTTGCTGGAGGGGTGGACCAGATGACCCCAATTCAGACTATTCCATGATTGTATGAAATAGATGTTAGCCCTCATGACCCACTTGGTGGGGTTTCTTGCAACATTCAGTTAATATCCACATTGAAGTTACAGGCAGAAATGGAAGAAAAAAGAAAAAAAACCTCAAACCACCATGAACTTCTTGATTAGATTCCAGATTTCATTTTTCAATCTAAAACAAAAGCTGTCTTCCCACAGAGTAGTGAAATTTGCTGTTATGTTGCATTCACCAAATACAACTATGAATTTTAACTATCTTCCAACTATGTCAGCCACAGCTCCAAGTTATGCACAGCTTGGAAGACTTTTTAACTGATGAGTAAAACACAAGAACTTGCAACCCATTCAATGCTTTTCAACTTCCAAGTGCATATCTGCACATTAGTCATGTCACATCACATTCCTTGTTGATGAGAAATGTCATTTAATCAGGCAAAGAGCAGCAACACGTTCTCCTGAAAAGATGTAAAAGATTTACAACAGTTTATATCATTCCTGTCGTTTCTCCTGCAGGTTTGTGGTGCAACTTTCTGATCATCTTAACTCCCATACACATTCACCTCTAATTGAAAAACTTCCAAACAGATCTGAAAATGCTTCAAGAACTTTCTAAAGCACTCTTACTGCACGTTTCTTACTTTCTTCAAGGACTCCTTCACCAAAAACACTCCTTAGATAAGAAAATTGAATAGTTTTGAAGAGCACAATAACATCAAGCTTTACCCAACTACAGGACCAATTACAGGCGGACACCAATGTAACAGTTTTACCCAAGGCTAAATTTTCTCCCCCAGTAGAAAAGCAACTGGTCTTAAAAGTCAATGTTACCCTATACTTGCTACTCTCTGAATAATGTCCTTGTGAGCAGAAAGCCAGAAGAAATTCACAGTGAACATGAACAAGCAAGTTGCAATATTGTTATTATTATAAGTAACTTTTAGACAAACTGACCTGCAATGAACACTGTACTCTATAACAGAGACACAAAGACGTTCATTTAGAGTATGTCTGAGGCACATACACAGGATCTTATGTGAATACAACCTTACTTTATTTATCAACAGATGTGACAAATTCACACATATCTGGGAGACACTGTAGCAATAAAGTACCAGAAAGCAAAACAGAATGATATCTTTAACTTCTGATTTAAAGTTTCAAACAAATAAAAAATTAAGCAAACTATATTGGATAGCTTCTTATACAGAAAGGCTTTTTTGTACAGGTATTCCATATTGTATTTTAATTTCTTACCATTCCAAACTTCTCAGAGAATTCAAAATAATATTTAATATGTTCTACCCATAAAATTCTATTTTTCCTTTAAAAAGAAATATATCAAGTAAACTACTGGAAGTTTCTTAAAAGTATATTCTAACATCCTATAAATTAAATACTTTATAAAAGGTATATAGATTATGATATATAAAAAATACTAAGCAAGAATATATATAAGAAAATACTCTTCAAGTAGTACTTTACAGAAGACATTCATCAAGAGAACATCTGTTAAATTCTATTCAAAAAGGGCAAATTAATATCTTCTTAGCAAAGAAAATACACAGTCCTATATTGTTATTTCTTGTCCACTCATTTTTTGCTAATTAACATTAGCCAATATAGATAATAGGGGGTTTAACCTGCATACATATATATATTTCAATCCAAAAAGCTTTTCTATATGTGTATGTGTATGTATACATATGTATACATACACACATGTACAGATATACATACTTCTGTGCTTTCTCAAGACAGAACTTTCTTTTAGTCTCCAAACATCTCGATGGAATTTGATATACCTTTCCTATTACACTTTCTACTGCTAAGCAAGAGTAGCTACATTAAACAGAGTTCTGAAGCAGCATTTCTGCTATTGCAGAAAGCATCAATCTCATCCCTCTACTAACCCTTTTTTATGGTCCTCACAAGTTTAGCTGAGCCAACAGAACATTAACACCAGCACTGCTTATCTACTTCATGCAAAGTAGTCTCATTTTGTTTGAAAAGTTGATTTTTTTTTTTCCTACAGGCAAAGGCTTTTTATCCAGTGTCAGCTTACAAATTCGCTCCATGTGATGGTTTAAACCCAGTCGGCAATGAAGCACCATGGAGCAGCTCACTCACTGCCCCCACCACCTACTCACACCCTGTGGGGTTGAGATAAGAACAGTGTAATAACTAAAACTAGGTATAATAATAATAATAATTGAAATTACAGCGAGAGGAAAAAAGAGCAACAGAACCCAAGTGAAACAAGTAATGTTTCAGTGCAATTTCTCACCACCCACTGACTGAGGAGCAACATCAGTCCCCTTTCAGGTAACTCCCCCCAGTTTATATGCTCAGCATGACACTCTGTGGTGTGGAATATCCCTCTGGCCAGCTCAGGTCAGCTGTCCTGGCCATGCTTCCTCCCAGCACCTCCTCACTGGGAAACTGCTAAGTAAGAACTACTTAGTTACAGCCAAAATGTTAGTGTGTTATCAACACTATTCGCAGGCTAAATCCCAAACAGAGCACTATACCAGCTACTAAGAAGAAAATGAACCCTGTCCCACTTGAATGCAGGGCATACATCAACAATCCTACCCACCACATCAACCATAACAGAGAAGGACATAAAAGCTCTGCACCAGTGGCAGTACCAGGTCAGGCAAAGTCTCCATCTAGCCCAGGATCCAGAACTGTGTCCTCCCCACAGCAGCAGATCAAACACAGATGCCCAGGAACGTAGATAAGCAGAAAAAGCACAGAAAATACTTCCCAGTGCTCTCCCAGACTCAAACAATTGGCAATTTAAACACCCAGATTCAAACCCGGCACCCTTGTGTTAATAAACCTCAGCATATTACTCCTCTATCAACTTCTTGCTCCAAAGCACACCCTCGTCTTTATCATCCTCTGTTGTTGCAAATACAATTGAGAAAGAGCTGTTAATTTCTACATTTCCTGCATAACTATAAACAAATTTGGTGGCACTGAATGACCCAGTAGAACCTCGTCATAGAAAGCTTCCACATCTTCAAGAATATAAAGATTATATATGTGCAGAACCCCCATCTTTCACCTGTGTCCCTCAGAAATTTTGGTTTGCTAATTCAGAAAGAGCAAGAACATCCACAGGTTAATTCTAGGGCTTTTTACCTGCTGACAGGCAAGCTGGGCTGCACTCAAACCCTGGCTAAAAATCAGCCAATATATGTTATGGGTTTTGCATAACAATGGGTGGGAGCTGCATTTTTGTTCGGTTTTACACTTTTGGGGGACTCAGCATCTTAGTTATAAAATATTTGTTCCAACCATACCTATCTCTGTTTGCACAAAATGCAGCAAAAATAGAACTGTGACCTTGACAAAGGCAGGCTTTGAGAGATGTCAGAACAGCTTCTGTTATTTTAGGCTCTTCTCATGCAGTGGAAGGACAACAGCACAATATGCTATTTTGCTGGAAGAAAGTTAAATAAACCAATCAACACAGGATGCTTTTTTACCAGCTAGTTGGCACATAGTACAGATTTAGCCTTGAAATAAAGGCTTCATGTCCAGTCAAGATTCACTCCTGCCATTATGTTAGGAAAAAAACACTTTTTTTTTCTTTAAATGTGTAATTATTTAGTTTCAAAAGGAAGACCTAGCCATCATGTAACAATATACTGCATTGATTTTTAGAAAAGGTGACAGAATAGCCTCCGAGTTTTCCCAAGCCCTGCACTGAAAGCTGCTGCTTGGGTTTGCTTATTTGTTTTTATACTGATTGCACCAAAATAATAATAATAAAAAACTAAAAACAATTGAATTCTCATGTTTAGGGTCAGAACTGAATCATTATCAAAATGCGCTATGTTAATTGTTTTAAGTCTAATGACCAAAATTAGTTTTCATAGTTCACACAGAGAAATTCAACTCTATGCAATCAAAACCAATGATATTTCTTTAAAAAACATCAAAGGAAAAATGTACATCAAACAAAAAGGTCCAAAGTGTCACAGTTAAATATCTATCTAATTCTGCAATCATCAAGCACAAGCCAATAAAAATACTGATTAGAATTAGCTTAGTTTTGACTGTCTGAGAGTCAGGTAACCTAGCCTGCCCTAACCCGCTGTTTTACACCAAAAAGAATTGTCTATTTACACAAGCTCTGTTAATGGATGCATTGTTGACATACATAATCGGTACTACTTAGAAAATGCATTGATTTTAAGATCTAACCAATAACAGACTCAGATTGTGTGGCCTTAACCAAGTCACAACCCTCGATTTCAAGAAGGTACTCTCTAAAATACTGGCAAAATTAATCCTTCTGAGCCATTCAGAAGCCTTCTGATCCATGCATTTTTGATTGCTTCAAGCACAGATCCAAAATGCACTGAAAATAAATAACAACAACTAAAAAGACAAAACCAGACTGTCTATGAGCCCATTTGCAGAGAAGGAAAAGTTTATACCACCACACTTTGATAACAAGCAATCTGGCCATCCCATCACATCCATTTCCAACCCTCAGCTGAAAAATTTTGGGTCTGATAGCCATTTCAAAGGAAATTTAACAAGTGAACAGAGTTCTCCAACATCTGGACCCAACAACAGTCCAACACAACATCTGGCACAAGGGCTGCACACGCCTCCCACACCACTTGCTTGGCCTGCCTGTCACTGCAGTGCAGCCTTGCTGAGCTGGTCAGCACGTGCCAGCCACACGTCAGGCCCACAGCTCTGCATCAGTAGGGTATACTTAGGGTTTTGCTCAGCCAGTGGGGAAAAAGCTATCCAGGCCCACTGGTTTCCTGCATACATGCAATGCTGGGAACATGAGGCTTCATTAGCTCAATTGCCCCAGAACTATTTGCCATGGCTTGGTTCCTTTGTTTACTGCAGATCTGCTGCTGACATTATCACTTGCCTAATGTATTTTGATGTTTTGCTACATAATGGCAACATAATGGCTTGGTAAAGTAAATCTTTACCAAGCTAAATTAAATGATCATTCCATTTATAGCTACAGGCCATATTCCAAATGCAACATTAATACATAACAAATGCAATGCAGATATTCTTTTCAAAAACGCATACAAAAAAACTTCATCTCTTCCACATACTCCCTAGCTCTACATTCTCTTGCTTTCCAACCTTTCACCCTGTTCCCTCCAAGTCTGGCACATCTCAAGGACAAGGAGATCAGCTTCAGGCTCTCATACAAGGGAGAAACATCATCTACAACTGAAGATGGGTCAGAAGGGTGGGTGCTTTTGTGTCTTCCCTGGAAGTGAAAAAACACGCTGTGGGATTCGTTCTTCCTGTGATACTCCAAAAGGAACATGGAACCCAGAAGGGCAGGAATAAAAAAAAATTGGGTTTATCCCCTAGAAAACTCAAAGCTGAGAGCTGAAGTTGACCCTGTTCAAAATTGTAATGAAACTGAGATGAGATACAAGGGGTCACCTAAGGTTCCTCTCACTTGAAAAACCATATTGTGTCATATCAACCTCTATTTCTGCAATCACTTGAAAGTATAACAGTAAACAATGCAGATAAGAGCACCAAGTCTGACCTTTGTGTTTTAAAAAGTTGACAATAGTATATAATACTTAAAAACATGCACAAAGAAGAAAGCCTAACAAGCTTTACAACACAAAATCTCTAAAGGCAAAACTCCCTGATGTTGGAATCCACTTTACAAAGCCCAGATGAAGGAAGGAGAATCTTAAGATCTTCTGACAATGAGTACTCATAATTCAGAAACTAAATAACTGCTAAGTTCCACAAATCCTTCTATACTGCTGCTGTGAATTTCCATCTGTTCACCAGTTTTTCTACATATTTGTCTAGCTATATGTTTCAGCATCACAGCATTAAAGTGATTTTATCCTTCCTCTTTCTCCCTCATGATACATAAGTAAGCTTCTTTCAAACACCAGAACCGTGCCCAGTACCTTTACTTTTGCAGGCCAGCAGAAACCCATGGACCACATAGTCAGAAGAGAGTCTCCTATTAGGAGCTTGGCAGCAACACAACTTCTGTGGAATAATTTTAAGGAAAGAATAATATTACAGAACACTGACAGTAATGGGACTATTGAAAGTGATATTTTGAGCACAGGCCTACTAGTCGTAATGGTTTAGCAAATGTAAACTAGAACTGCTAAATACAAAATATTTTGCAAGACTAAATAATTTTATTTCAGTGTACAAGAAAGCTTCATACAAGAACTCACAGACAGCTTAACAGAACAAATTTTCTGATGGCAAAACAATAGGAAGGTCAATCATTAAACTCATCACTGCTGCTAATGCGGCACTTGGCAAGTATCATCTTGGATGAAGATAAGAGGGAGCTGTTATTTACATTCACCCACTCATCACTCTGCTCTAGCCACACACCCCCTTGCACCCCATGCACATCCCCACATGCCGCAGCTGTTGATCCTTCCTGGCTGCCGAGCAGAACAGATTCCCAGCTGCCTCAGCCCCCCAAGCTCTGCTGCAACCCCACATCCTTGCCTTGAGACACTACACCTGAGACAGAGAAACAGTGTGACTGCAACACTGCTGGGAGAGAGGGGGAAGGTTTGCACAGTCATGAGGTGGTGCCAGCTGGAATTTGTGTTCAGCCAGCCGGGAGACATTTTCTGCATGTGTTAAGGATGGCAGCAGCTGGGAAACATACGGGACATGATTTGCTGAGAAGGTGGTTGTTGTGCAGCCAGAATCAGTCCACAGGGCAGCTAGCAGATTAATAAACAACCCAACTCCCTGCAAGGTGGAGTATGCAAAACAAAAAGCCACAGGAATGAAATTTAGTTAGAGAAACAAAGTATTTTCATAATTCCATATCAAAGGAAAGGCAGGAGTTTGTGTTAACAACCTAACACAGCTGCATTTTCTTTTAAATAATTTTTCAAAACAAAATGCCCTATTTTACAGAGGAGGTGTCAGTATTTATATTTCCCACCCTATTTCTTGCTTTGCCTTCAGAAAGGAGTCAAACATTTCTTTGTTTCCAGCTGGTCACTGAGTGGGCTGCAAGCCCCACAGCTGGTCGGACCCACACCTAAGCTGCAGCCCTGCACCTTGCTGAGCTATTTACACCACGCTGCAATGGGACACGCATCTCAAACAGAACAATGTCTGGAATAAAACCTTTTCTGAAACAAGTAAAACATCCTCTGAAAAATCCGATTTACTTAAAATGTAGCTTAAATGAAATGCCTGCTTTGCTCCAATGCTAAACATTCCTTTAACCTGGAAAGACATATCCTTTTAGATAACTTGTTTAATTTCTGTCCAGTCTGCACCCCTCAGTTATGTTAAAGCACCACACCAACTTACTGTCTTCTACATCATTTAATCAATGCATGGCAATGTATACAACACTCACATGATGCATCAGCTTCCCCACTGTCACAGTATTTGTCATATGCTCCTGCAGAAGCACATGCAGAGATCCAAGTCAGCTGTTTCCTGCTCTTAGCCAGGAGAAAGCCTGTGGATAGCTCCATTTTCTTTGCTCCATGGTGAAGCCTGACACAGGAATACAGGATAGCAACTTCTGTTTTCATGTAGATTTTTCTCCTGCATGCTAGCAACCCTATTGACTATTTCCAGAAAAGAATTTGAAGTACTCCACAGAAAGAGTGATATGCAATAGAAATAGCATGGCCAGAAACCAATGCTCAGCAAATATGGACTCTGCATAATGGTTATTTGTGGTATACAGTAGTCCTACTGTCCTGTGTTCATAAGGAAATCCTTCATATTGATGGTTGCTAGAATCAGTACCTGTAGATTTTTGTATGCAAGTACACAAGGAACCCATATGAAAAAGCCTTGCATTTATTTTTGGAACATCTTTCATTCCTCCAGTTAACAAGCGGAAATAAAAAAAAATAAATTAACTATTCGGTCCAAGTCATGGCACAATCACTTACAGAAGTGTCATACATAGGCAAACAATAATTACTCAAAGCTACATTTATGATGTTTAAGCTAGGAAGAAAGTGTGTTCTCAGAATGTATATATACACATTATACATATTTGTAATTATATAACCCACACCTTTTTTTAGCTTTGATTTATTGGGATACTGTCTTGATCCTATTTCATACATATTTGAACCTAGCTGCACTTTCAGCCTACAGTAGCCACTGAAATACTTGCACTCTGCTTTGCTGCCTTCCTGCTCTTCAGTAAAGACATACAAAACCACTCATGTTTGTCATCTTCTAATACCCTTCAAAGTTTTCCCTCTAAATGCCTAGAGCAATCAAAGGATCTCACAGTTTTCTAAAAATAAAATATATTTTAAAAAATCCAGAATGGCTCCGTTGATTCCACACAAAAGAATCATATGACCTGTCCCTAACAACATATGGTATGAAGTCAACTAGCAGACACTTGTGGGTAGTTTTAATCATAATATATGCTAGTGGAAGAGGCTACATTTCTGTACAAATGCAGTCTTCATGTCAATGCTAAGAAGAATAAGCAATGTCAGATTGTTCATCAATTATCCTTTGAAATCTGAAATCAAAACCATCAATTATTCCCCTATACATATATCCATATTACTACCATTTGTCTACCACCCTCATCAAGGTGTTTCATTACCTTCCTGAGTTATTCTTTCTCTCATATTTCCTAGAACTCACTACAGACTTCAATTTTTGAATTCACTGAATTTACATAATTGAGAAAAGTCACATAAAATTCTAACGGAATAAATAATAATCGACCTTACTTCAACAATTTCTTTCTCCCAGCATTCAAACACTTGACGTGCTCCCTATCTGGAAATTTCCTCATACAACTGGTTTATTCTGTTTCATACAAGTAGGATATGACCAAACACAATGAGCCATTCTTTATGCGAGCTAAGACCATTTTTTTCTCATCACAAAGAGAGTGCCCAAACAAATGAACTTCTTGCTTCCAAATCTTCTGCGACGCTGATTTATCAATTAACAAAATCTTTTGCTGTTAGCAGTCTAGAGACTGCAAGTTACATACAAAGAAGGCAGCTGCAATCATTTTGCCAGCTCAAAGCTTCCTTTGTGAAAATTTTTATTACTTGAACTCTTTCATCTACAGGTAACACAAAAATCACAGTAGAATTCTAAAGAGACATTTATGAATTTTAAACCTGAACTACAAAAAAAGAGATTAAGAAGAGAGTTTGTCTTGATTTGTACTTTTCATGACTACTACTATTCTGATTTAAGAAATATGCTCAAATTTCTTTTTCATCATAATTCTAGGCATTATACAGTGAAATACTTTTTATTTATTAAAAGACAAATACTATTACTTAATAATTACTTATTAATTACTTAACTTAGAGCAACAGTCAAAAAAGTAATTTACAAGAAATAGCTTATACCTATTTGTTCATAGCAAGACATACATGGTACATACATAG
This sequence comes from Xenops minutus, assembly GCA_035221455.1. Classification (NCBI taxonomy): domain Eukaryota; kingdom Metazoa; phylum Chordata; class Aves; order Passeriformes; family Furnariidae; genus Xenops; species Xenops minutus. Next base: position 100,819,520 of record JAWWEE010000105.1, read on the forward strand.
AGAAGCAGATTGCTATGATTATGGAGACAAAGATCCCAATGCACATTAGACAGTTCACTGTAACACCACTGAACAGCCAGCATAGACAGGCCAAGCAATCACGGAAGAGAAGTGAACTCCAGTGGGCTGGGAAACCTATCACAGACTCATCATATATGATATATCATATACAAACAGGTGACTTAAACTAAAATCCGTAAATGAATGCCTAAAGAACAGCTATATAAATAGGAACACTTGCAAATTCCCATTGTATAAATCCACAGAACTTTGATATTTAGGTGCTAAATTAATAGAGCTATTTCAACCCCTCTGACTGCCCCATCTACACAACACACACAGAAACACTTACTTAGTTCACAAGATCTTTCCATGAGGAATCGTGTTATAGATTACGATTCACTGAACTGCATTATAGCATGATAGAATGCCAGATTGGAAGGGACCATGAAGATCATCTGATCCAACCCTTTTGGCAAAAGCACAGTCTAGAGAAGAAGGTGCAGCACGCTGTCCAGCAGAATCTTTAAAGTGTCCAATAGGGAATCTACCACTTCCCCCTGGAGATTATTCCAGTGGTTGACTGTTCTCAGTGTGAAAATTTTTCTTCTTATGTCTAATTGGAATGTCCCCAGAAGTAACTTGTACCCATTATGCCTCATCTTTTCCATATACCTTCTTGGAAAAAAGGAGTCTCCAACTTCTTTATAGCCATCCTTTAAACACTGGAAAATGGTGATAAGGTGCCTCCTAAACTTTCTTTTCTCAAGGCTGAACAAGCCCAGATCTCTCAGCCTTTCCTCATATCTCAGGCTGCCCAGTCCTTTTGTCACCTTTGTGTCCCTTCTCTGGACCCTCTCCAGTCTGTCCACATCCTTTTTTGCATAGCAGAGACCAAAACTGAATGCAGTGTTCCAAGTGTGGCCAAGCAGAGTGGGATTCTTCTCTTTGCTGGTGGCCCCTGTTGACGAGCATCCTGTTAGTTTTCTTTTCCACAGCAGCACAATGTTCTCTCATATTGAGCTATTGTCCCACATGTCCCTTTCCAAGAAGCTGCGCTCCAGGCAGGTAGACCAGCCAGCAGATCCCAGCCTGTGCTGCACTCCTGGATTATGCTTTCCCAGGTGCAAGACCTTACGCTTGTCCTTGTTGAACTTCTCATAGTTCTCATCAACCCACTCTTCCAGCCTGTCCAGGTCTTCCTGGAGGGTGGTGTTCTCTTCCAAAGTGTCTGCTTCCCCATTCCGTTTGATCCTATCTTCCAGATCACTCTTGAAGATATTAAAGTGCACTGGGCACAATACCGGGCCCTGGGGGACCCCACTTGTGACAGCCAGCCAGTTTCAAGAGGAGCTATTTACCACCACCTGGATGAGAGTGCAGCCTCTCAGCCAGTTCCCCACCCATTTCATGGACCACTCATCTAGACTGTTACATGTCAGTTTCTTTAGGAAAGACCATAGGAAACTCTACCAAAAGCCTTGGAAAAATTAGGTGGAAAATGCCCACCCCTTATTCCCCATCAACCAAGCAGGCTATTTTGTCACAGAAGATGATTGGGTTTGCCAAGCACAATTGCCCTTGGGGAATTCATGCTGGCTTTTCTCAATCACGTGCTTCATCTGACTTGTGACAATCCCCAGAAGGACTCATTCCATAATGTACCCAGGAACTGAAGTAAGACTGATGGGCCTATAATTTCCAGGATCTTTTAAGCCCTTCTTGTAGATGGGGATGACATCAGCCTTCCCCCATAACCCCAGCTGCTCAAAGATAATACAGAGACAGATCTCACAATGACATCAGCCAGCTCTCAACACCCTCAGGTGGATATTGCCAGGGCCCATTGATATGTAGGGATAAAGTTCCTGTAATAGTTCATATACCAAGTCTCCCTTCATTGACAACAGGTCCATGTGTACATCAACCTGGATTTTTGTTCCAAAGGACAACTGTCCAACAGTACTAGCAAAGACAGACCTGAAGAAAGATTTGAGAACCTTTACCTTTCCAGAGTTGTTGGTGAGTAGTTCTCCTTTCCTGGTTAACAACTGGCCAATATTTTCTTTCTGTTTCTGCTTGTTGTTTAGATACCTGAAGAGCTCTTTCTTGTGGTTTTTGACATCTCTGGCCAATTTCAATTCAAGGTGATCTTTTGCTTTTCTAACTGCATCTCTGCACACCCTGGCAATGTCCTTGTAATTTTCACCAGGTATTCATCTACTTTTCCATCTCATTTGGTTTTGAGGAGACTCAGAAGCTCACAGTTAAATCAAGGAGGGCCTTTGCTCTGCTTACTTCCCTTACCTTAGAAGGGGATGAACTGCTTTTTGTGCTTCCAGGAGAATGCTCTTGAAAAACTCCCAGCACTCACTACTTGCTTTATCCCATGGAATCCCTCCAAACTGAGCTCTGCAGTTGGCTCTTCTAAGCTCTAAAGCTTTTGTCCTAGTCCTAGCCATCCTCAGCCATATCTCAAATGCCACAATATTGTGATCACTACTGCCAAGGCTATCACCAACTGACATATTACAAAACAGGTTTTCTCAGTTTGAGAGTAGCAAGTCCAGCAGTGCCTCCCTCCTTGGTGGCACACCTAACATTTGTATGAGGAAGCAATTCCCTATGCATTCCAGAAACTTGATGGATGACACGTCAACTGCTGTTGTAGTTCTTCCAACAAATGTCTGGATAGTTGAAGTCACCCATAAGAACTAGGTTCCGTTGACCTGAAGCTTGCCTAAGTAACCCAAATATTGCTTCACTGGCCTTATCCTCTTGGTTTGAAGGTCAATAGCATATTCCTACTGTACATCCCTCCTTGGGGACAACCCCTCTGATTTTCACCCAGAGCATTTGAAAGGGCTTCCATGATCACCATAGTTAACTATTATATTTAAGGTTCTCCTTATCATAGAGCATGACTCCTTCTCCTCTTCTTCCCTGTCTTTACAAGATAGCCTATAGCCATCACAGGTGTCTAGTCATGTGAGCTGTCCCACTATGTTTCAGTTATTTCTATGATATAATCCCTTTCTGACTGCACAAGGAGCTCTAGTTCCTCAGGTTTCCCAGTTGGATGCGATGACGTGAGCATTGACACTTAGGACTCAACCCCTCGAGTCCTTCACTTTAAAACTGGCCTCACCAAGTTGGCCAGCCTGCTGCCAAAGATTCCCTTGTCTCTTCCAGACAGGTGGATCCCACCCCTCCCTAACAGGCTATAGTCAGCAAAGAATGTTCCTTTGCTGTAAAAGCCCAAATCCTCGTGATGGCATAAGTCATGAAGTCAGAAGATGATTCACAGTATACATCTATTTCTGGATGGACCCTTTCCTCTAACTGGTAAATAGGAAGAAAAAGACCTATTTTTTTTTTTTGACATCTGGACTCCCAGAACTCCATAGTCTTCACTGATTTTGATTTCTGCTGAACTGCTTTATGGTTACTACTACAAGAACATCTCTTCTCCATGGATACCCCCTTATTGTGGGGGACAAGCTTGCATGCCCTCATGAGGTTGCGAGCTGTGCTGGCAGTGGTTCATGCCTCCAGTAGGGTCTCCCATGCTAGTCAGGTCTCAACTGAAGGG
>JAWWEE010000105.1:100823211-100834506 GCA_035221455.1 Xenops minutus
TTTAGCCACCAGCGTGCTTGTAGCAAGCGTGGGTAGAGCCCTTGTAAATCTTCGTTCGCGAAGCCTAGCCATGACAAGAACATCTAAACACTAAACTTGTCCACTCTCCAAAACAAGTTTTTGTTAAAAAGGGTCCAACATATTTATAAGTTGTGCTCAAGTTAGTAAAAATCACTAATTTTCAGATAGAATTTTTAATTTTATTCTAAGCATGTGAAACTCTATACTGTAACTCTTCAAGCCTAAAAATAGCGTGATTGCCAGTCAACCAGAAATTCAGCATCCAGAAGCTCCTACGCTACACTTGCCAGGAATGTCAAGACTTTGAAAAATCACATATAATAGTCAAGACAAACTAATCTGTAACACAAGCACACAGAACACACTCTCTGATTATTCATTATTGTGATGCCTGGCAATGTCACTGTAGTTCAGCATCCTTCTGTATTTTCATTATAAACCAAATCTGAATAAACATTTCAGCTAAATGTGCGCACCCTGTTCTGCATGCCTTAAAAAAATACAGTTTCACTTATTTAGGGATTATGACACTTCTTAGCAACATGAGAATGTGAAGGGAAATGGACAGTATTTTTTAAGCAAAAAACTTCATACTGTTTCAGTGACCAAAATCCAGAGGTATTCATATAGTCACAGACCAAAATAATGAGAGCTTCTCCATGAGGGGTTTCAATCAGCAGTATTCTATTTATGTGAAACAAAACATGTTGCGTTTATATGTCTATATTTTTTGCCTCTAGTTAATTAATTATCTGCTATGTTTTTATGATGATAATAAATCTCATTGGTTGATCTTAAGACCACCAGGCACCTCTCCAGCCAGGGCTAAATTCAAATTGCTATTCAATACTTTGAGTCCTAACTCTTCAACCATTTATAATGCTCTTGCTCTACTAGTAATCACTCTCCTCCCACTTTTAGTTGTTGGAAGAGTTGAGAAAACATTTTGTAAGGACATTATTAGTCTGAAATCATATTCTGTTTAGGCCTTTCTGTTACTTGGAAGAAAAAATTTAAATCACAAAATCAGTCAGAGTGGAAGGGGCCACCGTGGGTCATCTCTCTTCTCAGGCAGGGTCATCCTAGACCACATTGCATAGAATTGAGTCCAGACAGTTCTAGAATATCTTCAGTGACTCCACAACCTCTCTGGGCAATCTGTTCCAGCATATGGTCACTTAAAAGTAAAGAAGTTCCTCATGTTTAGGTGGAACTTCCTGTGCATCAGTTTCTGCCCACTGCCTCTTGTTGCATTGCTTGGCACCACCAAGTAGAGCCAGGCTCCATCCTCTTGGCAACTACCCTTTAGACATTTACACACATTAATGAGGTGTACTGTTAGTTGCCTCTTCTTCAGGCCAAACAAGCCCAGCTCCCTCAGCCTGTCATTGTACGAGACATTCTCCAGACCACTGACTAACTTTGTAGCTCTTTGCTGGACAACGGCATTAGTTTGAAAACAATGTCAAGATAGAATGGTGTTCAAACTGTTCCTGGTATTAGGGACAAATACTGTTCGCTGCAACACCATTTCACATACAGTCTTATGCCAGCACACACATTCAAATTAGAAAGAGGCAGGAGGAAGAAAAAAAGTTGGTGGCAGTCTTGTGAGAAGAAGACAGAATTAAAAATGAGCAAACAGATTGTAAGACTCATATTTTGCTTCAGTGAGTTCAGCTGAATGCCAGAACCTTGTCATACTTCATGTCTGGAGATGCAAAGACAACAAGTGTAGACTGAAAAAGGATGGGGAAAAAAAGAAACAACAGAAGCTGTCACGAGAAAAAACATTCTACTTCAAGCAGCATCAACTGTAAAGGACACCTACAAGAAGGAGCTGCAGTCTTGTCACAATACATAGTGAATTATACACCAAGTAGCTAAAAACAGTAGTCCTGAACCTTTAGGTTGCTAGTTTATTGAAGTATTTTCAGTCTGTATGAAGACTCTACCATAGAGATCAGATATTTCTATTATAATTCAAAGTAGTACATAGGTTGGTCTTCAGCGACTAAATTAAAATCAGTGACACAGCTCAAAAATTGGCAGTGTACCTGTAAGTTATTTACACCTTTGCCAGAGAAGGTACTTTTGGAAGATCATGAACATGTTAGCACAAATCTAGCCTAAAGTCATTATTTTCACAAGATACAGACACGCTACGCCACTGCAATGACTGAATTAGTTTCTCACATTATTTCAACAGTGAAGCAATAAAGGCTGTGAATGCAATGATGTATAAAAAAGTGAAAACATATGTCTCCTATAAAATCCATGACTGCAAGCATAAAGGAACCAATTTTTCAGTCCAAAGGAGTAATTATTCATCACTGCCCAAATCATACTCAACCACTGCAAAATCATGAGGCCAGACTGACAAGGCAGAGGGAAATCTCAGAGTATCAGAACTGCTGTTAAGCAGCCCAGAACTTTGCACTTCATTTTGTTAGCCTAAAGTACATTTTATGAAGTGATAATGCAGTCAATTTTAATTCAATGTGAATGATGAAGCATGGGGTAGGTTTTTGTTCTCAAGGTTCACTTTGAACTCCTAGCTAATGATCAGCTTGAAGGAGAAAGCATAGGATAGCAATGGTTATCCAGACCCTACAGAATAAAGTCCTGACTAATCTCATCTGACCCCATCACTCTCCCTGCTTTGAGCAGGAGGTTGGATCAGAGACCTTGATATCCCTCATTCTATGAATTTATTGTTTATTTAACTCTTAATTTAACAGTTCATTAATTGTTAATTTTCTAAGATAAAATGAGGTAAACAATCAACTTTTTTTGTAAAAGCTTGCCATCAAATCATAATATAGCTGCATTCCAAGAAAAAAAAAAAAAAAAACAAACAACAACACAAAAAAACCAGCAGTGTTTAACAGCTTCTTGTTCCCAAAAAAGCTAATTTTCCTCAAATAATCAAAACCCTTCCTAGCACTTGTGAGAGAGGAGAGTTGCACAAGAAGAATACCACAGGATGAGGGCTGAAGCAGACCTTACTGAAAGAAGTTATACTGCAGAGGTGAATACTGGAGCACAAATGAGATGTTGCCATATAGGATAAATGCAATAATTACACTTTTGCACGTAGTTTCATCTGTACAGGATCTATATATCTCCATATAGCAAGCTGTGAAATATTCCTGCACTCATGGAATTGTACTAAAGACATCACTCTTCAGAATCCCAATATTTTAATTTAATAGTAGCAACATGTACCTTCTACATAAACTTGCAAATACCTAAAAAGTGAATTTCAATAGAAGACTCTTGTACTGTAAGCCTCACAGTACAATGAGATTTCTCTTACTGCTTTGGCTACCAAACTCTTTACTCCCAAACATGTTTTAAGTTGCAGATGCCTGCAACTATTAGAGCAACTTTTAGTAGAGGTGGCAGAGATTGTAGAAAAATGCCCATCTTTATTAAAGATGCCAAACATCTGTAGATATTTTGAAATAAGTAACTGGAAAATGACAGGAAAGCATCTGAGAAGAAAGGTGTCAAAAAGATCATTTACTTGAAGAACCATATGTTCCTACAGCCACTACAATTTGCTGTGGGAAACCATCATTAAAAAAGTCTCCACATGTGAATGCCCCAAACCACTTAGTCAAAGGAGGACAGGAGTTATACAAAGCACCCAGAGATAGCCACAGTTTTAAAATTATGTATCTGGACTCCCACACCCCCCTCCTCTTTTTGCAAAGTTTTCAAGAACTGTTTTAAAGGCTTTTAAAAAAGAGGGGGGGGTGGAGACATAAACCACAAGAAAACAAAATGAAAACAACACACACACATTACTAGAACAAGAAGCTTAAATTCTAAACAGAAAAATCTGAGAGCAAGTAGGGCAGGCAGAACAAAAAGCACATCCCTCCCTTTGTTCATTGTGTCCTTGGCAGACAGGCCCGTGCTTCCAGCCAAGTCTAGTATTTTCTGAACAGTGGCAGACTCTGCTCAATTACCCCAGTGCCTCAGAAGCACTCCCTGCCCCCTCGCAGGCCTGGCTGCCTGCTCCCAGCTCCTCACCACAGCCCTGCAGCTCCTCAGTGAGCCACAGGCATCAGCAACTCCCTCTGCAACTCTTCTTTTGCCACCCTTCAGCAATTTCTCAGTCCCTTAACCCCTAAGCAAGCTCTCATGGGAAGAAGCAATTTCTCCCTCCACACAAGAGATCCACCTATCCATGTTTTAAAAAGAAGAAATGAGTCACAATGTATTTTGCACACTACAATTTATTTTGGAACTTCTTAGGCAATTTTTGTTTTACATAAAGGATCAAAACCAATGGCTTGCTTAACACAATACCCTTGTCAGGAACAGATACATCAGATGCGCTTGTGAGGAAGGAACCACATCGCACAGTAGCTCAGACTAGAAAATACCTGGTTAGAAAACAAATGTTATTTTCATAAAGAATGAGAGGTCCATTAGGAGATCTAATAAAAAGGCAAAAATCAGGCAGCATAACAAGAAATAATGCCAGGAATATAGCTCAAAAACATTCATGTTAAAATCAATAAAATTAATCACTGGAATCAAGTTCAATGAAAAACATTTTCTGACTTCCACAAAAAAGCATCCAATCTTTATTTTGAAATATATTTAATTAAACAACTTATTGGTTTAACCATGGAAAGACTATGTTTGTGCTCTATCAGAAGCTAAGATGAACTTAAAACTCTCCCTTGAAAAGACTTTATCTTTATTCCTTAACAGCTGGAAGCCATTTCAGATTCTGATGCCTAGCATTTAGAAACCTTTCAGAATCCCCTCTCTTAAGTAAGGATACTGAAACCCTTGGCATTTTTCTACAGTCTTGGCCCCAGAAACATACTAGAACATTTCCACTATGTACTAAGATAGACACAAACCCCTGCACCTCTTGAAGGTGGATTTTTAAAATCAGTATGGATTTACACTCTTCATAAGAGAAAAATTAATAAACTGACCTTCCTATCCTGTTCATATGCAACTCCATTCATATCCAGAACTAGGTATATTATTAAAAGTAAGTACTTGCTTAGGGCAACAGATAGCCAGGAACATACATAGTTATTTTTCGAAATGGGTATCCCTGTTGGACAGGACTGTTATAACTCCTTCTTCTTTTATTTTCTCAGCAGCAATAGGAACATGAAATCCAGGCTTCCACCTCAGATCCCTTCTCAGCTTCCTGCCCACTGTCCTACAGAAGAATGCAATTTCTTCTATGAAGACAAACAGCTTTAGGCAGGTTACAATGTTATGTCTCTTCTAATTAACTTCCTCCTCAAGATACCCAACTCAAATGTCCACAATTTCTCATCTGAGTTTTTCACACCTCTTGTTTTATTGTCTATTAACCTCTTCCAAATCCTCAGTAAATGTGCAGTACTACATGTGAAATAAAGGCCTTGACACCAGACTCTATGAGACCACACTCCCCTATCCATTTAAGAACACTATATATTCCCTATTACTCTCCACTACACATCGCTTGCTTTATGAACCTTCTCTTGGAGGTCATCCATGATATACAGATTCCATTCCTAATTTCAAGGCAGCTATTTGCACACACAATTGAAAGGCCTCCATTCAACTAAGTATTGTTTGCTTTTTCAGTGTCAAAGTAAGCCTGTCTGGTTTTTTTGTCCGTTTATTATCTCCTGTTAGTTCTGGAGTTCCTCAAAAACCTATTACTGGCCTCATTCAGCCCAACTTTGCAGTGTTGCCACTTAGGGGCACTTCAAGGGAGGTGGCAGGTACTCCCTATGCAGCACTGTGGAGTAAGGCCACACCTGGAGTAGCATGTGCAGTTCTGGCCTCCTCAGCAAAGGAGACATGGACATACTGGAGAGTCCATAAGGCCACAAGGATGGTGAAGGAACTGGAACTTCTGTCCTGTTGGAAAAGGCTGAGAGAGCCGGGACTGTTCAGCCTGGAGAAAACTCAAGGGGACCTCATTAATGCACCTAAATTCCTGGAGGGAGGGTGCAAAGAGGATGGTGCCAGGCTCTTTATGGTGGTTCCCAGTGACAAGACCAGAGGAGGTGGGAAAAAACTGAAACAGAGGGTGCTGTCTGAACCGTGGGAAACATTTTGTTATTTTGAGAGTGACTGAGCACTGGCACAGGTTGTCCCAGAGTCTTCCCTCTTTTGGATACTCAAAAGCTGTTTGGGCATGCACCAGGGTAATATGCTCTGGGTGGCCTGGCTTGAGCAGTGGGTATGGACCAGCTGACCTCCACAGGTCCCTTCCAACCGCAACCATTCTGTGATTCTGTGGTCATTAATGTCTTTTCCAGATCATTAATAACCATAATTGAGTTGTGGGGTTGCTACACTTTTAACAAGAAAAAAATTTATTCCTACTAGCTTCCTAGTTGCTACACTTCTACCAAGAAAAAAATCTATTCCTACTAGCTTCCTAATAGTAGATGATATTTTAAATCAACAGCAGCCCTTCACCTCTAACAAATGCTTAATGAATAAGAGCAATTCACAAGAAGCTGCTTTTTAGGCATCTTTCTTTTTAATAGTTGCAATGCATTAAAAACCACTCAAATCAAATGTCCTGTAAATCATAAAGACAGTATTGCCAATTTCAGAAAACAAATTCAAACATAAGGTTCTGAGATGATCTGGAGAAAGAAGAGTTGACAAATCAAAATACAAGTAAAATCTAAAAGATGTTAAGTGAAACTTAGTCGTATTTAATAGTTATCCACTGAGAAAAATTCAGCACATGTAAGATTTCCTTGAAACTGAAAAAAACGGCCAGGTGTCTTTCGAACATTGTCTTTAAAAGTAGAAAGGAGAACTCAGAAAGTCATAGACCCTTGAAATCAAATACTATAAAGGGTTTTGTTGTTTGGGGCTTTGTTTTTTTTACAGAGGGTATATTTATAAAAACCTGGAAGGTAAACAGTGCAACACAACTGAATCAAAAGCTTGTCCAGAACAAGTACTTGGTTAGATGACTGCAGCTAACAGACGTGGCCTGCCATACGAGCAGCACCACGCACAGCAAAAGCTGAACGACTGCCATGATCAAACTTACCCCATTACCACAGCACAGTGTCCTCATTTCAGCTGGGACAAAGTTAATTTTCTTCCTAGTAGGTGGTACAGTGCTGTGTTTGGGATTTAGCATGAGAAGAATGTTGATAACACACTGATGTTTTGGCTGTTGCTGAGCTGTGCTTACCTCAAGTCAAGGACTTTTCAGTGCCTCGTGCTCTGCCTACGAGCAGGTGCACAAGAAGCTGGGAGGGAGCATGGCCAGGACAGATGACTTGAACCAGTCAAAGGTATTGATGAAACACCATCAAATCACAAGGATGTATCAGATATTGTTCTACTAACTCAAACATATCAAAACAACAGGAAACATTTAAATATTTTGGTAGCAGTAACTACACTAATTAAATCTAAAATTAGAAATTTTAGATTTAATTAGAAAAACCATAAACAGTTAATCAGAAAACCAAGGTACCTTGGAAAAAAAAAAAAAAATTAAGGAAGGTTTAAAAGCCTCAGATGGAGCTGAATTAAGCTGTGTGAGAAGCACAATTTTGGCTGTAAATAATCAACCATACAAATCTGTAATGGAAACCAACTATTAGGCAGCATTAGAGCAGAAAAGGATCTCTGGAAAGTCACAGCATTGGTAAACAGACAGAATAAGCCTTTTACTCTGCTTAGCATTACAAATACCTCAACCTGTTTTGAAAAGCACATCTCCAAATCACATACAACAACTGGAAGAATTCCAAAAGCAGCTACACAAAAAAAAGGAAAGAGGCCTTGAAAACACAACCTGAGAAGAGACTTAAATAGACTTGTTCAGGCTTTACTGGACTGAAAGAATATAATATAAATAGAAGACTCCAAATGGCAAGGGTATACACTTCTCTACACGTATGAAAAGGGTTCAAACTACACAAGATTTGGGCTAAATTTAGGCTAATTTCTAAGACAACCTAACCACAAAATAGTTAAGCACCTCTACAGATTGCTTAACAAGACTAGAAACTTTGTAATTTAAAAAAATTATTATTTTTTAAATATTTCAAACTGCCTTTGATTACAAGTCCAGATAAACTCTCCAATCCCTTTCAGCCTCCTTTTCCAGAATTCCGTATGGGACATTGTTTACCAAAGAAATGCTTTTCAAAATGAGAGAAACGGTGTCTGCCTAAAAAATTGTCCGGTACGTAGATGAACAGGTATCTGTATTTAAAGTATTTATAATTTACAGTCTGTTAAGAGCTCAGATGCAATGGGAAGGAAAAACAGCTGTGGGAGCCAGTCAAAATACTGATGATCTGGCAAGACAAACTCAAGTACAGGAATGAGAGACACACCCATGAGAGCTGTTTTTGTGTCCTACCATTTTAGTACTACTCCAATTTCTTTTTAAATGCTTCCATTCTTGTCAAATCTACATTTGCTGAAAAGATTTCACATTTTGCATTATACAGTCAAGTAGTTGGTTTTGAACACATTCTCTATGTTAAACATTGTTTGATTAGTAGTTCAGCTATGCTGTGAGGGCAGGCAGTCTACACCTCCCTTATCTCCTGATCAATGCAAACAAATATTTTCAAGTGAGAATGAGCTTCTGGAACCAGTAAATTCAGAAACATTTGTTTGGTAAGAGGGAGATAACCTAAAATATTTTTTCTATCTTCTAATTTACAGACTATACAAATATTTTGTGTATTAAACTTCTTTGCCATAAGTCACAGAACACATCATTAAATGCAAAAAAATAAATGCAAGCAGTGTAAAAGAAAAGTAAAAAAAATTGAACTGACCTTAAGTTCTCACCCACACTTTTTTGCTTCTACATATATCACTTTTATTCTACATGCTTTTTTCCTTGAAAAGCCAAATGTAACATTTCTTATTAATTCCTTTGGGAGAACAGGAACTCTAAGAAAGCAGACAATCTCTGAAGAAATGGAGAAATACAAATCATATGCTTAGAATATTGGATTTCTTAACTTCCATAAAAAGGGGAAAAAAACATTGAGCAAGATGCAAATTTAGAAATAGAACTATCATTTTATTCAGTACCATCCCAAATGAGGATACAAAGTCTGTGGCCAAAGCAAAATTGACAACAGCTCTTTCTAAGGCAAGTTATTTTTAAAATTTTCATTATAAAAACCAAATAGGCATATTTACCTTGGGAACTGGTGTAAAGAATTTGTGGATTGAAAACCTTGAGAGCTAAATTCCACCAAAAGCTTTGCCCCTCCTCCTCAAGCAGAGATCTTGGACTCTGCAGCAGAGCTGCACCCACACATTGATTCTCACAAGTCGTGCCCTGATGAGCACAAGAAAGAAATACGCAAGCAGACAAGCATGAAAATAGAGGAAGGCTTCTTCCGTCAGAAAGGCACTTTCAGAAGTGTTAATCTGTGGACATAAGTCTTATTGTTTTCTGCTTTTCAGCAACTCAAAGACAGTGTAGGAAGAAATGGAATTTTGTTTCTATTCTACTCCTCCTCATTTCTGCTGGTCTCTTCATAATCTATCTAGTCTAGCAAAAGATATAAAAATCAAAACCAAAGTAAGAAACAAATACAGAAGCTTTCTTTCAAGAACATCCCCCCGCAAAAAAACCCCAAACAACAGAAAACCAAAAACACCCCCATAAACAAAAAAACCCCACATTAACTTGAAAGTACTTGTAATATTCTTCAGTTCAGAAAAAAGCCTTCAATTTTCAGTGAATATTTTCATGCCAACAAATCCTGAAGAATCAATCCCTTTCTAAAAGCCTAAGTTCATCCAAAAAGAAGATGTATACTTGGTTCATTTAAATAGTGACCTCCACACTAGCAGTTGGTCAGGAGACTTTCAGCACCACGTATTTTAGACAGTTTTGTGTTCCAGTGGAATACAAATGCTCTCTTACTATCTAGAAATGTTTCCTATGGATTCGGAGCTCTATTTATGCAATCTGTGGAAATCACATTTCCTTCTATTTATCTAGTTCAAACAGCAGGGAGATCTGAAATTTCATAATATAGCGTCTTTCATTACTGCAGCCAAGTAATCTCCAGAATAGCCTATGACGTTTAAAGGGTAAAGCTACTAGTCTCCTTTTAGAAATTAAATCTCTCCCCCATGATTGAGTCAGAAAGCATGATGCAAAGATTTTTTTAAAAACTCACAAACTGTACTGGTAGAAAAAAAAGTAAAAGCTACCAAAATCCCTACATATGCTAATTAAGTCACAGGTCCTGCTCTCAACCTGCCTTTCACATTGTACTTACCTCTGTAGAGTTTGCAATGCTGAACTAGGTCAGGCTATAAAATGACACCAAATGAGGAAGGATTTGTGTTTTGTTGTTGTTTGTTTCATGAGTTTTGAGTTTAGGTTTGGTGGGGGTTTTTTTGTTTTGGTTTTGTTTTGGCTACTTGTTTGTTTGCCTGAGTTTTTGCACCTAAGACACCCTAGCAAGAAAGATTATCTCAAAATGAACTTTTAAAAGATCCCTAAAGGAAATGAGATTTTGATACAAGCTGTGATGCATCATGTTTTTGGGAGAGTAGTTAACCCCCTTGAAAAGATCTGGAGTATTGAAATAATGTGGAAGTAGCAGGTTCTCTAACTATACTATCAACACAAAAGCCTGGAAAAGACATACAACAACTTCATTCCTGTCTGAAGCTGAAAGGGCCTTCCTCTGCCCAGACTTGAGCACATACAGAAAAACACAATAGCACAAAGTACCTAACAGTCAGATAAATATCACCAGTTCAAATTCAAAAAAATTGAACACACACTTTTGAACTAAAAAGTATGGAAAAGTATGGTAGTTCACACACACAAGGTCAAGGCACCACATGTGCTCTACAAAGAGACAGGAAAGGCAGGTAGTAGGCAGAAGGAAAACAGCAAGGAGTTGCATTGGTTCACAGGAATGCAACCATTCGCAGGTTCTCGGAATGGAAACAGAAGGTCCAGCTGCTGAAGGGGAACACGAGTGTACAAAAAAATAACCAAGTTTGGCCTGCAGTACAAATCAAGTCCACAAGAGATGGGTGAAGGTTTTGAAAGCATCACAGATTTAGGACAGTCAGTATTCTCTTCTCCACTCAGCTTCAAATTTTCATGACATGCAAAGGAAATTATCCTTAAAAAAGTCAAATTTATGCCGAAGCTGATTGAACCAGTCAGCCAATTTCAAATGCGCAATCATAGCATTAGCTTTCTTTCACGAAGAATTTTTTTTTTTTGGGGGGGGGGGGGGGGGGGGGCGG